>CM041811.1:2853227-2878227 GCA_023376895.1 Aspiorhynchus laticeps
TCCGTCTGCTTCAGGTCCAGCTCGGCTCTGCACTGCTCCAGCTCGGCTCTACACCGCTCCAGCTCCACGCTCTCGTGATCCGTGTCTCGTCTGTGTGATGATGAAGCCAAACGCCTCGAGCGCCGCGGAGCGCTGACGTCACTCAGAGGAGGGAAGATAGGAGCTGGAGCGATGTGACCCTCTTCCTTCTCCTTCAGAGCAGCGGTGAGCTCTCGGATCTCTTCATCTCGCTCCTTCAAGACACCAGAAACGGTCAAAAACTCACATGATAAAAACATAACCTTCTCAGCTGTGTTTAAAAACTCATACTATAATAAAGTATTATACATACATAATTAACTTTATTCAGCAACAACACATTAAATTGATCAAAAGTCGAAGTAAATACTTGTATTGTTTTTTATTTTTTTAAATAAATGCTGTTCTTTTGAACTTTCTATTAATCTGTGAATCCTGAAAAATAAAATGCATCACGGTTTCCACAAAAATATTAAGCAGCACAACTGTTTTCAACATTGATAATAATCAGAAATGTTTTCTGAGCAGCATATTAGAATGATTTCTGAAGATCATGTGACACTGAAGACTGGAGTAATTAACATTTAGTCATTTAGCAGATGCTTTTATACAAAGAGACTTACAAATGAGGACAATAGAAGCAATCAAAATCAACAAAAGAGCAATAATATACAAGTGCTATAACAAGTCTCAGCTTAACACAGTACATGCAGCAAGGTTTTTTTTGTTTTTAATTATAATAAATAAATAAACAAGCAGATAGAATAGAAAAAGAATAGAGCAAGCTAGTGTTAGAGGCCTTTTTTTGCTTTTTGTTAATTGTATATTTAAAGAAAACAAGCAGTTAGTAAATGAATAGAGTGCAAGTCTAAAAAGGGCAAGTTATTTTTATATTTATCATAGTGCTATGATGAGTAATGATGCTGAAAATACAGCTTTGATCACAGCAATCAGTTACAGTTTAACACATTCACAGAGAAAACAGCTATAAGAGATTATAATATTTCACAATTTGTACTGTATTTTGTTCAAATAAATGGAGCCTTGTTGAGCAGAAGAGACTCAAATCCTGCTGACGATCTCTTAAACCGCAGTAACTAGTAGCAGGTTTGTACAGGGTTTGGTTGAATATGACTGTATTGCCATCACTGACCTCTAGCTCTTGACTGTAATATTTCTTCAGGCTGCTCTTCAAGTTGTTGGTTTTGTTCTCGCATCTCTTCTCCATCAGATCCCTCTCGGTTTCCAGCGTCTCGCTGCACAAGGAACGAACTTAAGCACTAGATGCATGGATTCTTGTCTTCGCGCACAGACGCTCTAGTGAGTTACCTGAAGTCGTCCTGCATGCGGCTGATGACCTCCATCATCTCCGTGCAGACCTCCTCTCGGACCGCAGCCTCCAGCTCCTCTTTCTCCTGCCGCTGACGCAGCACTTCACGCTTCAGGACATCAATGGCCTTCAGCAGCGCCTGAACACAGAGCAATCACACTTACTGATGAATGACGTCTGAGACATTCACATCAAAACATATACAAGTCATAATCAGAGCTGGGTAACTCCGTAATACTTATCCACTGAAAAAGTAAAGTAAGGGATTACTCTTCATTTTTAGGTAATTTAACTACAATTACTTATAAAGTACTTGCGTTACATACAGTAAATAATTTCAACAGTTCTAAAATCAATATTGAATATTAAATTTAATACAGCGTCTTTAACCCTTTGCGTGCGGCGCGTTCACTTTCAGATTTTCCTGATTCACAGAGAAACCTTAAATACTCAGATACATATAAGACTAAAATCAATCGAATCTAAAAAGCTTGAAGTGTCTACTTTTAAATGAACGAATTCAAATCAAAAACTAATATTTCTGATTATGTAATCCCTATGAAACTGAGGTACAGTCTTTCCCGTATCTGAGCTCATTATATGCAGTCACCTGCGCACAAACGCCCTCACATAGATACAAAAATATATATATATAAAAAAACAAGATTCATCTAATTTTCATCATTTTTGAAAGAAGACCTACTATGAGTTATGTACCTCATAAGAACAGCGTGATCTGACGCGGCTTGATTCAGTGGAGGAGATCGTTCCTGTCATTTATTCTTACCTACTAGGGCTGCTCGATTATGACAAAAATCATAATCATGATTATTTTGGTCAATATTGTAATATTTAACACGATTATTAGCGTGCCGTATAACCAAAACATTTTTTAATGCAAATCTAAAGTATTCAGTTAACAGCCTACTATAGAAATCGAATAATCAAATGTAAAATAAAACAGCGTAGTCTTCACTGTAAGAATTAATCTTCCTTTGTTTCTTATTAAAGCTACAAAACACCTTCAGTGAAGAGCAGCGAGTGATTTGTCTTTGTCTTTTGATTAATATTAAGCACACAGTCGGAGCAGGAATATAGCGCGCTGTCTCTTTAAGAGCCGCACGGATCCAATTTACTGTTACACGCGTATTTACAGTATCATCTGTTTACATTCATTTATTACATAACCGACGAGGGTTTACGTGAATAATCACTAAGCGCCACATTTTTGCGTGTATTTGAGCGTTTAGTCGCATACGTTCAGCTAAAGATGACTTTACATGCTCCGTCTCTGAGCGCATACACAGATATCCTCCTGAGGAACAGCGCAAGCTCTCTTTAAAACATTAATAAATCTAATCAACTTTAATAACTCAAGCACGTCCAATTTTGCAAAAGTAACGTTACATGATTTTACTGATTTACAGTGAAAATGGGCTTTTATGGAGGAGTGAATGAAAGGGGGCGGAATGGAGTGCCGTAATCGTTTTATCTCGATTATTGTATTTTCATAATCAATTTTGGCCGAAATCGAAATTGAAACTGAATTTCGATTAATTGCACAGCTCTATTACCTACATTAGTTAACGTGTTATTTTTACGTAACCCTTTAACTGTCACCGTCCCGTATCCGGGACGCCTAAGTGTACTTCACTATATTACACTTAAATCCTAATGTAATCATGACAAACTATATATCATTGGAAAGGTCTAAGTCTCCTAAATAGATATAGTACCATTTTTTGTTGTTACAAATTATGTAGGAACAGTAATAGATTAATTTATGACAAGAGTGCACCAAGCGTCTGATAAATCTACATCATAACAGGAGTCTGAGCTTAGTCACAAAAAGTCTTTATATCCTTGCCTTTTTCCCATCACATGATTTAGCAATCATCATAAGTTATATACCATTTGAAAGCTTAAAAGCTTAGAAACGGTACTTCAAAATGTTTTAGGCTCCTCCCCCTTAGCGGCGGTGTCATATTACAAAATGTATTACGGTCTTTTAGAATCAAAACTTTTTATAATCTTGACAAAATACATGTCGTTGGAAAGGTCTGAGTCTCAAGATTCCATATTTGGTGGTTATTTTGTTATAGATGTAATATTGAGAGAGAAATTGATAGATTTGTGACAGAAATGCATAAAAAATAATTCAATGGAGTTTCAATGGCACCCGGTGGCTGTTTGTGGTATAACGCCGAAACAAAATCGCATATGAACCTCAATTTTTTTTATATCAACTTCAAATTTGGAACACAACTTATGTAAACATATGGCTTTAATTTTATAGCAATTTTGGATTTTTAACTATTTTTTTTAAATATTTATTTTATATAAAATAAAAATAGTATAATACATTTTTTTTACAGTAAATTTTAATTTCTATAACTTTTTAATACTTTAATTTTATTAAATGATTTCACTTCTGTAATAATCTGCTAATTGTCTTCTTTAAATAGAGACCAACCTTAGGTCTGTATTCAAAAGCGTTCATGAATTATAATAATTTAAGTTTGGATACCGCACTTTCTCGTGAATTTTCAAAAATGGGATGAAGTTAAGGGGTTAAAGACATAATCAGATGCCCTTGTAATTAGATTAAAATTACATTTTTTATATATTTGTAATCAGACTAGTTACTTTCTTGATTTGATGATTACATATTCACACCATAGCAATAATTGAATCGTAATCTTCCAGTTTTGTGGACATTCACACAAAGACCCGTCACTACTCATCTACATAAGAAGTGTTTTCTCAACATTGCATCAACTACTGATGAATTATGGGTTATTTAACCATGTATTATGTCTTTGGGACGCTTTTGTCTTTCAAACACATTAAAATGCACAAATTCACATTATTTCTTATTTGCATGTAATGCAAGGATTCCCAAACTTTTTTTGGTCAACCGAATGTTTTTCACCTAATATATTCACCCCTGAGATTTTAAGGTAATAAGTTAATAATTAAGTAACATGTTTGAATGTTCATAACTCTCTGACGATGGTTAATGGTCACATGAGATGCAGGTAAACAAATACAATATTTCATCTTTTACTAAGCCTTTTATTTCGATTGTTGTCATTTTAAAATGATTAATTTAGATTTTAAATTTTTATGATGCAATTCATTATTAGCTATTAATTAAACTCACAAACCCCCTGCAGTTCCTTCATGAACCCGTTTGAGAAAAATACACTGTTAATAACAACTCTCTCTCCATTTCTATATCAATATGGTACAAGATTATCCCATTTAAATCAATGTGATAAATGAGTTAGGTCAAAAGTAATCTAATTAGTCACTAATACAGCTAGTAAAATCATTGGCAGACCACAGAGTAATTAGGGTAAGATGTGTTGGGAAAGCAGAGTGTATTTTAAAAGACACAACTGTGTGATCAGTTTGATTTATTGCCCTCTGGGAGATGATTTTTAATGCCTAGAGTAGAGACAAATATTTATAAAAGATCCTTTGTACCTGCTGCAATTGAGCTATCGGTAAGCCCCTCCCATCGAACGTTGATGAGCCAATAGCAGTCGAGTATCAGTTGCATCTTTAGGTTTCAGCCCATTGAAAAGCATTGGAAAAATCACGAGTTCGCGTCGGTTTTGTGGTGAATGTGCCGCAAAAATGGTAAAACGATGTGCCTGGGGTAGGGTTGTCACGATACCATAAAGATGTCTTACGATACTATACCAGCTGAAGTATCACGATACCAAGTAGTATCACGATACCATGCAGTATTGTGTTAATTTAAAATTCAATTCTACAAAATGAATCAAAATTTCATAAATAGATGTAAATGAAAACAGACAATATTTTTCTCTGAATACTTAATTAATGTGAATGAATGACTGGCTATTGTTATCATGAAATGATCTAAACTCATCTTAGCACTGCACAGAAGCTGCATGAAGTGACATTTAGATGTAATTATAATTGCATAAATAAAGTTATGAGATTAATGTTTTAAATACTAAATTCTGAATATAGAAATATGTTGGAAAATAATGTAATATGCCTACTTTTAGAAGGGAAACTACAAACGACCAGCAGGTGGCAGAAGTTCGTGATTGAATCACTGAGTCATTCAAACGATTCTTTCAAAACGGCTGAATCCTTCAGAAGCGAATCAAATGACTGTTTTTATGAATGGCTCAGTGAATCAGTGATTCAGAGTCAATGCGGATTCGGATTCGAACACAGAAACGAAACAAAAACAGCACTCTTGCTCGTGTCATATTGCCGAACTGTCAGGAGCATTTTTTGCACGCATATCTTGAAATTTCCAAGTTAGCAGCATGTATATTAAAACATATTATAAATGAATAAATATATATATATATAATGATTGATAAGAACCAAGTGCAAAGCTGCTATGTTGATGAATGGAACTGCGTTCGTGATCGCAAAGATGCTTCCAGAAACGAACTAGTTCACCTGTTCTAGAAGTGGTCAAATGAATAAAACTGCGATAATACTTTCTTGTAAGATATTATGATGTTGAATAAGTGATGCTTGATCTGCTGTTTTTTAAAATGACATCAGACGGTCTGAATCATACCCTTTCTGCAGCATGAACAACGACGTTCGAGTGAACTTCTCATTGCAAACTGAACTGAAGCGTCGGGAAACACTCAATACCATATAAAGCGTATACACAGACTATACTACACAGAGCACAGCAGAAAGACATTTGACAATCAACTTGTCATGTTTCTGCTGGCATGCATGTTCAAATGAACGTTTAAAACAGTGTTGCTGCCGTGCATACTACATATCTTTTTTACGGTACCTTATGGACGATACTACCGTTTAAAAAATGCGATGGCACCGCGGGTATTTTTAAGCTTTAGTATCGCGATACTACCGTAGTACCGGTGTATCGTGCAACCCTAGCCTGGGGCATACTCTCTCATTAAGTTACAATTTTCATCCACTCAAGCAGAATGTTAATGTCATCTTGTGCATGTCTGGCTAAAACTAGCTAACGTTAAAGTTAGTGAGTCCATACTAATGTGCAAACCGCTAACTATTCTCACGTCATGTACAGTGTAGGTCAAAAACACATAAACGAAGGTCTACATTTCAGTGCCTCTACGTATTAAACTAGTTAAATATAGATTAATTTAATCGTACCCTGCAGTACATGAACAGTGATCCTGGATGCGGTCATCTGCGATCGTGACGAGCGTAACATGAGGCTTCCAAATTAATCTTGTTACCCACTAAATTTATTTTAAAATCTTTTATGTATCCCTCAACTGCATATTTAAGTCCCATTTGAATGCTTCTTGACGAGAGGTGGTCCTTCTGTGACCAAAATGTATCGAAAACATGTTTTCACACTGACATCTGTCATTGAAAGACAGCGAGGAACTCGTTTGTTTGTCCGGGTTCACAACAGTAACTAAAGAGGGCGGGGGCTTACTGATAGCTCAATTGGGCGGGGGGCGGGGCTTACCGATAGCTCAATTGGGCGGGGGGCGGGGCTTACCGATAGCTCAATTGGGCGGGGGGCGGGGCTTACTGATAGCTCAATTGGATTTATTAAACAAAAAGCTATGTGATTCAGTATGAAGGTTTTCATATGTGTTTTGTAGCATGTGTCTGTATTTGGTTTTTGCTGGTGTGGTCATAGACAAATTTCAACCATGTTTGACAATAAAGATGTATTACCTAAAGCGTGTTACCAACTACAATTTCTGCCATGTAATTTGGAGTCAAAGGACTACAATTTGCTCTGTGAATGAAATGAAAGTGTATTTACTTCGGGATCAAACATGGTGATGTCTCCTTCCTCGTCGCTCTCCTCCTCCTCCTCCAGGAGAGTGGTGTTGTTGGGATGCTCCTCGCGGAGCAGCGACAGAATATAAGCCACTCGGGTCTTACTGCACGGCCCATGCACCAGCTGCCACGACAGAGACACGTGTGTGTGAGTGGAGAGTGTTGTTGGGTGTTCAGAAGAGTAGGGATGAAAGGGTTTGTCGTGTTGTTACCTGTGTGGCGATGGCAGAGAACTTGAGCGCTTGCAGCGTCTCGTCGTAGGTGGAGGCGCAGGGGTTAATGTTGACCAGCATGCAGGAGCGGCCGTGACCACAGAAGAAGCTCTGCAGGACACGGGTTAGCTTGCTGTCTCTGAAGGGGACCACCAGCGGAGGACGAGACCTGTGGTAAAGACAGTGTATATCCATCACCTCCAGACTGCCACCAAATGGTTGCATTTTGTGACCATTGTTTCTGACGGTGTGACTAAATCTAGTGAGCGGTCACACTGGTGCGACCAACTCATAAGCGCTGCATATGAGAAACATCAAACGGCAAATGAAACAAAAGCATAATAAAAACGCACTACTCGTCATCTGTTATAAACAGATCAAACAGCGCTGACACAGAAAATCAGAAGTAGTAATGCTATTATAACCATGGTGTTGTGGCAGAAAGAGTCGAATGTTATTACATTATTCATTTCAGAGTTTGTACAATGTTTTGAGAGAGAAATTCAAGCACTTTTCAATGCCTTTCAAGTAGGGCTGGGTGATAATTCGATAACGATAATTATCACGATATAATTTTCCTCGATAAAACGATATGAAGAGTTCGATAAATGCTCGATATAATGTTTATGCGCCAAAAGCGGAACGAAACAGCACGACTCATTTGAATCGCGCCAAAAGGACCGTTTATCCGCTCGGATCAAAGTTCGAAGTGCCGCACTGCGCGAGCTCACAAGAGCTGATGCACTCGGTCACGTGAGCATTAAACAGCGCTGTGAGATCGAAGCGCTTGAATTCAGCGATGAACAAGTGACTCGGTGATTTAAACTAGTTTAGAGCCAAACAGGAGAAACACTGTGTAACAAGACAGTTAAGGCTTTTCAATCTACACATCGCCATCATTTACCATGGATTAGTAACACTCACTGCACCATGGTATTGTGGCAGAAATATGGGATATTCACATAGAATTTTATTACAGGAGTAATGGTATATAATTATAATATGTATTTGTGATTAAGCATGTGTGCATTTATACTGAATGTTTTTAGACTAATGTTTTTCATAGTTATATTTTGAGGTGTTATATGTATGGTTTTAACTGTGTTTATCATGATTTAAATGTATGCTACAATGGGAGACCAATGCTTAATAAAAAAAAAATTATAAATCCTTGGTCATAATAAATATAACCATATAAAACTGAGGTTGCTACAATTTTTACAGATGTTACTGATTTTGATAATGAACAAAAATGTACCTCTGCATCCAAACTCAAGCTACTATCAAATGTGCATTTCTAAGAGACAAAAAAAGAGTGATATTATTATTATTATTAATATTATCAGGCAACCCAAACCTGTTTCTTGATTTGAAACAATATCACTCATTAGACCATGCAGAAACTAAGAAATTAATTTTTCTATTTAGATATTTATTTTGTTAAGGAAAATTAATGGTCTGATAATTATCGATATCGACTGATATGAAAAAAATTATCGTGATATCGCCCAGCCCTACTTTCAAGCATTCACACAACTATTTCCAGCACTTTAATGCTCTAAAAATGATCCATTTTGAGTAGTATTTTTAATGGGATGACAAAAATATGCTTTATGGTAAACAAACACTTAATAATAGTAATAGTAAAGTAATCAAATTACCACTATAACCAGTAGATAGCAGCAGAGGAGCTTATTGGCTTATTAGTTATTCATTTCTACTTTTTGCTTTATATTTTGGAATAGTAAAATCACTATTATAAAATATCAAATCAAGAAATCAAATTGCGTCAAAGTTTTGCACTTTTTTGTGTATGAAATAAGTCAAAGTGCCTTGAAAAACAAACTTCTTAAAATCACACAAAGTGTTCCTTTTAATCTCTGAAGTTATCGGTCAGTTACATATATTACTATAGAAAAATAATGGTACATTTTATAAGAGTAGTATAGCCTATATTAATTTTATATATAAAAATTTGTTTACACTTTATTTTAAGGTGCCTTTCTTATTATACATTTTAGTACGGAGTAATATTCATTAACTACATGTACTTATTATATGGTTAGGGTTACTTGCATGTAATTATGCATAATTAATTTGTTATTGTAATAGCAAGTACATGTAATGTGTAACAAGGACACCTTAAAATAAAGTTACCAAAAATTTTAATCGCTGACGTTATCGGTCAGTTACATATAATACTATAGAAAAATAATGGCACATAAGAGTAGAATAGTGTATATTAATTTTCTATATAAGAATTTTGCATGTTACTGTTGTTGATAACAAAAGTAAATGTTATATGCTTCCCAACTCAAGCTCAGTTCTTCAGTCAAATGTGTATTACCAAGAAATAAACATGTAATATTATGAGTAACTGCACTTATTAATGCAAATCAATACTAATTTGATGATTAAATATCCCCCCAGCGCTACCAAATCTGCTTCTGGCGCCACATCTGTAGATCTTAAAGGGACAGTTCACCCAAAAATGAAAATCCTGTCATCATTTACTCATCCTCAAGCAGATCCAAACCTGTATGAATGTGTTTGTTCTGAACACAAAGGAAGATATTTTGAAGAATGTTTGTAATCAGGCTGTTTTGGGGCACCATTGACTTCAATATCTTCCAGAATAAACACATTCATACAGGTTTGGATCTACTTGAGGGTGAGTAAATGACAGGATTTTCATTTTTGGGTGTACTGTCCCTTTAACTCAAATGTTAGTCTGGAGCCCTGATCTTATGGCCACCAGCGGACACTCACTTATTGGTTTGATTGTGTCTCAGAGCAGTGATGCAGCGGCCCAGCGTCAGCAGAGAGGTGTTGATGTTGTTCGCCTCCTTCATTCTCTCGCCGTTCTGCTGGGTTTTACAGCGCTCAGACCCTGCCAAATCACACACAGAGAGCCTGCCGGGACGAGACACATGACAACTCCACATTAAATCCTTCGGAGGTCTTTTAATCACCAGAATAATTCAGTCCAATACAGCAATTACAACGGTAACGTGGATGGACTCACTCGCTGATTCTGGTCACCTGTCCCAGCTCCGCTTCAGGCTTGACATGCAGAACACGGATAGTAAAGATACTATGGCTAAAAATGTCAAGAAAACACATTATTATTATTATATTTTGCCCTCACATAGAATTCCCAGTTGCATGGATTCACATTGAAATTCTCAGAACTCAGTAAATGTGTCGGCAGCTTAAAGTTAAAGATCAGCGTTCCTACATATACTCTAGTTCAAAATTCCATACTTTTCAAATTTCCAAACGTCTCGGACCATGTTTAACATAAATACAGTACTATTTTCAGCTTTATATTTGGTATACTGCATAAATTAAAATTATTTTTTCAGGGTTTTTACATTGATTTTCTCTAAGTGACTTTTGCATGCACACAAGACATTTTTTGTGCCCTCGAGAAAATATTCACATGAGCATGGGAATTTTTCACATGCTTATGCATTACAATTTCTAGTTTTATATAACCTATATCCTTTGTGCATCACTGCCATCTTACTATGAATAAAGCGAGAGCATGGATGCACATGAATTAATAGAGATCTACTTGCACAAAATTGGGCTTTCCTTATGGTATCAAGGCATAATATTTCTAATATCAAGGCATAATGTCCAATTTAACACATCCTCTGTTATGACGGAGAAACCATGACATGAAATGGGCTGATGGTATAATACGGATATGTGCATGGTCCTATTTGCCAAGTTCAAGGGTCTATAAAAAAGACTGGTAATGTAAAAAAAAAAAAAAAGTTCAAAATGTGGCTTTCGTTAGGGCAGTGATGTCATATTTCAAGGCCTTAGGCCTATTTAACGCATATTCTGTGGCGGGCGGCCGCTAAATGGGCTGATGTCACAATAGGTGGCTCAGGGTGCAGTGTCCTATATGATAAGTTTAATGGTTTCTCGTGTGCACATAAAAGTCTGTATATTTTTTTATTTTTGCAAAGGTCCTAAAAAAAGGTCATACGGTGCCAAGAATCATTTGCATAGTTAAAAAGTGCACCTTGAATTCATTCAGTCGTGTTTGACAATCACTAAACAGCTGCCATGAAAACACTTCTTGTATGATAAATGTTTGATACATTAATTTATTAAATTCTTAATTTTTTATTATAAAACTAAATGTGGGCAAAAGTCTGGAAATGCAAATATCTTTCCATACTCTGCTTTCTTTTTTGCATACATTTCCAGACCGCGTAGGAACCCTGGATGATGCATATCCGACTATTATGGATCATTGGAAAAGAAAGAAAACATAGGACAAGGATTTGGTTCTATGATATGATTTTGAGATGTAGGGATTAAACGATTGGAGTCCTGAATGAAGATCCAATTACAGTATTCTGATAAACCATTGCAAGATCTAATGTTACAAGATCAGATGTTTGAGGTTTTAGTAATGAAACGGTCACAATAAGATCAGTAAAATGTATGAAGCATCACTCATGATGTACCTGCGGCTGGAGTTGTGGTTTAGGTGAGTGCTGGCAAAACTTTGATTGCGTTGTCCAACTTTAAGCACTTTCCAGGCCTCTTCTGCACTTTGTACCTGAATCCAGGTCAGATCTAAAGCACGGAGATGAATCATTCAGCATCATTATAATTGAAAGAAATGTAAAAAGTCAAGAGGAAATTAATACATTTAAATTAGTAACTGAAAATGTCATTTCTGTTCTGTTTGTGATAGGGATAGGCGATATGGACTTAAAACTACATCACGATATTTTCTGGTATTTATTGCGATAATGATGATAATTCATAAGCATACACAGAGACAAAAAATAGGGTGTTGTGAGCACAAATGTAATGTCTGTTTCATTCATACTGGACTCTAGAGGGCGCCCTCGCACATATGCATCACAGAAGTAATAACTGATGACGTTCCAGGAAATCCCTAATATGTGACCCTGGAGCACAAAACCAGTCATAAGGGACAATTTTTCAAAATTGAGATTTATACATCATCTGAAAGAAGCTGAATAAATAATATCACCATTGATGTATGGTTTGTTATGATAGGACAATATTTGTAAATCTGGAATCTGAGGGTGCAACAAAATCTAAATATTGAGAAAATCATCTTTAAAGTTGTTCAAATTAAGTTCTTAGCAATGCATATTACTAATCAATAATTAAGTTTTGATATATTTACAGTAGGAAATTTACTAAATATCTTCATGGAACATGATCTTAATATCCTAATGATTTTTGGCATAAAAGAAAAGTTGATAATTTTGAGCCATACAATGTATTGTTGTCTATTGCTACAAATATACCTGTGTTACTGATGACTGCTTTTGTGCTCCAGAGACACATATGGACAAAGACATCCAGCTACCGCTGAGTAAAAAGAACACAGAAACGCTTAAAGACAAACACGATTGTGACACTATATGATTTATCTGCGTTCAAGCCATCTTAGGTATTTTTATTAGAATAAAGTATATTCATAATGCAATGCTAATCGACATAGGATTTCTGCCTCATTCTGTGATATGAAAACAGGTCTGGTCACAAAAACAAGTTATTTCAAACACTCGACTGATGTTATTAAGTGAATTTGGAGTAAAGGTATGTGAAGCATGTTAATCTTTGTTGAACAACAGGTTTGTAAACAGACTCATACACATACAAAACTGTATTGCATGTGTTACTGTAGTACATTTACTCATTGCACAGACTGTTTTTCGTCGCACTGTACAGCCCTGACCAAACAGCTCCTCATTTAGTGATAAACTCCTCAGTTTCACGTCCGCACACAGAAATATGTCAACGACCAGGTTTTATCGTTGTTATCGTGGGAAGACTAATACTTATCGTGGGAGAATTGTTACCGGTATATCGCAAGCGATAAGATATCGCCCATCCCTAGTTTGTGATTCTTACCCTTTACGTAAGGATTCCCATGTTTGTCATCGCTGAGGCGTAGCGTGGCTCTCTTGCGGGACTGAAGTGAAGGTGGAGAGTCCAGGAGATCGTACAGAAACTCGTTATAGATCTCATAAAACGAGACCCAGACTGAGAACTGCACGCCCTGCTCAAGATCCTCCCCACCGCTGAGACACAGGCCATTCGCCTCCAAACACACGCCATCCGAGTCTGGAGGACAAACACACATGCTCAGAAGAAATCTCTAGTTTTAGGTTAGGATTAGAGCCTAAATTCTGCATTTGAAATCTTAAACATCTCTAACAAACACAGCTGGACTTTGTGCAGTCTCTCTAAGTAGCCTAACATTATACACTATATTGCCAAAAGTATTGGCACCCCTTCTTTAGAACAGAAAAATGCACTTCCAAATCTGTGGCAACAACGACGTGAACATAATTCATGTATTTAAAAATTGTATTTCATCTCTGTTCAACAGTTTTGTAAGTGTCTAAAATGACTGAACCCATATGTACAAGTCATTGGTGTTTGGTGATGAGTTTTTGTCTCAAGGTCTGCATTTACAGTCACACCAGAGGTGTTAAACTGGGATTAGGACTTGGTTTTATGCAGACCAGTCAAGTTCTTCCACACTGACTCAATCAATCATTTTCTTTTTGAACCTTGTCTTATACACAGAGACATTGTCATGTTAGAATAGAAAAGAGTCCAAACTGTTGCTATAATATTAGAAGCACACAATTTCCTAGAATATCATTATATGCTTTAACATTAAGATTTGTACTCATAGAAATTACTAAAGTAGTCAAACCTGTTCATTACAAGGGGGCGACCCAATACTTTTGGCAATATAGTGTATCAATATTCAGTTTAACCAAAGTCTGAGCCGAGTGTGAATGATTCTGTCGTTGTTGTAGCTCAGGCTGGATGTCCGAGAGCTCCTCACCCTCCAGCTGTGCTGTGATGTGGCTGGTCCCTGAGAGTCCACTGACGCCGCTGTCCCAGGACAAACCTGCTCTCAGCCGAGACTGATGTCCAGCCGTGCTTTCCTCCTGGACAACACAAAGACAATTAGAGACGGCCAACAACAACCTGAAACTCCTGAGGGTCAAAAAGCATTCACTAAAGGACAATAATTAGTATTATTCTAAGTGTTTTTACAGAAAAATGGCCAATAATGTCTCAAGAACCACCACCTGCTCATAATTCTCTAAATGTGATGACAAATATGCATTCATACATTTTTTAGTTACAATTACTAAAGTTGTATCATAAAAAAAATCTAATCTAGTAACTTTGAAGTTTTTGTTCATTAATTGCTCTAAAGTATGAGACACCAATATTTCAGGAGTTTAAGACACATGCTTATTTAATAACTGATTTATTTAGTTTATGCATATGCTTTATTTATTAAGATTAACAGTTTTTTTTCCAAGCCACTGTTAGATGCCAGTGTTTCATAACTATGCAAAGATTTGATTTCAAAAACAGTATCATAGCTACTAAACTATTTCTTGTTATGATTTTAAACCTGTATTTAACCTCAGAATGATCTCAAAGTTAAAAGAGGTGTTAAAGTCTGATTTTGTGGCGGCTGTGCTTTAAAATTAAATTATTATAATCTTAGTTCAAGTGATGAAGGTAATCAGTGTTGAGCACTAACTGTGAGGTTAACCTGCCTGCTTTACATGTTTGAAAACATTCGATATTTAGAAAAGTCATCCGTTACATTACTTTAATGAAGTAACTGAAATAGTTACACTACTTATTATGTTAACTAGGGTAAGTTGTAATCTGTAACCTATTACATTTCCAAAGTAACCTTCCCAGCGCTGCTCTCTCTTTACCTCTTTGAGCAAAGCGTCCCGCCGCAGTTCCTCAGCTCGGACCTCTCTCACGTCCAGTTTACGGACCTCCTGGCTCAGTACGGGCTTGAGGTCCATGGCGGAGTACAGGCGTCCAGACAGCTTCAGGAACACAGAGACTAACGCTCGTGGCAGCAGACCCGCCGCTCCACCCGCACCTGTTCAATCACAGAATATCAACCCATACAGCTGTACACAAACATGCTAGGGTCCTATGAAATCAGGTACATTTTTTTCTGGATTCCGTTTTAATTTTTCTGGACTCCTTTTTTAATGGACAAATTAAATTGCATTAATCAAAAAGCATGCCTAATTAATTAAAATCATGAAACTTATACAATTTAACATTAATTTATTAAAAGTAACAAAAATGACATGTTTAGGGCCGTATGAAATGTTATTTTTTTCTCATCTTATGTTTTATTGTTACCAAATTCTGTGTTTTAGCAAATTATTTGAATGCATACAAACTATTTTTATTTATTCTTACAGTAGCCTTATGAAATGCCGCCCCCCCTCAGAAATTCTGTGTTGTGTATTTAAATTTTACTGGTTATCAGATGAAGGCATAAAGCATTGATTTAATTTATATTTTAATGAAAGAAAATTAAACATTTACATTTTTGGCAAATAAAGGGGATTTACTATTAAAATTCAAATATTTTGTGATTATTTTAAGTGTTATTATTTTTCAACAGTAGTGTTACGTTCATTCTACTAAATAATAGTAATATAGCTATTTCTGGCACAATGTCTTCAAGTTAAACAGGACTTTTATTTTGACGGGTTGCCGAGTAAAGTTCTGTGTGTATATGATATGACTAGTTTTACTCAAATGAAATGGTAAAATGCTGGTTTTGATCAGTTTTGGAGATATTGTTGATGTATTTATGTCTTCATTGAGACGTCAGACGCTGAAATCACGCGCTCTGTGTATGTAGTAAACAAAACTAGGGCTGTGCGATATGGACAAAAAAAGAAATCGCGATTTCTTTGATCAATTTTGCAATTTCGATTTTAATCACGATTTTGACACACACAGACATGCTTTACAGTCATAAATGCATTCAGTGTGAATTTGAAATGTATTTCCAAAAGAAAACCAATTAGAGCTTTATCAAAAAGCTGTAACGTCTCTAGAACAGACATAAGGCAATTTGCATGCATGCATTGGTCATAGAGCTCTTTGTGGCACTGCCTCGGGTGTTGAAATAGATTTGTTGCGCCAGGTTCATACTCCGTCTGCAGTGCGTAGCTGCGTATACAGTATGTGTATGCGCTGAAGAAGCAGCACGGACTCATTTTGCTTTCGCACAGGATGCGTTTGCAGTCCGCTCCTGATCTGCGGCGGTTTACCACAAACACAACATTTATCCATTATTTTGATTTCAAATCCAAATGTTGTTACTGCAAATGCTTTTTCAGCATTGTGATTCTCTTTTATCAAAGTACAGTAATACAATCTTTCATAGACATTCACATTTAAACTCAATAAATATGAACTCAAACGAGTGCCATATGAATGAATGAATGATGCATTTATATAGCGCTTTGTGTATTGCTGTACACCCAAAGCTCTTTACAATCATATTGCCTTGTTTATCTAAAAGTGCACTTTTGCTTGTTTAAAATCTAGCCAAAAAGCCATGTGTTGACTGAAACAGTAGACTTTAATTATATGAATTTATAGTGTACTTAGCTACATTTCCGTGTCAATCCATGTTTATTTTTTACCGCGAACAATGCGTTGTCACTCACTTTAATTCAGCGCGTGCAGCAAAGCAAGAATAGACTCCGTGCGGAAACGATCGCTGCATGACTGTTGCAGACGCACTGCTCCTGGAGCGCTCTGCCGGACTGCAACCGTGTGCAGTGTGAACACTCTGATCCGTTAACATGGGCGCTGAAAAAATACACACAGACGCACCACAGACGGAAAATGTGTGAACCTGGCGTTACGTCTTTATGCCCGGTCTGTTCTGTTCTCACGCTCCATTTAGGCGCGCTGCATTCTGATTGAATCTGATAGCATACTGCGGGAGGTCGGGAAGAATCGTGCTATAAAGCGATTTAGAGAGCGTGCACGCTCAAATCGTGATTTTATGACGATTTCGATTAATCGCACAGCCCTAAACAAAACCCTGCTCCATTCACACAGAGACACATGATTCAGATTTACATCAGATACTAGTCCAACTCACCGTTTGATTTAAGTGACCTACTTTTGATTAATTCATCCAAACTTTGACAAACTCCGTGACATTAAACTGTAAATTCTGTTTTTATGACTGGATTACGCGAGTCCGTCCGCGTTTTCTGCATCACGGACATCATAGAGCCCTACATGTGCATCACACCAGTGGCCGTCTTACCCTGTATGCTGTAGGTCTTGCCCGAGTTGGTCACGCCGTAAGTGTAGAGGAGCCGGTTTTCTCCACGCAGAACATCTCGCACCATCTCCCGTACAGTGTGATCGTAGACCTCCTGCTGAGAGCTCCGCGCTCCAAAAATCTGCACGAATGAGAAAAGTCACATCCAGAGTGAAGCTTGTCAGTAAAAATACCTTTGTGTGCCTTTTTACTAATGATTTCGTCATGGTGGATGCTAGGGGTGTGCGATATATAAATATATATATCATAATTGTTGTTTTAACGATGTGAGATTTGACCGAGTATTTCGCAAAAAACATTCAAAACACCCCAACAGAGCGCATACATGCATTACGTGACTACTGTCTAGACTGCAAAAAAATTATCACAATATTTTTTTTCATATCAGTCGATATCGATAATTATCACGATAAATGTCAAATCTTTATTTCTTTCAAATTTAAAGCCAGAATTTTGCTCCAAAGTGAAAGTTGTAGAAACCAGACCATTAATTTTGCTTAAAATAAATATCTAAATAGAAAAATTAATTGCTTAGTTTCTGCATGTTCTAATGACTGATATTGTTTCAAATCAAGAGACAGGTTTGGGTTGCCTGATAATATTAATAATATCACTTTTTTTGTCTCTTAGAAATGCACATTTGATAGTAGCTTGAGTTTGGATGCAGAGGTACATTTTTGTTCATTTTTTAAATCAGTAACATCTGTAAAAATTGTACCAACCTCAGTTTTATATGGTTATATTTATTATGACCAAGTTTTTTTTTTTTTAATTTTATCAAGCATTGGTCTCCCATAGCAGCATACATTTAAATCATGATAAACACAGTTAAAACCAAACATATAACACCTCAATACCATGGTAAAAATATAACTATATGGTTTTTAGGAGCCTATTTGTATGAAAAACAGTAGTCTAAAAACATTCAGTATTTTGACGGGTTGCCGAGTAAAGTTCTGTGTGTATATGATATGACTAGTTTTACTCAAATGAAATGGTAAAATGCTGGTTTTGATCAGTTTTGGAGATATTGTTGATGTATTTATGTCTTCATTGAGACGTCAGACGCTGAAATCACGCGCTCTGTGTATGTAGTAAACAAAACTAGGGCTGTGCGATATGGACAAAAAAAGAAATCGCGATTTCTTTGATCAATTTTGCAATTTCGATTTTAATCACGATTTTGACACACACAGACATGCTTTACAGTCATAAATGCATTCAGTGTGAATTTGAAATGTATTTCCAAAAGAAAACCAATTAGAGCTTTATCAAAAAGCTGTAACGTCTCTAGAACAGACATAAGGCAATTTGCATGCATGCATTGGTCATAGAGCTCTTTGTGGCACTGCCTCGGGTGTTGAAATAGATTTGTTGCGCCCGGTTCATACTCCAGCACGGACTCATTTTGCTTTCGCACAGGATGCGTTTGCAGTCCGCTCCTGATCTGCGGCGGTTTACCACAAACACAACATTTATCCATTATTTTGATTTCAAATCCAAATGTTGTTACTGCAAATGCTTTTTCAGCATTGTGATTCTCTTTTATCAAAGTACAGTAATACAATCTTTCATAGACATTCACATTTAAACTCAATAAATATGAACTCAAACGAGTGCCATATGAATGAATGAATGATGCATTTATATAGCGCTTTGTGTATTGCTGTACACCCAAAGCTCTTTACAATCATATTGCCTTGTTTATCTAAAAGTGCACTTTTGCTTGTTTAAAATCTAGCCAAAAAGCCATGTGTTGACTGAAACAGTAGACTTTAATTATATGAATTTATAGTGTACTTAGCTACATTTCCGTGTCAATCCATGTTTATTTTTTACCGCGAACAATGCGTTGTCACTCACTTTAATTCAGCGCGTGCAGCAAAGCAAGAATAGACTCCGTGCGGAAACGATCGCTGCATGACTGTTGCAGACGCACTGCTCCTGGAGCGCTCTGCCGGACTGCAACCGTGTGCAGTGTGAACACTCTGATCCGTTAACATGGGCGCTGAAAAAATACACACAGACGCACCACAGACGGAAAATGTGTGAACCTGGCGTTACGTCTTTATGCCCGGTCTGTTCTGTTCTCACGCTCCATTTAGGCGCACTGCATTCTGATTGAATCGGATAGCATACTGCGGGAGGTCGGGAAGAATCGTGCTATAAAGCGATTTAGAAATCGTGCACGCTCAAATCGTGATTTTATGACGATTTCGATTAATCGCACAGCCCTAAACAAAACCCTGCTCCATTCACACAGAGACACATGCAGGATTCAGATTTACATCAGATACTAGTCCAACTCACCGTTTGATTTAAGTGACCTACTTTTGATTAATTCATCCAAACTTTGACAAACTCCGTGACATTAAACTGTAAATTCTGTTTTTATGACTGGATTACGCGAGTCCGTCCGCGTTTTCTGCATCACGTGGACATCATAGAGCCCTACATGTGCATCACACCAGTGGCCGTCTTACCCTGTATGCTGTAGGTCTTGCCCGAGTTGGTCACGCCGTAAGTGTAGAGGAGCCGGTTTTCTCCACGCAGAACATCTCGCACCATCTCCCGTACAGTGTGATCGTAGACCTCCTGCTGAGAGCTCCGCGCTCCAAAAATCTGCACGAATGAGAAAAGTCACATCCAGAGTGAAGCTTGTCAGTAAAAATACCTTTGTGTGCCTTTTTACTAATGATTTCCGTCATGGTGGATGCTAGGGGTGTGCGATATATAAATATATATATCATAATTGTTGTTTTAACGATGTGAGATTTGACCGAGTATTTCGCAAAAAACATTCAAAACACCCCAACAGAGCGCATACATGCATTACGTGACTACTGTCTAGACTGCAAAAAAATTATCACAATATTTTTTTTCATATCAGTCGATATCGATAATTATCACGATAAATGTCAAATCTTTATTTCTTTCAAATTTAAAGCCAGAATTTTGCTCCAAAGTGAAAGTTGTAGAAACCAGACCATTAATTTTGCTTAAAATAAATATCTAAATAGAAAAATTAATTGCTTAGTTTCTGCATGTTCTAATGACTGATATTGTTTCAAATCAAGAGACAGGTTTGGGTTGCCTGATAATATTAATAATATCACTTTTTTTGTCTCTTAGAAATGCACATTGATAGTAGCTTGAGTTTGGATGCAGAGGTACATTTTTGTTCATTTTTTAAATCAGTAACATCTGTAAAAATTGTACCAACCTCAGTTTTATATGGTTATATTTATTATGACCAAGTTTTTTTTTTTTAATTTTATCAAGCATTGGTCTCCCATAGTAGCATACATTTAAATCATGATAAACACAGTTAAAACCAAACATATAACACCTCAATACCATGGTAAAAATACAACTATATGGTTTTTAGGAGCCTATTTGTATGAAAAACAGTAGTCTAAAAACATTCAGTATAAATGCACACATGCGCTTAATCACAAATACATATACTATAATTATATACCATTACTCCTGTAATAAAATTCAGTGTGAATATACCACATTTGTGCCACAATACCATGGTGCAGTTAGTGTTACTACAGTAAATCCATGGTAAATGATGGCGATGTGTAGATTGAAAAGCCTTAACTGTCTTGTTACACACAGTGTTTCTCTTGTTTGGCTCTAAACTAGTTTAAAATCACGGAGTCATTTGTGTTCATCGCTGAATTCAAGCGCTTCGATCTCACAGCACTGTTTAATGCTCGCGTGACCGAGTGCATCTGCTCTTGTGAGCTCGCGCCGCGCGGCAGTTTGACTTTGATCCGAGCGATAAACGCTCCGTGTGGCGTGATTCAAATGAGTCGCGCTGTTTCGTTCCGGTTTTGGCGCATAAACATTATATCGAACTCTTCATATCGTTTTATCGAGGAAAATTATATCGCGATAATTATCGCCCAGCCCTAATTCAGAATGATCACAAATTTAAGACATGGGGGCAGAAAATTTATATATTTATACCACTTCATATAGTTAATCAATTTCACACTTAAGTTTTTTCGTTCCTGAATGAATCACTCGTTTAAATGATTCGGTTCAATCGCAATGATTCACTTATTAACAGTGACTTGCTGCCACCTGCTGGCGGTTTTAATTTCACATTTAAAGTACCTTTTTATTATTCAAATACTAGTATTCAACGTTTTGTTTAATATATCAAAACATTATGCATTTGTAATTGCATGTTAAATGCATTCATGTCCTGCATTAAACAGCGTGTAAACACATCTAAACACTCTTCAGACGCAGCTTCTGTGTTTCCTCTGCACTGCAAAGATTAATTTAGCTTATACTGATTTAATTTGCTTGGTAACAGCCCAAATGTCTTAATATTCTAAATTTACTGATTAAATGTAAGAATTTGACTCAAAAGATAATGCACACTTTTAGAAAAAATGGCTTTATAAAAAGGTAAAAAATGTCCATAAAAGCTAAAAATTAACTTTTTGAAAAAGATTAATTTCTATCAGTGTGAACTGATCACCACACAGATTATGAAGAATATCAAAAACGTTAGGAGTCAGTTTAAAGGTCCCATATTGTCAAAACTCAAATTTCATGATAACTGAGGTCTAGGGGATATGTAACTAGGGTTGCAAAATTCCGGGAATTTTCAAGACTGGAAACTTTCCATGGGAATTAACGGGAATATATGGGAATTAACGGGAATAAACTGGAAATTTGCTGGAACTGGGAACTTAAATGTAGTTGAGAACAAAATCTTGCAGCATAATCTTGGTTAAAACAACCAGATTTAATGCAATTTTAGTTTAATTTCTACCCTACACATTGCTCAATCACATGCACACAGCACATTGCTGCAGGGCTATTGAGGCCACACCCCCTACATGCACTGTGCTCTATAACATGCACAGATCATTTCTTAAATCATGCACACATATTAAAATATCCATCTTGGTAAGTATTCATGTTAATTACATGAATATTACAAAAAAAAAAAAAAATGTTTTTTTCCTGTCACTATCGCACACCCCTAGTGGACGCATTACCTTTGTGAAGGTGAACTTGTGCAGGCTCTGAGCGACGCCTCGCTCTGCACTCTTCATGTTGCGGGAGTCTTTGGGCGCTCGGAGAAGCAGACTGTCCTCAGACTGCACATTCACACAACCCTGAGGAGCACAACAAAGACTTCAGTTAGCCAAACAAGCCCTTACTTAAAACAGTGTTTGACGAGAGCGTGTCAGATTCCTTCACCTGCTCCTCGGCCCGCTCTTGCTCTGCTTCAGTCAGAGGACGGATCCGCAGGAAAACCTTCAGCTTCTCCGAGCCGTCATCAGCGCTAGCTCTTCTACTGACATCAGGCTTGATCTACACAAGAAGAAAGATGCATTCACATCAGAGCCTGCGGTACTCACATTGAGCAAGCAGTCTGTGTTGACATTACTCACAGCTGTCTTTAATGAATAGAATAATTGTGAAGGAGCTGCTTTGGGCAGTGTGATAATCTGAGCCCACTGAACAAACAGTAATCATCAGCCTGGGGCGAGTTCAGCTAAACTGAACAATACAGCATAGAGCGTTATGACCGTATGAATAAAGTAGTGCAGTACAATATATCAAACTGCATACTGGACTGAAAGACTGCTATTTTAATAAAAAAAGTCTGTTTTCACCATTTAATTTGATAAACATCATCAAATCATGCACACACAGCAATGCACCAAGATGTTTAACTTGAAGAAATTAACAGTATATGCTATACTATAATATAGGCTATTACTAGTATAATTTGCTTCCTAAAATTGCAGTAATAACACAATTAAAACATTTTTCATCCATGTTTCCATTTTAAAAGTAAACCTGTCGCACTTAAAAATAAAATTTTACACATTCAATAACTAAAATTTGATAATAAACTTGTATTATATCATAAGACAGACAACAAATAAAAAACATGTTGTAGCTCCCCAGTATTGATGATATTGATTATTAAAACATAATTGAGCCGTTAAAGCAGAACACAGAAATAAAACTGATTTTGAACTATATTACTAGTATGTAGTCCGTGTTCAAATTTACTCATTAAATACTAGTAGTGACCACTGAATAGATACTAGTCACTAGTACTAGTAGATTCTAGCATGTATTCCAATGATGAACAATACCTACTGGTTATAAACTGACAAGTACTTATTTTTTAAATATTAGTACCTATTTATTACTAATGTTGATTCCAGTCATCACTACTAACTAGTGATATACAAAGTGTCCTGCAACTTCGTGTACTTGTCATATGTAATAACTAGTCAGCATGGACACTGTGTAGTTTAATCTTACTAGTAACATTAAAAAATATTGCTAGTAATGTAAAATACACTAGTAACAAAAAATGTCAACTTGTTGACAATAACAATAGTTACTGGAACAAGTGCTAGTATTAGTACAAGTTGCACATGTAAAAGTGGAAAAGTGCAAGTAACATAACAGATATTAGTGAATTTTAAGAAATAAGTGTATAAATATCTTGCCCCAAATATAAGCCCCTAGCAGCTTTTTCTTCCAAAAGCAGATAGCAACAAATTTAGCTATTTTTATTTATTTATTTGGCAACTTTTATTAAGTGACTCAAACGATAAAACGGCACATATTTTCCATCTTAATTACACAAAATGATGAAACCAAAGATGTCTCGCAGTACACACATCACATTAATTAAGTTAGCTGCTATTCGCAATTGTTCAATTTAATAATACTAATTGAATAATTGTTCATTTATGATACACCTTAGCTTGTACCTGAGATTGTTGATCAGTTCATACACTGTAAGAACAATATCTAGAAAAATGGAAAACGTACTAAGAAATGATAAGACATATTCATTATCCGTTGTAACCCGAAAACACAAAATACAACGTGTAAATTAAAATGCAGGTAAAAACCTGTGAAAAATCAATATGGAAAATTCCTTCATATTAACATAGTCGATTATTGCCTATTTTTACAGACTCTTCTTAAGAGTGTAGCACACTAACTAACTACTAATACACTGCTTAAAACTATAACTAAATTATATTATGCATTTATATCATTTTACGAAATAAATAAATATATTTTTGCTGAGATTTGATGCAGTGACACAATCTTGCGTAGTGACGTCAGCGTGCAATGACATCACAACATCGTTTAGCAACAAATAGACCTTCCTTTAGCAACTTCCCATGAAAATGAGCTGGCACTGACAACAACACACTGACCGTACCTCTCGAGTGTGAGTCTGTGGCTCTGCAGCAGGGCTGATGACTGAGATCTCCGGCAGAGGAGACACAAAGCGCTGGGACCTCATCAGAGCTCCGATATCTGCAGCTGTGGACTCAAACACAGCAGCACACTCCTCCTCATCGGACAGAACCCCGCGCGGAGACGCCATGACCACACGACTGGACACAGACCACACGACTGGACACAAACACACGACTGGACACAAAC
>CM041811.1:2883227-2933227 GCA_023376895.1 Aspiorhynchus laticeps
TGGTAAATAGCTATCATCATGGAACTAGATAAAAAAAAAAAGTTGGCTTGAGAAAGCCTGACCAGAAAGTTTGAAAAAGTTTGAAAAGTTTAAAAATAGATAGATAGATATATGCTAAAGACTTCAAAGTGGTTGCTAGGGTATTCTAGGTGGTTGCTAGTATGTTGCTATGTGGTAGCTAAGGTACTCTGGATGGTTGCTAGGGTGCTGCTATATGGTTGCTAGGGTACTTGGAGTAGTTGCTATGATGGTTGCTAGGCTAACTGAGGTGGTTGCTAGGGTGTTGCTATGCGGTTGCTAAGGTACTTGGGATGACTGCTAAGGTGGTTGCTAGAGTACCTGGGACGGTTGCTAGGGTGTTTCTATGCGGTTGCTAGGGTGTGCGGGTGGTTGCTGGGGTGTTGCTATGTGGTTGCTAAGGTACCCAAGTCGGTTGCTATGGTGTTGCTATGCGGTTGCTAGGGTGCTCTGGGTGATTGCTAGGATGTTGCTATGCGGTTGCTAGGGTGCCTGGGGTGGTTGCTAAGGTGTTGCTATGCGGTTGCTAGGAGACTCTGGGTAGTGTCTAAGGTGTTGCTATGTGGTTGCTAAGGTACCCAGGTTGGTTGCTAGGTTGTAGCTATGCGGTTGCTAGGGTACCCAGGTCGGTTGCTAGGGTGTTGCTATGCGGTTGTTAGGGTACTTGGGTGGTTGCTAAGGTGTTGCTAGGGTACTTGGGTGGTTGCTAGGCTACCCGAAGTGGTTGCTAGGGTGTTGCTATGTAGTTACTAGGGTACTCAGGGTAGTTGCTAGGTTGGTTTGACTAGTTGCTAGAGTGTTGCTATATAGATAGATAGATAGAGTCAGATTATAGATAGATAGATAGATAGATAGATAGATAGTCAGATTATGGATAGATAGATTCCAGTACTGTTATATACTGTATATATATATATATATATATATATATATAATATATATATATATATTTTTTTTTTTATATATATATATATTGTGATCATGACCAAATGAGTGTACAGTGTCCCTCTAAATATTGCATAAATGCTGTGTGGACTCACATATTTTTTCCGTGTTGTTGCGGTGCTGAGCTCTCTTTCAGTCCTGGCCACATCTTCAATGGTTCTAAGAGGCAGTTTCAGGTTTGCTTTAATGTCTTTTGAAGGCACGCTTGTACTGCTGGGGGCTTCAGAAGCTGGATTGTCTTTTACTAGCTTTTTTAACATGGCAGAGTTTTCCTGAACCGTGCTCTTGATGTCACTCAGCATTTGGATGATTTCAGCTTTGTCTGTTGTGTAAAATGAGTTGTGCTATAATTATATAGAAAATAAACATCTCATATTGATTATGTCATAAGAACTTGGCTCACCATCAGATGCCATTCTGGATGTAGATGCAGGAGGTTGTAGCTGATTACTTGACATTCTTTGAGTGCTTTCAAATTTTTGTCTTTTTAGTATTCCAGGGAATCCAGTGGTTAATAGATATGTCCTTTAATTGAAAATAAACAATGCTTTACAAATTAATTATTTTGCAAATTTTACAAATCTTTTGAAGAATTGTAATGCAATTCTGTTACTTACCGTTCTTTCTGTTCTTTGAATTGTTTTTGCTCCTCTTCTGCCTTCTCAAAAGTGACTGCAATTGAATAAGCATTTTTAAATTACATAATTTGAGAACTTATTAGACCGTACAAAATCCTATAAGAACCCACGGTGATTATCTGGAAAGGTCTTTTTAAAGCATTATCCCTCACTTTCAACTCTGGAAGTCCCTAAGTGACATATAATGAACACCCAGGTTCAGTCCTGTGACAAAGTGTGTATTTTTTGTTGCCATGGCAACATTTCCAAATTTTTAAAAACGCTTGTTTTTGTTACAAAAGGTATGTTTCAACCCATGCAACAATTCTAATGTTTTAATAACATATCCTAGATCACTCTAAACCTGATATACAACAAATTGATATAAAACAATTTACAAAGATATTGCGGTGACATATATGTCACATTGGGCTATTAACCTTATAAAAGTAGGTGTAATTTTGATGTGATGTATTTGTCATATTAAGAAAAATGAAAAATAATAACGAGCTGCTCAATTAATCTAGCTGATTCAATTATTTTAGTGTTCTATATTTTCTGCTGCTCATTTCAATGCATATTTGAACAAATCTACGTGTATGTTTAACATGTTGACCTCCAGTGTGAGGTATCTAAAAATGTATTTCTGGTTAAACCATATATCTCAAAAGGTAGAATTTTGATATGTTACAAAAGAGTTGTTGTAAAATGTAATGGTCACAGTTATGTGGTTTTGAAATATGTTGTGGCAAAGCAAATAAAATACAAAAACTATATTACTTCTGAAAAAGCTTTTTGTTGTATCTTCCCAGAAAGGTAATCATTTTGATATATGTTGTGGAAAAGCAAATAAATAAATTATAAAATGTATTTTTTTCAATTGAGAAATAAATGCCCAATGTAACATATATGTAACATGAACAATTTATCATAAACGCCCAATGTCATAACATTACAGATCTTTCACAAGGAGGGGTTGTATTTCAAAAACAACTGCAGAAATATGTTATAAGTGGTCCATTTGGTCTGTTTTATATGCCCCATAATTTTCCTATAAGGAGAAATTGGTCTGGGTTCTTATGGGTTAAACTGCTATTTTAAAATAGAGACATTACCATATTCTCTGAGAAAGCTGATGTTTAGTTTCTCCCATGGTTTCCCTCTGTTTCAGGCTTAAGTTTGTTCTGAACAGCTTCCATGCACTTCTCTGTGGATCTGAATGGAGGCCAGTAACATTGTTTCTTGTCTAGGCTCAACCAACTTGATGCGACCACCATCACCTCATCTGAGTCTTGCAAGGTAACAACTGCAAACATGATCTGCCTTGAGAGGAGAAAAAGAACAAAAACAAGACATTTAGCTCTGATTGAAAAACATACTCAAATTTTTTAAGTTACATTTTTGGGCCTTTTTAATGCCTGGACAGTTGAGAACAGACAGAAATATATACTCAGTGTTATACAAATATAAATACAAAATACAAATATATGCAATTTTATAGTAAATTGGAAAGTTGACCAACCCAATCCTATAAAGTTGAAAAAAAAAAATATATATATTTTGGCAGAAAGTAAATTAATGATGATCTGACTGGTCAACTGTTTAATTTCCTAAATTATAGTTATTATTTTTTCCATTGTCTAGAGACCAGTGGTTCCCAATGTGGAGCCCTTCCAACATTACACATTTTGCATCTTAATCAAACACACCCGATTCAGATCAGCCGCTCATTAGTAGAGACTTTAAGACCTGAAATAGTTATGATAGACAAAAGTCTGAAAATGTGCTCTTATGGGGCCTTTCACATTAGCAATATGTGACCCTGGATCACAAAACCAGTCATAAGTGTCAATTTTTTCAAAACTGAGATTTATACATCATCTGAAAATAAATAATGCAGCTATAATTGTGTGTGTGTGTGTTCGTATAGATGTGAGAGTGTGGTTTGTATGTGTGTGTGTGTGTGTGTGTGTGTGTGTGTGTGTGTGTGTGTGGGGGTGGGTGTCAGTGTGTGTGTGTGTGTGTGTGTGTGTGTGGGTGTCAATGTGTGTGTGTGTGTGTGTGTGTGTGTGTGTGTGTTGGTATGGATGTCAGAGTGTGGTTTGTATGTGTTGTGTGTGTGTGTGTGTGTGTGTGTGTGTTGGTATGGATGTCAGAGTGTGGTTTGTATGTGTTGTGTGTGTGTGTGTGTGTGTGTGTGTGTGTTGGTATGGATGTCAGAGTGTGGTTTGTATGTGTTGTGTGTGTGTGTGTGTGTGTGTGTGTGTGTGTGTTGGTATGGATGTCAGAGTGTGGTTTGTATGTGTTGTGTGTGTGTGTAATATTTGAGAGAGATGAACTCTACTGTAAATCACAAACACAAGCACTGTGAGCTCCAGCAGAGTTTTGCTGCATCTAATGGAGAAAAATTGGTACTGCACCCAAACAATATCTGACTGAAAGCTAATTTTTTGAGATATCAACCTCAAATTTGGAACACAACTTTAGATTTATGGCTTTGATTTTCTAGCAGGATTAGAGTTAAACATGTTTATCAATGCAGCTCGTTTCGTATCTTAGGCCATCAATGTGTAGTTACGATGGGGAATTGTTTAATTTGGATTTCTCTGTGCATGTTCTTTTTCCCTCTTATAGAGACAGTGACCTATACCTGCCATTATATGACTGACAGACTAGAACGGTTTGACCTAAAAACATCAAAATTGGATCTACTGAAGAAAAAGACACCTACATCTTGGATGCCCTTGGGGTAAGCTGATAGATACCACATTTTAATTTCAAAGTGAACTATCCCTTTAAGGTGTTTACATGTCTGTACCACACTTCAATAATGCGACTAAACTAGGAATACTCCACATGTCTTAATTCGATTTGTGTTTACTTCGATTATGACTTTAGCCGGATTAAGGTAATCAAAAATCTCTGTTTACATGGTAGACTCTTAATCAGAGTCTTAATTGTATTAAAATCGGATTATTGATGTCCATGTAAACGTAGTGACAGTCAGTGCTTCTGAAATTACTGAGGGTGCTTTGCCTTCATGCACATCTATTCTGACATATCATATTTTGCCCAGTTCATAGTTATGATTATCACAATGTCCTTGCGCTTTCGAGATGCAGATGTCACTTCTGAAAGTTTGTTGCAAGTACGCCACATTGGTCCTCTTAGAAGCATGAAAAACAAAACTTTTATTAAAATTATGAATGGAGAATAGGTTATATACAGCAAAGAAAGCGCGCTTCTTTAAAAAGCTGTACTCATTTCAGTTTATCGCAATCTCTAATTCCACTATAATCTATTAATCTGTCAACACGGCACAATTAATTTCTTTTTACATCACCTCTACACTTTGTTCATTATAATCAGAGGATTCTCGTCTGAACAAGAACACTCGTTTTGAGCGGTGAGTGGATTCTGACTCACTAGAGCTCCTCTGATTGGTCGCTGTGCGTTACAGAAATCAACAGATATGTCTCTGATTTGCTACAATGTAAAAACAGAGCGCAAACACCAATACACATTTGATTCTGACCTGAGGCGGCTGCCGGTTACTTTCATTTTGTTGTTTATGTTTATTTACATAGATACGTTTTCCTTAAATCATCCTGGCGACCCATTTTTTAAGTCTCGACCCACTGGCTTACATGATGCATGCATATCAATAAAACAACGTTACCTCTTGAAATAAAGTGTATTTGAAATATATCAAGAATATCTTAGATAAGATACACTTAGCTCTTTTCTTTACACTGTCTTTTGCTAGCGCTTATACACACTTTACTGCTTCACAACAAAGGGCTGAGCAAACAAGGTGTGTGAGAGAGTACGAGACAAACACAACATCTGTCTGATTTAGTTAATAAAGACATGCAATATTTCCATTGTTCCACAAATCACACATATTCAAAAGTACATTATAGAGAGAAAAAACAGTTAAAGATAAACTGAAATAATCATTTTAATTATAACACATCAGTTGTGTTTTTAAGGCTTTTTAATATTTGACCCCATGCATGCGAGTGCCTCTTGTATACAAAGTCTATCTTGAGGATAAAAGATGGCACAGAGCTAAAGCTAAAGCTAAAATGTTGATTTGCTTGTTTGATAAATTAGTAGTAATATGCATGTCTGTAGAGTGTTTTGAAAAAGCAAGCAGAATATATTTTTGACATAAGTTTCAGAATTTTAGTTAACTTAATAATTTGAAGACGAAGTTACCTTTTATCTCTCAGGACTCAGATCTGGTTCCTCTTTGGGTGTGGACTTCTCAGAAACTGAAAGCTAGGGAACGCAAAAGATACGCTGTCTCCATAGCATATTGTATTTGACCTTTACACGGAATAAAATCAGTTTTACTCTGCCAAAATAGGTTTAAGGTAAAGCGAAAGTAGAAGTGCTGAGGTGAAACTGAAGTAAAAGCACAGTTGTTCTGTGTAGATCTGTTTGGCTGAAGGCTGAATGGAAATATGATCCAACCTGAGAATGTGTGCATACTAGACAATCAAATATCTTCAATATTGCATGGAAAGATAAATCATTCAGTGAACTCCTGGTACATTTCTGGGGCAACTGACAAAGAATATGACCTCTAACTAAAGTAATTATATCTTACAAGTGTTTATAGTTTTTCAATATATTAGTGAGTCAATATACAGTATTAGTGAGTGATGGTGCATATCATATCTGGGATAGTTTTTAGAGTCCCTACCAGCATATATATGTGCGCTTCCAGATTTCTATTTCAGATTTTAGTGTGTAGAAAGGTGACATATATGTGACCCTGGACCACAAAACCAATTAAGTGTACATTTTGTGAAATTGAGATTTATGCATCATCTGAAAGCTGAATAAATAGCTTTCCGTTGATGTATGGTTTGTTATGATAGGACAATATTTGTAAATCTGGAATCTGAGGGTGCAAAAAAATCTAAATATTGAGAAAATCATCTTTAAAGTTGTTCAAATGAAGTTCTTAGCAATGCATATTACTAATCAAAAATTAAGTTTTGATATATTTACGGTAGGAAATTTACTAAATATCTTCATGGAACATGATCTTAATATCCTAATGATTTTTGGCATAAAAGAAAAATCAATAATTTTGACCCATACAATGTATTGTTGGCTATTGCTACAAATATACCTCATACTCCCAAAAAAAGAATAGTTTCATGTTTCCGAGACAAAGTGAAAGCACATGAAGTGAAAACTACGTTTTGCTGTTTGCCCTGTACGCCAAATATTTGCATTTCCGTATTCAAGCCAATATACAATAACTCATGTACAGTATAACATTTTTTATGCTTTTTGAGAATAAACTATTATTATAGAGATGTAACATATAAACTATAACTGTTATAGTATGTCCAGTCTGTACAGTGAATGTATCAAATGTGGTTCTTGAAAATAGAACAGCTATGTTTTTAGATGTAATTTACTTGCTATAAAACAGTTACAATAAAAACAACAAATCAATATACAGTTTGTGTATCATAAATAAAGCCTGAGACACACGGCATGATTTGAGCAATCCTATAAGATCACTGCATGTCACACTGTGTGACATGGATCTAATAAACGTGCGTACGAGACTGTACGATACGACGCACGTTACTATAGAAGAATAAACGTCATCAGCATGATTTCATGTCACATTTTTATTGGTTGGTCAGTAAACGTAGGTCGTAGCAGCAAACACACTGTCTGATGATCATGCTGAATTTATGACACTCTCAGAAAATGATGGTAGGCTATCTTTGATCGCAAGACTGCGAACCTCTGTCACTGTACCACTGATTAGGAGCCACTGTTGGGAACTATTGTTCAGGGGAAGTTACTAAAGGAAGGTTGATTTGTTGCTAAAAGTTGCTAAATGACTGTAACGGGGCGAATGAGACGTGCGGATCCATTTGCGAGGCTTTATTCCAAAACATGGTCTTAATACAGGCAGGGTCAATAAACAGCAAACAGGTATGGCAGGGGCAAGACACAGAGTAATCCTTAGGGCAAGCGTGGGTCGACGATCGGCGAACAGTATCCAACAGGGGCAAGGCAAAGAGAGATAATCCAGGTACACAGCAATAATCCAAACGAGATGCAAACACGGGTAAATCCAGGAAAACACGGGCAAGAATCAAAACACAGGAACACACAAAAGGCAAGGCAAGACTAAGATCACAGGATGGGCTCCGTAGAGTAGCTATCACTAGGATAAACGCAATACAATACTCACAGAGAGAAAGTCCAAGGCTTATAAAGAGTGTGTGATTGAGTGATAGTTCTCAGGTGTGAGCGTGATTAGTGTAATCAGCTGTGTGTGTCGTCAGTGCAATGGATGATGGGAATTGTATTTTAAGGTGATGTGCAACAGTTTGTGTAGTGCAAGAGTCAATGTGGTGAGCGGGTGACCTCTGGTGGCGAGTGAACGGAAGTGCATGGACAGGATTCGTGACAATGACGTTACCGCGCGATGACATCATTACGTAATCACGACGCTAAATTGTGTCACTGCATCAAATCTCAGCAAAAAATACATTTTATATATGTTAAGTTAGATTTGTTCGTAAAATAATATAAATGCATAATAAAAAAAAATTATGCATGAAAACGTACACATTTTTGAACGATTTTTTCATGTAAAACTACACATAGTTATAGTTTTAAGCAGTGTATTAGTAGTTAGTTAGTGTGCTACACTCTAAGAAGAGTCTGTAAAATAGGACACAATCTACTGTTAATATGAAGGAAATTTCTGTATTGATTTTTCACAGGTTTTTTACATGCATTTTTAATTACGTTGCTTTGTATTTTGTGTTTTTGGGTTACAGCAGATAATGGATAATATCCTGGAAAATTACTAGTACCTTTTCCATTTTTCTAGATATTTTTCTGTACCAACTGATCAACAATCGCAAGTACAAGCTACTAACAAAGTGTATCATAAATGAGCAATTATTAAATTATTTTTTACTTTTATTATTAAATTAAACATCTGCAAATAGCAGCTAACTTAATTCACATGATTCGTGTACTACTAGACGTCTTTGGATTTCTCTTTTTGTGTGATTTAAATGGAAAATGTTCCTTTTTATCATTTGAGTCACTTATCAAAAGTTACTACAAGTTGCCAAACACATTTTAAAAATAGATTTTGTTGCAAAAGTTCTAAAACTAAAGAACACATTGACTACAATATTGTTAAACATTTTTTTTTCACATTTTTGTTTCTTTTGTGATTTGTGCCGTTTGTCACGGGCTTCTTATTGCTTGATGAGCATCAGTCAGACTAGAAGTTTCTCCAGCTGTTCAATCTCACTAGAAACAACAATAATTGAAGTTAATCAGTCAACACTTGACATAGCAAAAGATTTTAGTCATTGTGCAGCAGAATGCATGATTCAAAAAGTGTTTTGAATATAAAGAAAAAACAATGTTACGCCACTGTCATGGGTTAAGTCATTTAATATCACCCTAACTGTAAGTGACATGGATACATATACTCTTTATTCTGGACATGGCCGTAAAACATCGTCCGGTCTGGATTTTTGAGATGTCTTGGGCTGGCAAACATAGTAACATCTTCAATAGATCTAATAACAGGCACTCTGAAATGGAAGCACTTGATATTTCCCATTAATAATCACATTTGGTGTGAATGGATGGGGCTAATAAGAGCTTGGTTTGATTGAGACTCGGACACCATGCTGCCTTTCCCAAAAGCATCATAACTTAAGTAGTACCAAAGTCTCTTTAAAGGAAAACGCCACCGTTTTTCCATATTCCAATATGTTCTTCCCTCAACTCAGACGAGTTGATATGAACCTCTCCAGTCTCAGTCCATGCACTTAATCGCTGAGTGACATGCGTTGGGTATTCTATAGTCTTTGGTAGTACTTGAAAGTCTTTGTAGATCTAAGAGTGCTCTGGAGTAATCCTAAATCCCTGTAAGTGCATATGAAGATAGAATTATGAGGTCACCTGCAGGACAATCGGCACATTACACCTTTAACTTTATTCAAGTGCAATGTGATTATAATTAAAGCTTTTGATTGTTTGTCTTTATTATATTATTTTTTAAGGGAATTTATAAATGAAATAATTAAAAAGGGCAAAATACACATCTAAATTAAATGACTGAAAAAAAAGTAATGTAGGAAATATGCTTCAAAGACTGGGAAAAATAGGGATAAACTCAAAATAATCTGTCAATGACTTGCTGACGTGCATGAAAACCAGCCATGTATTGGACCTGGAAATAACGTCTCTACAGATATTATATACTATAGTATAATATTAATCTATAAGTAGAATATTATTAATGTACTATATATAATATAGCCTATATTATATCATATTATATAGCAGATTAATATTATACTTTTAACTATTATATTATATCCGAGCTGTCCGAGGTTAACATTTCAATAAACGAGCTGTAGGCTACTAAAATTATGAGCCATTCTATAAATTGACATTTCAGCAAGATAGCGACTCCTAAGTAGCATTTAAAGCAGGGCTACGTGCGATTGTGTTAAGTGCATTTTTGGGAAACGCACGTGAAACAATAACAAACGTTTGTAAAATGTCTCGTAAAACGCTCTTAAGTGCTAAAATCAATCGTTATCGAGAAACGCAGCCCAGCTCAGAACCTGTAAAGTAGATCAATCATGTGTGCACACATCTACATGTAGCCATTCATCCACAATTGAACCAAGTGGACAGTGAAATTGATGTAAAAACTGATAAGAAAAAAAAATCAAACCTGCTTTTAAAACCCAGCAACACAACTGTAGCTGTATAACTTTACAACAGCAACACTGCTTATAAAAAAAGCTAATATTTATTTGACATCAAAACAAAAAATTAAAAAATGCCCTCTAATCGCTCTCACGGTGGATGTCACACACACACACAGAACAGTCTACAATGGACCGGACACACATAAGTAAACTGATCAAATAAACAAATGTATTTATAGTTTGTCAGTTTTGAAGATGAAGTGTTCTAGGGCCTCTGGAGCAGATTTTTGTGAATGAACAGCTGGGCTTCTTCTTAGCGTCCCCCTCCTCCGCTAACGCGATCTGGTCGCACTTCTTGATCAGTCCATCGATATATCTGACGCTTTCTCTCATGAAGTCTCTGTCCTCCTCCCGTACCGTGTGTCAGTCTTCCTCGCTCGTGTCTTTGAGCCGCTGCGCGGAGGGAACGGAGCCCGGCTCCGGAGCACAGAGTTGGGGATGACTCCGTCAGGAGCGACCGGTCAGATGATCCTCGGGCGGCTCGGTCTCTTTATCTCCGGTAGTTTGGTCGGTGGAGGCGGATGATGTGTTTTCTTCAGGGGTTTTTTCGGCGTCGGTACCGGTGAATGCCTTCTGCAGCAGCTGCCGCGCTCTTTCTGACTCTCTTCATCACATCAGACCTCTTCTTCATCTTCATGTGTTTCTCTCACAGAGAAGAGCCGCTAGTGAATAATCACGAGTTTAGTCGAGATGGTCCTCACTGCAGAACACAAGATCCAGGGGGCGTGGTTGGATCTAGATCCAACTCCTCCCACCTTACATAGACCTAAACCTACCCGTCTCCACCCCCTGATCCCTAAACCTACCCGTCTCCACCCCCTGATCCCTAAACCTACCCGTCTCCACCCCTAAACCTACCCATCTCCACCCCTAAACCTACCAATCTCCACCCCCTGATCCCTAAACCCACCCATCCCCACCCCTAAACCTACCAATCTCCACCCCCTGATCCCTAAACCTACCCATCTCCACCCCTAAACCTACCAATCTCCACCCCCTGATCCCTAAACCCACCCATCTCCACCCCTAAACCTACCAATCTCCACCCCTGATCCCTAAACCCACCCATCTCCACCCCTAAACCTACCAATCTCCACCCCCTGATCCCTAAACCCACCCATCTCCACCCCTAAACCTACCAATCTCCACCCCTGATCCCTAAACCCACCCATCTCCACCCCTAAACCTACCAATCTCCACCCCCTGATCCCTAAACCCACCCATCTCCACCCCTAAACCTACCAATCTCCACCCCCTGATCCCTAAACCCACCCATCCCCACCCCTAAACCTACCAATCTCCACCCCCTGATCCCTAAACCTACCCGTCTCCACCCCTAAACCTACCATCTCCACCCCTAAACCTACCAGTCTCCACCCCCTAGATGTGGATCCAACCCCGCCCCCCTGGATCTTTGTTCTGCAGTGAGGGGCTACTGGTTTAGTCCGTGAAGAAAAGCGATACGCGTTTAAAAGTAAACAAGGCGTTTAAAACAGACAAATCACCATTAAAATAATGATTTAGTGCAGAACGTTGAATGAATTCTTCTTGCAACCCATTTTATTTCTGGCAGCGGCTATTTACACTAAGTGCAAATAGCAATAGATTATATTTACACTGTTAAAATAGCAGGATTTGTTTTCAACTATACTAACTATAGCCTAGGAGAGCGCGCGGCACAAAGTAACACAGGGTTAGTTGTAACACACGTGGTTTAAATATTTCCACACATGCAAGCATAACCAAATATACAGTATTTACTAGTTACCATATCAACATTATATAGACAAAAAAAGTGCGCCAAAATTCAAAAGTCTTTTGAAGATATCGCTGAACATTTATTTTACCATAGTAAACTTATATTTCTGGCTTTAGCAAATTTTTCATCTCAGTTTTATTACTCATTTAAAATGAGACAAATCTGCTATTATTTTAATCTCCAATCTGTTTTTTATTTATTTTTATTTTTTTTTAGTTTATTTATTTACAGGGGCAATGCACATTAATAAACATAACTGTAAACGTGCCAGAATTAGCCCAAAAGGCTATTTTTCATCTGTAGACCCTTGACAGAATGTTAAAAGGTCACCCTAAAAACAAAGACAGAGCATCACACATATACACATCATATGGAGAGAGAAGATAAAAAATAAAAATACAAATTACAAAAAAAACAACAACAAAAAAAAACAACACACAATCAGAAAAATCGCTACTAAAATACAAAATATAAGTGAATTATCTAAAACAAAGTAAACATGAGAGAAAGAGAAAGAGCGAGAGAAAGAGAAAGATGGCAACAGGAGAGAGCAACATAGCCAAGAGCAATTAGTACAATGAAGTCTATTATCAAGAATACAATACTAATGTTGACAGATTTATTGTTATTTATCAGTTTTGATAGATTTTTAATGCTTCCATAACTAGCAGAAGACACTAACCGGTTTTAAATTAGGGGTAAGTTGTTACCATGTGCCCTGCCATGCTATTCTATGACATTATGTAATTCACACTATTTACTTTAATACATTTTAATGAGAAACGAGGAGAAACAGGTGAATAAAGACTGACAATCAATGTTTAATGTTCAGAAATTATTATTTCAAGATATGTAAAGTATTTGGACTCATTTATGTGGGCCGTCCAGGCATGGTTGCAATGTGTTCATTGTCAAACTCAAAAATCAGATTATTTTTAATTTTTAATTATTTGAAATAAATAATTATTTTATTTTATTGTCAAAATATTTTAGTTTGTCTTGTATATTTTTTTTCATGAGATCAGATAACATTTGAAGCTGTCATATGGTCATGTTACAATGTACCCCACCTACGGGGCATGTTGTCACATTTCACTTCCAATTTTTGAGGGTAAATAAAGAAACACATATACACTGTAATTATGAAACAAAGAGACATATTTGTACTAGACAAGTGTGAAATTACTGTGGATAAAAAATTATACTCTGAACCCCATGTGGATTTACACAAGTTGAGAAAGTCAACAAGTGTTATTTTGTGCCCCGCTCTCCCCTACTATTACACTATGTTAAAAAAGCAGGGTCTTCCACTACTTATTGCAAATAGTGGCAATTATCTGCACCTCAGTATTGTTGTATATTATAAAACAGTACGCAATAATAATGTATTGAGTGTAAATTATAATTTTAATTCAAATGATTAAATGGATGCCACCTAATTGGGACAATAAAGCCCTCCCTACACCTACCTACCCTACCGATAGCCTACTTTATTGTCAACTTTTAGATTTCTTCCTTCATATTTATTGAAAATAAATGCCTTTCCGATGTGATATGAGATTTAAAAAAGGGAGAAAAAAAGTTCAGCAAAACTGATGTTTTATGAGAGTATTTTGTAGTGTTGACCACCCCAATCACACGTTGGTGGCCGGAGTTAGTGTAAATAGCCTCTGCCAACAAGGAGGTTATTTAGTTGCACAAATAGACACTCCGTTTATTTGCTCAGTCTTTTGCAATCTGTAGCCTATCCCTTATGAAAATTAGCAATGCTTTTACTACAAATAAAACAAAAAAGCAGCTAGTTAAACCATGGTAACCACAGATGAAGCATGGAGTTGTAGCTAATGCATTACAAGTAACTGCAGTTACATAATCAGATAACTTTCTTCTCTTGAATCATATTCTTCATGCAGTCCAGAACGGCAGCACAGCTCAAAGGTTTGTTTCCTTCAGCCTGAGGCTTATTCATTTCACTTTTTGATGTTTTACATTTGCCAAAAATATAACTTTTCTAAAACAAACAAGCAAGCCCAATGCTAGATGATGAAAAGTAAGTAACACAATGCATTATTTTCCATAAAAAAAGTATCTATGTAACACAAAGTCACCATGATTTTGCCAAGTAAGACATGTTGCTGGATCAACATTAATGTCTATAGACTTAACCCTACCCCTAAACCTAACCCTACTCAATCAGAGGGAAATGATAGTTGAATAACAAGGGTGTAGAAGCACATAACTCTGGCTGTATGGTTAAAACTGACAACTTGTCCCTCAATTCTGATTGATTGCTTGGAATGTTGTTCCTGGATCAACAAGGATGTTGATCCAGGATCATTTAGCACTTGATCACCGTAAAACAATTAGTTTTTTTGTTTTTTTAGGGAGTAATGCAATATTGTAATGCATTATCTTTAAAAGTAACTTTCCCCAACATTGCTAACCATAGTTTAAAAGGGAAAAAAACATGGTTACTACACTTTTACTATAATAAACGCATGGTTAATTTGTATAAGGGATGTAGCTTACATGTTTAAATGTATGATGATCTAAACAGAGTGTGAAATGAAGTTAGTTTCAGTGTTGTGTGTGAAAGCGACGACACATGCAATGATGGCCAAGTTGCTTGTGTCTGTGTGTTTGCATGCATTTGCAAAGCTTGATGTGTGAGTCTCATGTTACACAAGGTTTGATGTCGGATATTTTGTGACAGTAAATGATGTTGTTTTCAAGCACAAACGAGTGTTTCTTTAGTCTGTCAGTTTGAATGTGTTATTAACCTGATTGTGAGCTACCTTTCATGTTTATGAACTTGTTGCATTGATAAAAATTGTGAACGTCAGAGTCCAGACAGAGGCTCTGAGTGTTTAGACTGACCAGTAGTGCTTACTAAAACTGCATTTGTCCAGTTTGATCATCAGTTCTTTAATTATTTAAGCTGATTGATCTAAAATACATACATAAATGATGTAAACCCAGAATCCCCCATGCATCATCATTCATAGACCTGCTTACATGCTGCGTTGAGTTAACCCGTTTAATCCCAGACATGAAAATATCCAAATGATGTGTCATAAGTAACCCTTTGAAATAATCAATATATATATTGTTTTTTGGAAAAATGTGTGAAAAATTGTGTTTTAAGTTCGGTCACAATTGTGGGATAATGTGTGTACTGAATTATCATATTTCTGCAGTCATAATTTTTTGTTATATATCTTAGCCCAGCTATTTTAAACAGTTTGATCACATTCTAGGGTTACTATTATGCATAAAACACCTTATACAACATTGATAGGAACACTGAGATAAAAAACAAAAAAAATCAACCATCACTGCATTTCAAAATTGATAATTTTTGTAAAATATAACATCAAATTTTTATATTAATGCTACGAGTATTTTTTACATTTTTTTGTAACATTTGAATTTTTAATTTAGTGCAATATTTTGTCATTGCAACATTTTATTGTAATTTTCACTAATAACTGCATCTGGATTTATATTGTATACCTAAGTTATCCCAGCGGTCATCAACACGTTTACTCACTCTATGACCACACTCAACAAAACTAAATATATGCAAATGCATATATTAATACTAGACACCTTAAAGATCATGTGTGCCAAAAATCTTTATCATATCTTTATGTTAACATACTTTACTAGTCTTTTGTTTCAGAGCTTTGATGCAGTTATCATCTTCTCAAGATTCTGCTCTGGTCATGTGACTCTGCACTGATCATGTGACTCTGCACATATTTAATTGAGACCCTTTATTGTTTCCATATTTGCAGGAAGTCACTAAAACACCAGTCAGTAAGGTTTATAAATGAAAACCTGTCTTACGGTCACTATTGTGAGCGGTGGGGTTAAATATCAGACATACACAACTCAATACCTAGTCGTTTTGATCTAAACGGCTGAGGTTTTATTTCATAGGTTTGATCATGTTATTGTTATTCTACAACACAGAGAATGAATCCGAGACACAAATGTGCGGGACATGTGCCTGACTTCAGTCCCGTCTGATTGGTGTCTTGAGGGCTCCATAAAAGGAGAGAGTAGGAGTCAAAGAGGCTCCTGAGAAGCCAAGAAACACCGCAGCGTCAGAACAGAAGAGCTGAAGAACATCACGGTGACACACACGAGATCAAATGAAGAAATGAGTGTTTTGGAGGCATTGCTGTGGATGTAGTCTGGAAAGTTACGGTTGTGAAACAGAGACGTGAGTTTTCAGAGCCAGACCTTGAACATCACAGTGTTTTATCACTAGACTTTGGAAACACAATAACACAATAATGTTTTAGATGCATCAGTAACTGTAATATAATGTTCTCTTTCCCAGATTGTTTGTATTTCTCAAGCTGGATCAGGCTGGTGAGTGAGACATTCTGTCTAAACTTAGTCTGGACAATAGTCTGTCATGATGGTGTACAGTTACAACACAGTTGGTGTGAGAAGTAACTATATATAGCTTGATGTAGTGACCACAGCACTGAATGTACAAAACAAACTGTCCTTGATTCCTAAATCAAATATTGTGCATCTAAATGATTATCTCTTGTGCTTTTGGAGTTTGTTCGTGTCTCGGATCCATGAGCTTCTTCTTTTCTTCTTGTCATGGGTAACCACGCACTTACTGCGGGTAAAACATCCGTCTGCTCATTCCTTCATTCATTTACCAAACACAAATGAGACTCATGCATTTATTTACTGTACATTTCAGCTTTTTAAATAACATTATTGTTTTTTTGCTCTATTGTGCTCTGTATATTTATTTTATTTCTCCAAAAATCATATATGTTTCCCTGTAGCACAAAAGCAGTCATAAGTAACACAGGTATATTTGTAGCAATAGCCAACAATACATTGTATGGGTCAAAATTATCCATTTTTCTTTTATGACAAAAATCATTAGGATATTAAGATCATGTTCCATGAAGATATTTAGTAAATTTCCTACCGTAAATATATCAAAACTTAATTTTTGATTAGTAATATGCATTGCTAAGAACTTCATTTGAACAACTTTAAAGATGATTTTCTCAATATTTAGATTTTTTTGCACCCTCAGATTCCAGATTTACAAATATTGTCCTATCATAACAAACCATACATCAATGGAAAGCTATTTATTCAGCTTTCAGATGATACATAAATCTCAATTTAAAAAAATTGACCCTTATGACTTGTTTTGTGCTCCAGGGTCACATACATATATGTCGCTCTTTTTATTATCATTTATAGACTCAAATATTTCATATATTTTTCGAGGACAGTCATTCATGAATTATAGTTTGGCCCGTGGCACTTTATTTTCCCCCAGAACTGTGTGTGCACTATTTTCCACATTTTGTGTCTCATTGTCGCAGACGTTGAAGATTTCAAGTCCATCGTGTCGACTCTAGAGAGCCAGCGCTTTCTGACCGAACACAACAGACTCTCACTGAATCATGTCAGTAAGTTAATTATCACGTATTAAACGACTGCATGAACAAGCTGTGATATCATGCATTAACCAGTGTCCTCCAAACCCTCCGTAGGTCCTCGAGTAGACAGAACGATTGTCATGTGTGCCGGACAGACGCTGTGTCAGGATGTCCTTCAGTTATATTTAACTTCTCAGTGTTAATTGGTGTGTGTGTCACATACTAACAACTCACACATTGCTATTACTGATACTGTGTGATAGTTTCATAATTCAGTAAATTACAGTATTACTGGTTTAAGATAATACACATATGTGTCTCTGGAGCACAAAAGCAGTCATAAGTAACACAGGTATATTTGTAGCAATAGACAACAATACATTGTATGGGTCAAAATTATACATTTTTCTTTTATGCCAAAAATCATTAGGATATTAAGATCATGTTCCATGAAGATATTTTGTAAATTTCCTACCGTAAATATATCAAAACTTCATTTTTGATTAGTAATATGCATTGCTAAGGACTTCATTTGAACAACTTTAAAGGTGATTTTCTCAATATTTAGATTTTTTTGCACCCTCAGATTCCAGATTTACAAATATTGTCCTATCATAACAAACCATACATCAATGGAAATATTATTTATTCAGCTTTCAGATGATGCATAAATCTCAATTTTGAAAAATTGACACTTATGACTGGTTTTGTGGTCCAGGGTCACATTTTAGAACCTAAAACTGAAGTCTAGAGAATAAAGATAAAGATATTATGAAGATATTGAGTGTTGTGTGGTTATTATTTCCCTGTGCAGGCTGCTGATGAACAAACCGGTCAGGAGATGAATGAAGTGAGTCAGGAACCAGATCTGATGGCCCTCAGGTTTCTTTATAATAACACAGACGCACCCAAAGACAACACAGTAAGTCTGTTATGAAGACAAAAATACATTTTTCCCCTCTTATGGGCTTTCCAAACTGGGTTCATATTTCAGTAATTTAATATTATTCCCTGAAATTTGTTAATGGTCACATGACATGCAAGTAAACACATAAAATACATACATTTTAGTGTTTTATTTTGACTGATAAAACACAGCAAAAATTATATTGTGATTATTTTGTCATATATTATGATTGCAATTTGAAAAAAAGTCTCTTATTGATTCATTGTGCCATCCTGATTTTTTTATTTTATTTTAATGTTAATTATTAACAATAGGAAATAGTTTAGAGTATCTAAGTCTAAAAATGTTGACCAAAATAGTAGTCTTTATTAATTTTCAACATTCAAAACTGGATTTTTGGGCCCAATGCTCACCTTCCGGGGCCCTATATAGCAGTGTTGGGTGTAATGCATTACTAAGTAATTAATTACTGAATTAAATTAATTATTAAGTAATTATATATGTGACCCTGGATCACAAAACCAGTCTATATTTGCTATATTTGTAGCAATAGCCAAAAATACACTGTATGGGTCAAAATTATCGTTTTTTTTAATGCCAAAAATCATTAGGATATTAAGATCATGTTCCATGAAGATATTTAGTAAATTTCCTACCGTAAATATATCAAAACTTAATTTTTGATTAGTAATATGCATTGCTAAGAACTTCATTTGAACAACTTTAAAGATGATTTTCTCAATATTTAGATTTTTTTGCACCCTCAGATTCCAGATTTACAAATATTGTCCTATCATAACAAACCATACATCAATGGAAAGCTTATTTATTCAGCTTTCAGATGATGTATAAATCTCAATTTTGAAAAATTGACACTTATGACTGGTTTTGTGCTCCAGGGTCACATATTATTATATTAAATATATATAATTTATATATTTATTTTAGCTTGAAGAAGTAAAGTAAGGGGTTACTCTTTCTTTTTCTGTAATTTAATTAGTTACTTCTGCTGTAATTGCATTAAATACTGTATAGAACAATTCTATATTAAACCTTCATGTAACCTTCTCCCTTTAAATACTTTGCTCAGTTCTAGAATAATTAATGCAGTTTTATATTAATGTTCAGAAAGAATCAGAAGAGCAGATTCACATCTATCCTTGCTTTTGCTCAACCGGTCGAGGTTAATATGGGATTTAGAAAGAAATTAATAAGTAATGCAATACTTTCTAAAGAGAGTAATTAGCACAGTAATCTAATTTCTCTGTTGAAGATGCAGTTAGTAGCTACTAATTAATCACTTTTTATACTCAACACCTCCTGGGCTTTTGTGGCCCCTGGCAGCTTGAGGGCCCTAAACTGCTCAACTGAAGTGAAACGATTAGGATTGTCTCTTGGGTGTTTTTGTCAGGAGCCCGTCAGCAGCTCTTCTTCTGGCACAACGAGCATGACTCTGCTCCCGGCGTATCTCTCGGTGTTAGCCGCTAAACCGCGCGCGGCCCCGGGCCCCGGCACTATGGAGCAGATGAGAGCGGATCTCCGAGAGCTACGAGATGAACTGGACACGCTGAAGACGCAGCACAAGTTCGTGTAACATGAATGCATGCTGTTTTGGGATCCTTATCCTTATATTTCTGTAAATGTAACGGCACTGTGTTTCAGAAAAGAGATCAAACTGCTCATGAACGAACTGGATGAAGAAAAGAAGAAGCGTTTGTCACTGCAAGTAAGCGTGAAGACGAGTCAAGAGCCTCTAGATGTTAAACAATGTCATTCATGAGCAGTGATGGGGAAAGATACTTTTAAAAGTAATGCATTACAATATTTGTTACTTAGTTAGTTTTTGTGGAAAGTAATGCATTATGTTACTTTTTGTATTACCTGGACTGCACTTGCTCATTTATATGTGTCCCTGGAGCACAAAAGCAGTCATAAGTCGCTGGGGTATATTTGTAGCAATAGCCAAAAATACATTATGGGTCAAAATTATTGATTTTTCTTTTATGCCAAAAAACATTAGTACATTAAGTAAAGATCATGTTCCATGAAGATATTTAGTAAATTTCCTACCGTAAATATATCAAAATTAATTTTTGATTAGTAATATGCATTGCTAAGAACTTCATTTGAACAACTTTAAAGGTGATTTTCTCAATATTTAGATTTTTTTGCACCCTCAGATTCCAGATTTTCAAATATTGTCCTATCATAACAAACCATACATCAATGGAAAGATTATTTATTCAGCAGATGATGCATAAATCTCAATTTCAAAAAATTGACCCTTATGACTGGTTTTGTGCTTCAGGGTCAATGTTTTTAATTACCAAAAACCCAAAAGTTATGTTTTGGGTAACTATAAAGGCATAAATAAACTAAATCAATTGGAAAACAAAGTAACTTGTGTTACTTTTTCAAATAAGTAACTCTTTATTTACTACTTAAAAAGCAATCAGACTTGCTTGTAACGTGTTACCCTCAACACTGTTGTTTAATTTCATACCATGAACACTCACTTGAGCTCTCTTTCACTTCAGATTGATGTGGAACGTCTTAAGAAACACATGTCCAAGTGAGCCACGTCTGAGGCAGACGTCACAGATACTGTGAGTCTCAGCTGAACTCAATGAAGATCTTCCAAAGACTGAAGAATTAGTATCAGAACTAATGAACATATTGCTATATAAAACACGTTTTGTGTTTTAAACCATGCACGATGACTGGAAAGAGAGAGAGCAACCTACATGCATTGTTTCAATCACATGCATTGATTACTTTGACTAATTAACATCCTTATCTTTATAAATAAGAGGCGTTTTCCATGTTGTGTGAAGGAGGATTCTAAACCTTGAAGAATACTGTTTGGGGTCAGTTAGACTTTCTCACCAGGGCTGCAATTAATTGAGCAAAAATACAGTAGATATTGTGAAATATTATTACAATTTAAAATAAGCATCGTCTAAGTGAATATGTGTTAAACTGTAATGTATTTCTGTGATCAAAGCTGTATTTTCAGCATCATTACTCCAGTCTTCAGTGTCACATGATCTTCAGAAATCATAATAATATGCTGATTTGCTGCATTTGTTATTATTATTATCAGTGAAAACAGTTAATGTTTTTGTGGAAACTGTGATACATTTATTCAGGATTCTGATGAAGTTCAGAAGAACTTGCATTTTTTTAAATATAATTTTTTGTAACAATGTAAATGTCTCTTTTGATCAATTGGAAACGAATCAAAACACAAGCTTTACGAAATAAGAGTTACTAGACAAACAATTTTTTGATGAAATGTATTAACATTGCTATTATATTTATACATGTATGGGTATATACAGGGGTTAAATTGGGATTTGTTATGTGGGAGGGGGGGCTCTATGGTATCGAGCTTATATATATATATATATATATATATATATATATATATATATATATATATATATATATATAAAATTTAGCAGACACTTTTATCCAAAGCGACTTACAAATGAGGACAATGGAAATATATATGTATTGTGTGTTTTTTTTTTTTTTTTTGCAAACATGATTTATTCTAATGCAATATTCTCAACGGTTTTCTATCAGCTGTGACATAGGCTATAAATCTGCATGGTTTTTATATTTTATCCAAGTGCAATTTATTTATTTTTTTTACCTTTATAGAGGGCATTTTCCCACTAATCTCATTAACTTTCATTTCAAATTCTTACATTTGATCTATAAATTCAATTATAATAATGTGCTTGTTATTATCAATACGTTTATGCAAATGGCTATGAAGTCTTTAAAAAAAATTGAATATACAAACAGATGAATTATTAGATGGAATGCATGGGCTGATGAATCTTTTCAAACGAATTCGTTCAAACAGCCAGAAGGTGCCATTAGTGATGCCTTTAATGCAGTGGGCTGACTGAAGTCGTTCATTCAAACGATTCGTTCAAACAGCTGATTCATTAGATGTTTATGCAGGGGCTGATGAATCTTTGACTCAAACGATTCGTTCAAAACACTGAATCATTCAGCAATGAATCGTCTGTTGCTTTGAGATGCGCTGTGGATCAGCCTAAAATGTAAGTGACCTAATATTATTGTATTTGCTCATTGAACTGTTTATAGTTCAGTCGTAATGGTGAAAACGTTGAGTGATGTTGCCTAACTACCTGTATTTTAAATATAAAACTTTCCATTTTGAATTTGTACCTCATTATGCTGAGTTTCTTAGTGTTGTGTGTTTGATTTCTCCTCAGCAGCTCAACCTTATACTGTCAATAGATGCATTATATACAGTAGCTATATCCACTATTCGCCACTTACTCTAAATGTAATAAAATCAGAATACTTGCATTTTGGGGTTTACATAGTTATTTTTGGTTAGTGATGTTTTAATCATGTTACTTGTCTGGCATTAATGAAGTGTTTCGTTAACAACTCAGTTATGAGAGTCTATGTGCTGGGGCTCAGCCCCGGACCAATTTAAACCCTGGGTATATCACGATTTCATGTTTATATGCAGTGAGCAGAAAGGCAAGACGTGAGGCATATGAATTAAAAAAAGGGTCTTGTAAGAAAAAGACTACATTTACATTTATGCATTTATCAGACGCTTTTATCCAAAGCGACTTACAGTGCATTCAGGCTATACATGTTTTATCACTATGTGTGTTCCCTGGGAATCAAACCCACAACCTTTTGCGCTGCTAACGCAATGCTCTACCACTGAGCCACAGGAGCACTTTTATAATTTAAAACTAAAGCAATACCAGAAATATCACTGACATAAAGAGGCAAAAACCAGAAAAATATATATTTAAAAAAATATTTATTTACATTGCATAAAAACAAAGAATGTGTGGCTGTACCTTCATGAAGAAAATCAAAAAACATCTGTAAATCACATTTGTGAAGGGACTCTGAAACACAAGAGAAAGCACCTCAGCTCATCTGAGAGAGAGTCTGGATCAGAAGTTGGAGTCTTCACAGGGGATCGGTCTGAACGTCACGTCTTTATTCTCCTCCAGCAGAAGATCGTAGCGACACAGAGGCCTGTTGAAACACAAGACATTGAGATGAAGGAAACCATGAGAGATTTTGTGTCTTCTTTATCTCTATTCTGTTTAAGATCAATTTATTCTTTATGTCTGAATAACTCATGCGAATAAAACACGGTGTTTTGAGAGTATACCGCTGATTTAATTCACATTTAATTCTAGCCTGCGACATTTCCCGATCTCATGTGCAATGATGAGGCATTTACAGTACTATTTACAGTAAGTCTGGGGTCAGTAAGATACTTTAATGTTTCTGAAAGAAGTCTCTTCTGCTCACCAAGGATCAAAAACACAGTAAAAATTGTGAAATATTATTAGAATGTAAATCAGCTGTTTTCTATGTGAATATGTGTTAAACTGTAATTTATTCTTGTGATCAAAGCTGTATTTTCAGCATCATTACTCCAGTCTTCAGTGTCACATGATCTTCAGAAATCATAATAATATGCTGATTTGCTGCTCAAGAAACATTTCTGATTATTATCAATGTTGAAAACAGTTGTGCAGCACAATATTTTTGTGGAAACGGTGACTTTTTATTTCTCAGGATTCACAGATGAATAGAAAGTTCAAAAGAACAGCATTTATTTGAAACAGAAACCTTTTGTCACATTATAAATGTCTTTACTGTCACTTTTGATCAATTTAATGCAGCCTTGATGAATAAAAGTATTAATTTCTTTAAGAATAATACACTTTTGAGTATGTTTGATGTCACCTTGTATGAAACCTTGAGATCTCATGCTTGAATTAAATGTAAGCACAAATAACTGATTTCACAGAGCTGAATTATTTGGCTGAAGGCTTACTGTACAGTTCATAAACAGCATGCCATTTCATGAACTCTTCCTTCAGATGACAAAACAGACCTGAGGTTGATACTCTAACTCTCAGAGGATTTGTAAACTTTTATACTTTTTCAGGAGTCTAAAAATATAATATATCCTAAGAGACCGGAGTCCTAATTCCCCGATACAGATATCATTGAGCGTGATCTCATTGCACAGCTTATTTGATGGTATTATAAGTAATTTACCAAAACGTGGCCCATTTTAGCTGACTCCACACCTATTTGAAATAGAAATATTTTCTAATGTTAAATGTCTTTACTGTCACTTTTGATCAATTTAATGCAGCCTTGATGAATAAAAGTATTAATTTCTTTAAAAATAACACACTTTTGAGTATGTTTGATGTCAAACATGCACTTGTATGACCTTGAGATCTCATGCTTGAATTAAATGAAGCACAAATAACTGATTCACAGAGCTGTTATTTGGCTGAAGGCTTACTGTACAGTTCATAAACAGCATGCATCATGAACTCTTCCTTCAGATGAACACAAACAGACCTGAGGTTGTTCTGTAGAGGAGTGAAGCGGATGCTCAGGAGCCGTAGTTTCTTCCGCTGCCGGAGTCCATTCCCCGAACAGAACTTGAGCGTGATCTCTTTCACCGGCTGGACGTCTTTCTCAAACTGAGCCAGAACACTGCTCTCCACAAACCTCTCAAACATCAGGGATTTACTGGAGGAGAGATGAGAAACATCAGCATCCAAAAGAGCAATCTGGAAATACTCCTTATACGAGACGGAGACTTACTGGTTGAGTTCAACTTGTGCAGCTTCATGTCCGTTGCTTAATTTAATGGTTAAATATCCCCAGTGTGTTTTCTGGTTCCATGTGACAACGTCAACCTTATAACCGAACTCTAGTGGAGTCAAAGAGTACATCAATAAACTGTTACATTATATATATATATATATATATATGCACAAAAGCAGTCATAAGTAGCACAGGTATATGTGTAGCAATAGCCAACAATACATTGTATGAGTCAAAAGTTATCAATTTTTTTAAATGCCAAAAATCATTAGGATATTAAGATCATGTTCCATGAAGATATTTAGTAAATTTCCTACCATAAATATATCAAAACTTAATTTTTGATTAGTAATATGCATTGCTAATAACTTCATTTGAACAACTTTAAAGGTGATTTTCTCAATATTTAGATTTTTTTGCACCCTCAGATTCCAGATTTTCAAATAGTTGTATCTCAGCCAAATATTGTCCTATCATAACAAACCATACATCAATGGAAAGATTATTTATATTGACTCTTATGACTGGTTTTGTGGTCCAGGGTCACATACATATCTTAACCTGAAACTTAAATAATCTTCTCACAGTTGATATGTAATAAAGAGATGCTCACTGCAGAAAGGAGGTTCTTTATTAGTTTGGAAATATGTCTTTGTTTGTCCCAGCTGCAGCAGCCTGTCCTTCCAGCGCACAGAATCATAACCTGCACAGTGCAATGAAAGCATGTCTGTCTCAGATCACATGAAGCTCAGAGATTGCTCAGGGTTCGGAGTTTACCGAAAACAGGGCATCCGTCCGGCGCGAACATCCCACAGTCCATGCACATCCCGTCCTGGAAGAGTGTGTAGGATTCACAGGGGTACGCAGTGATGGGACAGGAGCCTTTCACAGAGCTCATGTAGAGGAGCACGGACCTCTGATGATCACACTTGAAATACGCCGAGCCTGTGGAGATCAGTCTATCAATACATGCATATATACATATGTGTCTATCAATACATGCATACATATGTGTCTATCAATACATGCATATATACATATGTGTCTATCAATACATGCATATATACATATGTGTCTATCAATACATGCATATATATGTGTCTATCAATACATGCATATATACATATGTGTCTATCAATACATGCATATATATGTGTCTATCAATACATGCATATATACATATGTGTCTATCAATACATGCATATATATGTGTCTATCAATACATGCATATATATGTGTCTATCAATACATGCATATATATGTGTCTATCAATACATGCATATATACATATGTGTCTATCAATACATGCATATATATGTGTCTATCAATACATGCATATATATGTGTCTATCAATACATGCATATATATGTGTCTATCAATACATGCATATATACATATGTGTCTATCAATACATGCATATATATGTGTCTATCAATACATGCATATATACATATGTGTCTATCAATACATGCATATATATGTGTCTATCAATACATGCATATATACATATGTGTCTATCAATACATGCATATATATGTGTCTATCAATACATGCATATATACATATGTGTCTATCAATACATGCATATATATGTGTCTATCAATACATGCATATATATGTGTCTATCAATACATGCATATATATGTGTCTATCAATACATGCATATATACATATGTGTCTATCAATACATGCATATATATGTGTCTATCAATACATGCATATATATGTGTCTATCAATACATGCATATATACATATGTGCCTATCAATACATGCATATATATGTGTCTATCAATACATGCATATATATGTGTCTATCAATACATGCATATATATGTGTCTATCAATACATGCATATATATGTGTCTATCAATACATGCATATATACATATGTGTCTATCAATACATGCATATATATGTGTCTATCAATACATGCATATATATGTGTCTATCAATACATGCATATATATGTGTCTATCAATACATGCATATATACATATGTGTCTATCAATACATGCATATATATGTGTCTATCAATACATGCATATATATGTGTCTATCAATACATGCATATATACATATGTGCCTATCAATACATGCATATATATGTGTCTATCAATACATGCATATATATGTGTCTATCAATACATGCATATATATGTGTCTATCAATACATGCATATATATGTGTCTATCAATACATGCATATATATATGTGTCTATCAATACATGCATATATACATGTGTCTATCAATACATGCATATATACATGTGTCTATCAATACATGCATATATACTGTATGTGTCTATCAATACATGCATATATACTGTATGTGTCTATCAATACATGCATATATATGTGTCTATCAATTCATGCATACATATGTGTCTATCAATACATGCATATATACATATGTGTCTATCAATACGTGCATATATGCATATGTGTCTATCAATACGTACATATATGCATATGTGTCTATCAATACGTGCATATATGCATATGTGTCTATCAATACGTGCATATATACATGTGTCTATCAATACGTGCATATATATGTGTCTATCAATACATGCATATATGCATATGTGTCTATCAATACATGCATATATATGTGTCTATCAATACATGCATATATGCATATGTGTCTATCAATACATGCATATATGCATATGTGTCTATCAATACATGCATATATGCATATGTGTCTATCAATACATGCATATATGCATATGTGTCTATCAATACATGCATATATACATATGTGTGTATATGCATATGTGTCTATCAATACATGCATATATGCATGTGTGTCTATCAATACATGCATATATGCATATGTGTCTATCAATACATGCATATATGCATATGTGTCTATCAATACATGCATATATGCATATGTGTCTATCAATACGTGCATATATGCATATGTGTCTATCAATACGTGCATATATGCATATGTGTCTATCAATACGTGCATATATGCATATGTGTCTATCAATACGTGCATATATGCATATGTGTCTATCAATACGTACATATATGCATATGTGTCTATCAATACATGCATATATGCATATGTGTCTATCAATACGTGCATATATACATGTGTCTATCAATACGTGCATATATATGTGTCTATCAATACATGCATATATGCATATGTGTCTATCAATACATGCATATATGCATATGTGTCTATCAATACATGCATATATGCATATGTGTCTATCAATACATGCATATATGCATATGTGTCTATCAATACATGCATATATGCATATGTGTCTATCAATACATGCATATATGCATATGTGTCTATCAATACATGCATATATGCATATGTGTCTATCAATACATGCATATATGCATATGTGTCTATCAATACATGCATATATACATATGTGTCTATCAATACATGCATATATACATAGGTATGTGTCTATAAATACATGCATATATACATATGTGTCTATCAATACATGCATATATACATATGTGTCTATCAATACATGCATATATGCATATGTGTCTATCAATACATGCATATATACATAGGTATGTGTCTATAAATACATGCATATATACATATGTGTCTATCAATACATGCATATATACATATGTGTCTATCAATACATGCATATATGCATATGTGTCTATCAATACATGCATATATACATTATGATATAGCATGCACTGAGCAACTTATACAATATGAAATATGAAGAGAATGCAGAGCATCATGTTAGAATGGGGCATGAAGATATTCTTTCTTTCTTTTTCTTATGTTTTTGTAATGTGAGTAGCATCTTGCAAGTAATTATGATATAATTGCTAACACTTTTATATGCCTTACATTTGAAAATTCAGAGAGGTATGGTTAGAAAGCAAGTAAACATTTAAATACTGAAAGATTGAAAATCAATGTTTATTTTTTATTTAATTTGACAAGTGTTTTTAAGTTTAAAAAGTACACATAAATACACATTTGACATTCAAAAGTTCAGAACCTGTAAGATTTTTAATGATTTTTAAAAGAAGTCTCTTCTGCTCATGAAGGCTACATTTATTTGATAAAAAATACAGAAAAACTGTAATATTGTGAAATATTATTACAATTTAAAATAACTAACTGTTTTCCGTTTTAATATACTTTAAATTAGAATTTATATTTAACAATAATAGGCCTACAATACAGTTTAAAAGTTTGGGGTTAGTACATTTTTTTATTTTTCTTTAATTAAATTTTTTTTTAAACATATTTCAGCAAGAATGTGTTAAATTGATTTAAAAAATGATAGTAAAGACTTACATTGTTACAAAAGATTTCTATTTTAAATAAATTGATAATAATCAGAAATGTTTCTTGAGCACTAAATCAGCATATTATTATGATTTCTGAAGATCATGTGACACTGAAGACTGGAGTAATGATGCTGAAAATACAGCTTTGATCATAGAAATAAATTATATTTTAACACATATTCACATAGAAAACTGCTGTTTTACATTCTAATAATATTTCACAATTTTTACAGTATTTTTGATCAAATAAATGCAGCCTTGATGAGCAGAAGAGACGTCTTGAAAACATGAAATATCTTACGGATCTCAAACTGAACAGCAGTGTGTGTGTATGCAATATTATTTCTAATTGCAGTTACATTAAAATGGTTAAAGCTGACCTGAAAAGATGGTTCTGGGGCATCCAGGCTGATCCGCTCCACCGTTTGCGTAATAGTCGATGTGACCCAGGACATCACGATAGCCCAGCGCTGCAAGAAAACACCAACCATGAGTTAACCAAGTCTAGCTATTAATGTTATATATACAGTGTGGAGTGAAGAGCCTCGTCTGGTGATGTGTGAGAGAAACACACCGTCCATGTCTGTGTGCAGCACCTCCACGAACTGGGCATCAGACGGGTCCAGACGCTCGCTGGGGGGCCGACCGTTAAACTCAGGGCCCGCCGGGTCCAGCGCTGAGTGTGACACACAAACATCACAATCACACACTGAAACACTGGACTCAGAGCTTCAGGAGGAGAACCGATCACTCACCTGTTATTCTGCCAATGCTTCCATTAAAACTGGCCCCAGTGAAACCTGAGATGTGGGCCCCTAAACTGACACCGATCATGTGTATGGAGTCGAGATCAGCCCCTTTCTCCTGTGAACACACACACACACACACACACACACACACACACAGACACACACACGCAGACACACACACACACACACACACACAGACCCCTCCTCCCACACACACACAGATCCACACACACACACACACACAGACCCCCCCCCACACACACACAGACCCCTCCTCCCACACACACACACACACAGATCCACACACACACGCACACACACACACACACACACACACACACACACACACACACACACACACACAGATCCACAAACACACACACACACACACACAAACACACACACAGACCCCCCCTCCCACACACACACACACACACACACACACAGACCCCCCCCACACACACACAGACCCCCCTCCCACACTCACACAGATCCACACACACACACACACACACACACAGATCCACACACACACACACACACACACAGACCCCCCCACACAACACACACACAGACCCCCCTCCCACACACACACAGATCCACACACACACACCAGATCCACACACAACACACACAGATCCACACACACACACACACACACACAAAGATCCAGCTACACACACATCACACACACACACATACACACACACAACAACAACACACACACACAGACCCCCCCCCCACACACACAGATCCACACACACACACACAACACACAGATCCACACACACACCACACACACAGAACACCCCCCCCCTACACACACACACACAGACCCCCCCCCCGACACACACAGATACACACACACACACACACACAGACCCCCCCCCTTTAACACACACACACACAGGGACGTGCAGTGAGTACCCCAGGAGCAGGGGCTCAAATGTAAAAAAAAAAGGGGGCAATATGAGGGGAAAACAACAAAAACAATCTCTCTCTCTCTCTCTATATATATATAGGTCAAAAGGATACATTACTATTTAATTTTTTTGCAAGAAGTCACTTATAGTCACTTACATCACATCACAATAAATGTTGTTCAATTTAACTTTTTATTTATCAATGAACCCCAAAAAAGTGTCACAGGTTCCAATAAATAAATAAAAAATAAAAAGCAGCACAACTGTTTCCAACATTGATAATAAATCAGCATATTGGAATGATTTCTGAAGGACCATGCATTGAAGAATGGAGTAATGATGCTGAAAATACAGCTTTGAATCACATAAATAAATGATATTTTATTAAAATAAATGTATATTTAAATAGAAAAGCATTCTTTTAAATTGTAATAATATTTCACAATATTAGGCTACATTTTTTATTTCTGTATTTTTTATCAAATACATGCAGGCTTGATGAGCATAAGACACTTTCATAATGCTGCATAATTATCAAAAATGGTAATATAATAAAGTCCTTTCACGTCACCATTTCTCCAGCCTACACTTCACATAACTGGCCTGTAGGTGGCGCTCGGGATTAAATAACTAATAGTTTCATCACATAGTATACGGTGTAGGAGATCATCAGTGTTGGGCTCGTTACTCAAATAATGTAATATATTACTCATTACTAGTTACTCCTTTCAAAAGTAATTGTTACTTTACTTGTTACTTTCTGTCAGCAGTAACTAGTTACATTGTTTCTTCACGCCACACAGAAGTTGTAACAATGTATCTTCCACATAAATGTTACTAATAACATATTTCTGCTTCATCATTTGACCAGAATCCATATTATTAGTTATTATAAACACTCAATAGTGATTAATAGTGACATTCAAGAAGTGTTGTATTAATCTCATTAATTATCATGTGCAGCTTGAAGCTAATTATAATTTCTCCTTTTCCCATACATGATTATATTTCATTATGTATTTTATCAAACCACATAAATTTGTAAGAAACTGTTTAATTTTCCAAAAATATTTTTAATTATAGTAATATAATGTAGCACATGCTGATCAGAGGGATGTAATATCAGAGTAAAATAATACACAAGTGTTCAGATCATCTTTTTTTCTTGACAAAATCAATATAATGCAATATTTCTATCTGCTGAATGTAAGCTTTTCCATATTCCAAGCTCCCCTGCTGCACCTCATCACATGCATGTGCGAGTCGTGAAAATTATGATCATAAATCTAGGAATTATTTGATTGTTGGATTTTAAATCAGCATCAAAAGTAACTAAGCTGTTTTATGGATGGTAACTGTAATATTATTACTGAAATCTTATTAGTAATTAGTTACACTACTAGTTACTGCAAAAAGTAATATTATTACAGTAACTAAGTTACAGTAACTAGTTACCGCCCAACACTGGATATCATACATAAATATAAGTGAACTGAATAGCCTACTGATTACCATTATTGCGACTTTTGTTTTGTGCAGTGCTTTTGTAGTCATTCAGCATCTATTTTCCCAGCGATTAATATCTGATTTACAAAATGAGACAAACTGCAGATCCAGATCGCTCCACAAATAAGCTCGTCGGTCCCATGTAATTTTCAACCGATTTTTGAAAAATGACCGCTCCACTTCACATTGTCTAATGCAATTTGAACTTGAGCCAAATCATGAGTGGTTGGGGTATTATAGCTACATGACAAACCGGCATTGATTAATTATGTAATATTCTAAAATATGTAATATATGGAATATAATATATAAAATATTGTTTGACACACAGACACAAACACAGACACAGACACACACACACACAGACAGACACAGACACACAGACAGACACAGACACAGACACAGACACACACACAGACACACACACAGACACAGACACAGACACACAGACAGACACAGACACACAGACAGACACACAGACACACACAGACAGACACACACACAGACACACACAGACACACACACACACACACACACACACACACAGACACACACACAGACACACAGACAGACACAGACACAGACACACACACACACACACACACACACAGACACACACACAGACACAGACACACACAGACAGACACACAGACAGACACACAGACACAGACACACACAGACAGACACACACACAGACACAGACACACAGACACAGACACACACAGACACACACACACACACACACAGAGACACAGACACACACAGACACACACACACACACACACACACACACACACAGACACACACACACACACACACACACACACACACAGACAGACACACAGACACAGACACACACAGACAGACACACAGACACAGACACAGACACACACACACACACACACACACACACACACACACACACACACACACAACACAGACAGACACACACACACACACACACACACACACACACACACACACACACACACAGACAGACACACACACACACACACACACACACACACAGACACACACACACACACAGACACAGACACAGACACAGACACACACAGACACACACACACACACACACACACACAGACACACACACACACAGACAGACACACACACACACACACACACACAGACACACACACACAAACACACACACACACAGACACACACACACACACACACACACACAGACACACACGCGCACACACACACACACACACACCACACACACACACACACAGACACAGACAGACACAGACACACACACACCACACACACACACACACACACACACACACACACACACACACACACACACACACACACACACAGACACACACACACACAGACAGACACACACACACACACACACACACACACACAGACACACACACACACAAACACACACACACACAGACACACACACACACACACACAGACACACACGCGCACACACACACACACACACACACACAGACACAGACACACACACAGACACAGACAGGTTTACTTCACAGATGAATATGACAGAAACACTGTGTTGAACATTTCTGATTAGGATAGATAACACCTTGAAGACACCTTGAAAATAAAAATGGATAATTCTAACTTTTAATGGAATTTTAAATAGTTTATAAAGTGCCTTTTTTTCTTTGACTCTTTGGGTCTCTTCAGTCACTTTTGATCAAAAAAAATTACATTTCAAATTTTTTTAATTTTCTGCTTCATCAGAATGGGACGACACTTGGTGACATTTGTCACATTAGCTATGTGAACAAACACACACACACACACGTGCACACACACACACACACACACACACACACACACACACACACACACACACACACACACACACACACACACACACAAGATACGGATATGTTAAAGGGCCTAAAAAAATTAACACTTTGTCTCGTCACGGTCAGAAATGACCAACATATAAAATGAATGAGAAATACAAAAATATCTGATGCTCATCTAACAGAAAATATCAAAACCTTAACAAAAAGAAGTCATTAAGAATGTCTAAATATATATCTAAACACAAAACCTAATAAAAATAAATAAATAAAACATGCAAAAGCATCTCTATGTATTTATTTACAATCACATTACACAAGTTATTATTTTAATGCCTCCAGTTGGCGCTATTCTTACTAGTTTAAAGGCCTTCATTCTATTTTAATCTTAAAAAACACATTTATTGAATAATAATCATAATAATAATGATGATAATAAACAAATTATATTAATTTTAATGAAAAAAAATTCTGATAAAATTATAAATATTGCATAAGTCTTATTCATTTACAGAAAATAACTTCCTTTCAAAATAAAGTGGATCATTTCAATCCATTCCCTCCAGTAACCCGACACTACACTTAAACAATCACAGCAATTAACAAATTACAATGATTCAATCAATTCCTGACTAACAAAATCAATCCATGCCATCAAGATCCTCTCAAATATACATCTCAATAGCAAAGACGGTCGCTCACAGTTTCTGTTTCATGCTAAAGACAGCGAGGACAAAGTTACCTACATGAGCTTTATGTCAACATAAGACTGCTTTACAACAAGAAGACGGTCACCTGCTGTTTATCCAGGTCTCCACCTGAAGAAGTTAATGATTAACACACGATCACCTGTGTACAGACAACCCTGATACCTGTCATCAAGAACCAGCACCACCTTAAACAGCTCACGTCACACATCTGTTTATTTCATTTATTATTATTATTATTATTAATAATTTATTTTCCCCCGAGGTAGTATCTCGTTTCACAACCACTTTCCACCCTCTCCCTGAACCAGGGTCATTATTGTTAACTAAAACTACAATAGAAATAAATAGAAATTGTAATACATAAATAAACAAATAAATAAGTGGAATTACTTAAGATATTAAAAACATTTTATTTCAGCCAGTTGCTGATGCAACATTTCTCATTTCCATTTAGTTTCATTTAAGTTGAAGTACTAAAATAAATACTAAAAACTAACATAATAATAAAAAATAAAAAAACATTAAAAAACACAAATTTATACAAAAGTATAAGCAAAAATATAAACAGAAAATATTATTATTAGCAAAAGAAAATTAACTGTGAATGAAAATAAGCCTGCTCTGATCCTGTTTGTCTGCTTTGCTCAGTCATGAATTATGATTTATTAATCAGTTTTAGGGCTCGGGACTCATGCCTGAAGCTCTTCGCGGTATTCCATATATTCACCGTTGTATTTTTGGACTGGTATCTTTTACCATATGTGACCCTGGAGCACAAAACCAGTCATAACGGTCATTTTTTTTAAATTGAGATTTATACATCATCTGAAATCTGAATAAATAGCTTTCCATTAATGTATGGTTTGTTATGATAGGACAATATTTGGCTGAGATACAACTATTTGAAAATCTGGAATCTGAGGGTGCAACAAAATCTAAATATTGAGAAAATCATCTTTAAAGTTGTTCAGATTAAGTTCTTAGCAATGCATATTACTAATCAAAAATTAAGTTTTGATATATTTATGGTAGGAAATTTACAAAACATCTTCATGGAACATGATATTAATATCCTAATGATTTTTAGCATAAAAGAAAAATGTATAATTTTGACTCATACAATGTATTGTTGTCTATTGCTACAAATATACCTGTGTTACTTATGACTGCTTTTGTGCTCCAGGGACACATACTGTATATGAGTTCTTGATCAATAGCGGTCATGTATGTATTTCTAGATCCTGAACAGTTTTTCAAGCTTTAAATAGTTAACACAGTTACACAGTCAGATTAATAATAGTAGAATAATTTCCTCTTATGTAGTCTATAGTTCTATGTGTTATATTGAATCGAGAATAATACAAAATATTCGACAGAAGCTGCTCTCTACTGTAGAGATGAAGGATGATGACGTCACTGAATTCAATGATGAATTGCCTTGTTTACTATTGTCCTTCTGCATTATTGACTCACTATTTAATACTGTAAAGCTGCTCTGACACAATCTGTATTGTTAAAAGCACTTTATAAATAAAGGTGACTTGATTTGATCGCACTGAGAAGCTTTCCTCTTACCGTCATCTTCTGGATGAGCTTGGGTAAGGTTCGCGGCCACCTTGCGTGTGTTATCCACCACTTTCCAGTAGTTAATGTTGGTGGCTCCACGGTTCCAGTCCACCACGATGACGTTCATGTCGCGGCGCTGCAGGAGGAACTGCACGAACTCTGTGAGCCAGACGGGAGGCGAGCCGGTGGGCCGGTAGCCGTGGATGAGGAAGGTGCTCGGGGAGCTGAGGTTGAAGCGAGGGTTTCTGAAGGGCTCTCGGTGGGACAGCAGCTCAGCGCAGGACACATTGGGTCGTGTGTACAGCAGTAACCTCACGCTCAGAGACGTCCCGGACAGAGAGTGCTTCAGATTCAGGTCCGTCATCTCCTCACACTCCTGAGCTGCAGGGAGAACACAAACAGAGCCTTCTGCTCTTCACTGCTGGCTGCACACAACCCTCACAGGGTTATTTACATTCAGTCATTTAGCAGATGCTTTTATCCAAAGAGACTTACAAATGAGGACAAAACAAGTGCTGTGACAAGTCTCAGTTAGCTTAAAGGGATACTCCACCCCAAAATGAAAATATAGTCATTAATCACTTACCCCCATGTCGTTCCAAACCCGTAAATGCTTCGTTCGACTTCAGAACACAATTTAAGATATTTTGGATGAAAACCGGGAGGCTTGTGACCGTCCCATTGACTGCATAGTAAATTACACTGTCATGGTTCAGAAAAGTGTGAAAGACATCGTCAAAATAGTCCATCTGACATCAGTGGTTCAATCTGAATTTTATAATGCGACGAGAATACTTTTTGTACGCAAAGAAAATAAAAATAACGACATTTATTCAACAATTCGTCTCCGCTCTGTCTCTCTGTGTCAGCGTAGCGTCATTTTGGAGCGCATCTGATGGACACAAAGTGCGTACGCTATTCTCTGTCATCAGTAACGCATGGATACGCTGTTTCTGTTCAAATCAGCGTAAATAAACGTACAATACGTATCCATGCGTTACTGATGACAGAGAATAGCGTACGCACTTTGTGTCCATCGGATGCTCTCCTAAATGACGCTACGCTGACACAGAGAGACCGAGCGGAGACGAATTGTTGAATAAATGTTGTTATTTTTATTTTCTTTGCGTACAAAAAGTATTCTCGTCGCATTATAAAATTCAGATTGAACCACTGATGTCAGATGGACTATTTTGACGATGTCTTTCACACTTTTCTGGACCTTGACAGTGTTAGTTACTTGGCAGTCAATGGGACGGTCACAAGCCTCCCGGTTTTCAACCTAAAAATCTTAAACTGTCTTCCGAGGACGAACGAAGCTTTTACGGGTTCGGAACGACATGATTAATGTGATTAATGACAGAATTTGCATTTTAGGGTGGAGTAACCCTTTAACGCTCTACACGTAGCAAGGTTTTTTTTTATTATTATATAATAAATAAAAAGAAAACAGATAGAATAGAAAAAGAATAGAGCAAGCTAGTGTTAGATGACTCTTTGCTTTTGTTAATTGTATAATAAATAAGAAGAAAACAAAAAGATAGAATACAAAAAGATTAGAAAAGATAGTGTTAAAAAAATAAGAAAACAAGCAGATTGTAAATGAATAGAGTGCAAGTCTAAAAGAGACTAGTTGTTGTTTTTTAAGAATAGAATTAGAATAGAGTGCTTGAGTTAGACGGTCAAATAAATATTTAAGCACAAACTCTTTTAAGGTATTTTTAATACTTTCTCAAGTCTTTTTTTAAATAAATAGTTGAGAAAACTTAACAAAAATAAGGCAAGTTTATGCAGTAAGACTTTTGAGTTCTCTCAACAATACACTGTAAAAAATGAAACGGGCTATTTACTTAAAAAATTATGGTAACAATATTACACTTAATATTTTTGAGTAGTTTTTAAGGCTTGGTTTTTTAATGGAATCTACCTGAATAAATCATGTAAGATCTCCTAAATTATTTAATCTTTGACACAATGAATTTAATATAATTAGTGAGATGTGCTCATTTATTTTAAGTTGATTCTCAGAAGTCTGTGATTTTGAGCGAAGCCTGTTTGTATTTGACTGAGTTATTTTGTACATTTAAAAGACTGTAAACAGCTCAAATACTTGAGAAATACTGGAAAGTGCTCATTGAACAAGGCTTAATGCCTTATAGGAGTATTATCCATATCCATAAGCTCCATAACCATAAGCGCTACTCTTCTGCACAATGGAAACTTCAATGTAACAGAAACTCTTTCAAATGTCAAACATAACTGAACATTAAACATTAATAGACTCAAAAACATATAAAATAGCATTTAATTAAAAAATGTACTCTCCATATCCAGCCATACGCAAAGCATGCTGGGAACTAACAATCACCTCTAAAATAAAACTGAGCTAATTCTCTTAAAATAAATAGATAGCCTTCTTTCCTTAATTGTTTTAGTTTAATACGTTCATCAATTAAACACTCAAAACTGCTTAAGTTTCCTTTAAAAAATGATGAAAACACATCTCTTGGTTTTATTAGTAAAACGTTCTCAATATTTTCTATACAACACTGAACCATAATTTCTTTAATGAAATATACTCACTATTTTTAATTATCACCTTAATTTTTTTAATGAAAATTACAAGCCCCATGATTCATTTTTTAGTAAAGATACTTTGTTGAGCCAATGTTTATTTGTTTGTTCATGCAATGCTGATTGTCTTATTTTGCTAATAGAGCAATTATTGTCACAGCAACTGAAACAACAATTAATGTCGTTGAGGTAATTAATTTTTTTATGTTTCCTGGAAGAAAAAAAAATGTGTAAAAAGTCACCGCATTATCGAATTTATGGTTGTTTACAAATGACAAACATTAATGGATAACTTAGTCTAGACAACATTGTCTTTGTTTGTGAGACAACTTACAAGACTAAAAGATATTGTAATTGAATTCTTTAATACTGTTAATACTTTAGTACATTTTATGTGAGCAACTACTCGAGGTCGAGGACCAAAAATGAAGTCCTAGAGCTCTTTCTGGCTGATTTTAGGTGAAAAATCTCATCTGTTGGAGACGTCTAATAGATTATTTAAAGGCACCAAGAGAAAACCAACAGACAAAGTCAGCCAACATGGGGAAATCTCAGAGCAAATTTGATAACCTTGACAAATGACACACCGGTGTTTTGTCAGATAAGCAGAGTATGGGTTCAGATGTATGTATGTATGTATTGAAGGGTTAATTAAATACTATGATTTCCCTAGAGTAGGAACTGTAAGTGTCACTAGGCTGACAGTAGTGAAAAACTCTGTTGTAGAGAAAGAAAAATGTATGTATAAAACTTCTCAGAAATGCTCTTAAGAATAGTCTTAAGCTTTGACTTAAGTAACTTGACAATTCACTTAACTTATTTTTTTTTAATTATTATTTACTTAAAAATTTTAAGGCAATGGGTTTCCTCAATTTTTTTAAGTTAAGTCAACTTATCACTTTTTGGAGTGCTTAAGTTAAGTCAACTTATCACTTTTTGGAGTGCTTAAGTTAAGTCAACTTATCACTTTTTGGAGTGATTAAGTTAAGTCAACTTATCACTTTTTGGAGTGATTAAGTTAAGTCAACTTATCACTTTTTGGAGTGATTAAGTTAAGTCAACTTATCACTTTTTGGAGTGATTAAGTTAAGTCAACTTATCACTTTTTGGAGTGCTTAAGTTAAGTCAACTTATCGCTTTTTGGAGTGATTAAGTTAAGTCAACTTATAGCTTTTTGGAGTGATTAAGTTAAGTCAACTTATTGCTTTTTGGAGTGATTAAGTTAAGTCAACTTATCGCTTTTTGGAGTGATTAAGTTAAGTCAACTTATCGCTTTTTGGAGTGATTAAGTTAAGTCAACTTATCACTTTTTGGAGTGATTAAGTTAAGTCAACTTATCTCTTTTTGGAGTGATTATGTTAAGTCAACTTATCTCTTTTTGGAGTGATTAAGTTAAGTCAACTTATCTCTTTTTGGAGTGATTAAGTTAAGTCAACTTATCACTTTTTGGAGTGATTAAGTTAAGTCAACTTATCACTTTTTGGAGTGCTTAAGTTAAGTCAACTTATCACTTTTTGGAGTGCTTAAGTTAAGTCAACTTATCACTTTTTGGAGTGATTAAGTTAAGTCAACTTATCACTTTTTGGAGTGATTAAGTTAAGTCAACTTATCACTTTTTGCAGTGTAAAAAGTAGGACTTTTCTAAGAGTAGGACACTTTTATAAAGAAGCTAAAAGCAACTTTCAGTAAAGTCTAAGACTGATTCTTAAGTGTTGACTGAGGTAACACTTAAGTGTTGTATATTAAGGACTGCAATGGTGTCAACACAAAATAGCTGACCTCGACCTCTGAATCAGCCAATAGTGAGCCTGCTCATGTGAAGTCACAGCAGCACAACACCAATCATTTAATGTAACTACAATAAAATCATTTAATTAAGACACTGAAATATTTTAATATTTAAATGTATTTAACAAAAATGCTTTGCATTGTGCAAAATTGTCACAAATTATTACTGGTGCTTCGTTTTCTATTGGTATGTCTCCTTATTTAGAGTTGGACAGCAAACCAGGAACAGCCAACATTCCTCATAAAAGTGGCTTATTTTTGCAATATGGTTTGGCGGTTAGTTAGAAAGTCAATAAAATGCCATATAGTAGTGGTCAAAAGTGATGTCTGGCCAAGGAAATTTGACATATTCACCCTTAATTTAAAAAACAAACAAAAAAAAGTACAAGATGTTGTGAGAATATTGCATAGTTGCTTAGAGTCAGTTGTTCTATTTGTGATAATAATGCAATGAAACATGCGGCCATACATTTTGGCCATCTGTCATACAAAGAAATCATGAACACATGCAAAAACAAGAGAACCAATGAAACATTAATAACTTATGTTGTAGTCAATGTGCCAGTGTTGCCAATTTACTGATTTTGTCACTAGATTTAGTGAGTTCGTCACCCCTTTAGAGACTTTTTTCAAAAACCTAGCAACAAAATCAATTTCTTGGACAAACCTTATCTACACTCTCCCATGACGTCATAAAGGCGAGTTCACTGATCTATATAAATATAGGCAGCGGCTATTTGCACTAAGTGAAAATAGCTATAGACTCTATTTACACTGTGTTAAAATAGCAGGAGTTTCTGCTATGTATACTACTTATTACAAATAGTGGCAATTATCTGCACCTCAGATAAAGGTAAATATAGATCAGTGAACTCACCTTTATGAGCGCATCTAGCAACATTAAGTCACCAGTTTTAGCTAATTTGAATTGAAAGCAGTTCGCAACACTGGTCTGTGTTTTTTCCCTTGGTATTTTGATGGTTTAAGTGAAATGTGGGGGTCATAAAAATAAATAAAATAAATCTCCACGTCACTTTTGGCCACTGTTGTGTTTGGTGGGGTTAGTGCCACAATATGTAAGACCCTGCTTTGTAATTGCTACTTTCATTTCTGCAGTTAGAGCATTGACTTGTTGAGTGGAAGAGGTTATTACATTTCTCACTTTGTTTCTCAGTTACAAAAAAAAACTTGACAATCAAGTTTGTACTGTTTTATCAACTCCATTTCATCATATAACTCCAGTATGTCATATATTTGCTGAATAGTGTTTGTCTCCTCCTCTTTGCTGCCTAACTAGTTACTCCTAACTAGGTTAGGAGACCTCTCCAGCTCTCTTAAATAATTTAGGAGCTGAGACCTAGTCTTAACACTTAGGAACCTTTATGAATCGCTCTTATTCTTAAGTCTAGGAATAAGAGTAAAATTACGTCATTCTTAGAATTTTGACACACTTAGGACTCAAATTTGACTTATTTTTGAGTTTTATTTTTCATCTAGTAAATGGATGCATGACATTGAGAACATCGTGTAGAGAACAATGATTGAGGATTGAGATATGAACAATATAATAATTGGGTTTATGGAAAACGGTAGAGATAAGTGGGACTGAGACAATAATAATAATACTTGTTGCATCTGTAACAAGTAGCTGTAACAAAAAGAAATATAGTAGCAAAAATGAATGCATTAAAATTAATTTCTGATAGGATTTATGGAACATTTATGAACAGCTGTTAAGTCACATTAAGGTTAATATTATAAACTACTTCCAAAGTGCAAACTGTTTTAAAACAGCTTTAAAGAATTTTAATGTTTTCTCATATAAAACAAGATATTAAAATAAGGTCATAACATTGAAGTCTTAAGGAATTCCTTTTAAAGGAAAGATCTATAATAATAATTTTTATAGTGAATGATGTCAAATTACAGAACATGACTCCAAAACATGTGAGTTGCAAAAATACAGTATATAAAGTGAGCATTGGATGATAATAGGGATGATTGGATGTTCTGAAATAATTTTTCATTTTAGGGAAAAATATTATTTGTACAGTCTCAATGTTTTCTATGTGATGAGCACATAACCATAGCATAAATAACTAAAATGATGTAGGACCTCTACGTTTTAAATGCCAGTGTAACAGAGACTCAATCTGAGTGGAAATTTCTAAATTGATGTGTGGGCAAAAAATATGTTTATTTGAAAATGCATATCATCTGTCAAAAGTGTTAAGCTGGGCTAGAGTTAAAAGATAGTAGAATGATAAAAAGCTATTTGTAGAAGAGCACAGTGCTTCAGTTGAAAATTATAGACAGAGAGATGTTAAAAGAAATGATTGACATGAAGACGGCAATTTGTTGTTAAATGTGTCAAAGTAAAACTCAATGACTTTAAAGAGGTCTTTAAATACAGTCCTTGAATGATAGATGGTTATGTTTTAGACTAAATGTATTCTATGACCAGTCAATGTTTTGTCTAATTATTAGTCTCCACCATGATACAGGGCCAATGCTCCGGTCACAGATGTAGTAGAACATTAGACTGAATGGACGGTTGGGGTAACTAAATCTAAAAATAACTAAAGTATAATCTCAGCACTGCTGTGATGCTGCTTTAAAGGTGTCTAATGGATTTTAGTGATTAAATACTAAATTAACCTGTATTTGGGTATTTGACGTATCACCTATGGTGTGACGGAAAAATAATTCAAATAAAATATACTTTTTAAATATCCTGTGCATAAGCGCTTAATTTGAGATTTTGACCAAGTGTATTAAACAAAAAGAAACACTAAGCACCCATATAGTTACAATAAACGTTATATAACCTGTAAAAGTTGATGAAAGCATATAATGCGATGCACTTGCTGCCTCAGATACAGTTACAGCCGTTCTAATGACAGACAAAACACTCCGTCTCCGTCATTCACTGGTCAAAAACCTTGTTTGAACTTGAATTTCATATAATGTTAAGTGCATTAAGTGCACACTGATCAATAAAGTCTGATACAATACCAACGCTGACGACACAGTGTTGTTTAATTATTGAATTTTTTTCAGAGTTTCACTCTCCAAGTGATCTGTGCTATTTTTCAGATCATCTCAATGGATGCGCAGCGCACCTGTATTTGACGTACCGTGAACTCTACTGTGAAGCGCTCGACTCGCCATCGCTTTGCTTTTTTCTCACGCAAAGAGAGAGAGAGAGAGAGCGAGAGACAGAGAGAGCGAGAGAGAGAGAGAGTCTCTGTATAGAGTCTCTAAATACAGGTTAATACAAATTAACCTGTATTTGGGTAGTTGACGTATCACTTATGGTGTGACGGAAAAATGTAAAAAAATAACTCTAACATTGAAGATAAACCTCTCTCATGCTATTTGTAACTCTAAGAATGAAGATACATTTTTCTCATGTTATTTTTTTTTCTACATTTTTGCTATGCCACACCATAGGACACAGTCCAATTTTTATTTGTCAACTACCCATTTAAGCTGTAATTAACCTGTCTTACTGTTTACTATTGGGCTGTCCAAATGGCTCTGGTGGCTCTTGCACCTTTCCTAAAGCTCCTGATGCTGTTGAAGAAAACTGTCAAAGATTTTGGTACGGGAAAGATGATTTCTCAATGATGAGTAAGATCCTCTTTTGGCCAAGCGGAGGACAACCTAAGCCACGGGGTCACGCCGCAATGTTGATGTTGCTTGCCTTATGGGCAAGAACTGTATAGAAATGTAGGATTCAGCATTATGGTGAGTCCCTGAATCTGTCAGATGTGTTGATATTGAACTAATATGTGTCTATCATAGATTTCAGTCCCGCAGGTCATTAAACATGGCACAGGATAATTCCAAGACATGGTGCATGTGGTGGATAAAGATGAAGACCGTCTTTCCTGATTCAAGAGAAAGTCTGGATAACAAAGATTGAGTGAATTCAGCATTTAAACTAAAGATAACCTTTATCTCCTAGGATATTGGATTGTAATTGTTTTTTTATTTGGAAGTTAAACATTTACTTTTTAACATTTGTGAATGATTAAGGGTTCTACAATGACAATGTAATGAACTTAACATTACATTCTGTCTAAGTCACAGTCTTAGGAGGCTGTTGAAAAGCTTATTTGTGCTGTGAGAGAGAGACAGGCAGGGATGCTGCTCTGTCTGTCTGTTACTGGCCTGTTAAAGCTTAAACTAAACAAAAAGCAATGGTATTAGAACTAAAACACTGACTTTTCTAAAAACAAATTTATAATCGACAGACATGCTTCAAAAACTGGTAAAAAGACTATGTAAATAACTTTTTAGAGTTAACACTATAAGAAAACCATGAAAATGAGTGGTTGATAGTCATGTGTCTAGTACGAGTGTGTGTGTGTGTGTGTGTGTGTCTGTTGTGTGTGTGTGTGTGTGTGTGTTGTTGTTGTGTGTGTGTGTTGTGTGTGTGTGTGTCTGTGTGTGTGTGTGTGTGTTTGTCTGTGTGTCTCTGTGTGTGTGTGTGTGTGTGTGTGTTGTGTGTGTGTGTCTGTCTGTCTCTGTGTGTGTGTGTGTGTGTGTCTGTGTGTTGTGTGTGTGTTGTGTGTGTGTCTCTGTGTGTGTGTGTGTGTGTGTGTGTGTTGTGTGTGTTCTGTGTGTGTGTGTCTGTGTGTGTGTGTGTGTGTTTGTGTGGTGACTGCACCTCATGTTTGTGTATGTGTGTAGTTTAGTTCAGGGCACTATTCTGTCACAGTGTGTGTATAATGTATCACTAACCTCTGAAACGAGTTTCATCATTACAGATGGGGTTAAGTGAAACAACAAACTTTAAAGAGGCTGACAATTGTGAGTGAATCTGATGAAAAGATGACACAGAACATGGGACGAGCTTTAATTGGATTGGTTATCAATCTCTGTCTGCTAGTGGTAGTTATGACTACTTTTGTCATTTATGATATTGATTTGAATTACTCTCTGGATTAGTTTAAGTATTTATGTAAATTGGAAATGTGAAGTTAAAGATTGATGTCCATTATGTGGTTAAAACCCCTTATATAAATTTGAGGGTATAATTTAAATATTATCAGCTATGTGTGATCAGAATGATAAACATAAATGTTATAAACTTAACTGGAGTGTGTAAACTAATGATCATCTACAAAGACTCCTGTTATTGGTTGGGGGGGGGGGGGGGGGTTACATTATTTTGGTTAGTATCAAATTTGCTGGACGATATATTTTGTTGCCCGTTCAGATTTCTGATTGTAAATGTGCTGATCAAACAATAATAAAAGCTGTTTCTGTAGAAAATGGCACATGAAGCTGCAAAAGCTGCAGCCACACAAACAAAGTAAAGTGTGTGTACTGTGTTATCTGAAAATAACCTTGACTGTTTTAACTATCTACAGAGTATAAATATGTTGCTTCAGAGGCTGAGAAAGCTGTCTGGAGGAAATCTGGCTGCTTTATTAAAGACAGCATTTGGTTTAGTGTTGATGGTAAACCTTGTTTACCCAAACATTTCTTCAACCACTATGTTAAATACATGCATGGGTTGGACCAAGCAACAAAAGAGGGGATGGTAAAATAATAAAATAATGGCCATGGATGAATTTACCTAACTGTCCTGGCCTGGTATAACATGGGAAGAGAGCAAGCAAGCTCTTTTTTCCTTTTACAGGGTGTCATGATGGATTGCATGAGAGTTTTCCTGGTAAAAAGCCTATGCTACTGAGTGAGCTCGAGAAATTATTTGGTGATCATATTTTTTAGTTTGTAAAAGAAGGGGGAACAGAGTTGAATTGGCTAAATGTTGAGAATAAATTTGAAATTCATTATGCATATGATCAACAAGGTAAACAAATAGTGAGAATGCAAATCAGATGATGAAACCCCAAATTGTGCATGACATGACAAATTAAAGCCCTGCCCATTGTATTGATGGCAATGAAAATATGAGTGATCAAAAAGAGCCAGGACAGCCCTCAGCCCACAGGTCACACCAAAAGGACGACCGGTCAGACAAGCAGATGTGTTAATACATGTTTTCACTAATACAGTAAAATACTCAAGGTCTCCATTCACAGGTGAGAGGAGCCAGGAAATGTTCTCTACACCTTTAAGGACCAGTGGGTCTCAGTGGATCGTGATCTCAGGAAGAAAAATCTTGCAATAATCAGCAAAATGGTGATTATAAAACCAGATGTATGTTAGTGACCTGAAAGGTTACTGAGGCCCTAAATGTAAAGGGAGTAAGGCTGTGCGACATGATTTAAGTAGAATGCTATTTACTTCCTCTCCTTCTGTGGAAAAGTACAGCTGCAGAGTGCGACAAATGGGGAGGGTGCTCCTCCACCTTATATCCGCACACTCAAGGTTACAAGGTCACAATCTTGCAGGTCACAATCTTGGTCACAATACACAATACAAGGTCACAATCTTGCCCAGCACACACGTGATTTCATCTTATGCTGATGAGAGTAAGTTAAAATTGCCACAACAAGAGTGTGACATCTAGGTCCAAGCATCTGACCTTAAAGGGACAGTTCACCCAAAAATGAAAATCATGTCATTACTCACCCTCGTGTCGTTCCAAACCCGTAAGACCTTCGTTCATCTTCATAACACAAATTAAGATATTTTTGATGATATCTGAGAGCTCTCTGACTCTCATACACAGCAAGGGTCCTAACACCATCAAGACCCAGAAAAGTACCAAGATGATCGATAAAGTAGTCCATGTGTCATCAGGGGTTCAACTGTAATTTTACGAAGCCACGAGAATACTTTTTGCGCAAAGAAAACAAAAATAATCCACATTTTCATCTCTACTGTTTCTTTTGTGGACGTGCGTTCATGACAGTACATGACGCAAGCGCTGATCCAGATCTAGCATGATGATGTTAAACACATGCCTTCTGATCAACGTCATCACACGCTTGCGATCAAATATAGATCAAAGATCGAGTTATAGATCAAAAATATCGTAATTTGTGTTCCGAAGATGAACGGAGGTCTTACAGGTTTGGAACGACATCAGGGTGAGTAATTAATGACAGAATTTTCTTTTTTTGGTGAACTATCCCTTTAAACCACAACAACCACACACAGCATAAAGTGAGGGATCAAAGGTGTGGTGGCTCACTAACGAGGGAAAGCCCATTGCAACGGCTCCCTGATGAAGATCACATTGCACATGTGGGCAAACGAGATGATCAACACACCTGGACGAAGATGTGGACCAACTAATGGTTTAAGTTTAGCAAAAATAATCCATTTGTGTGATGTTTTTATTTTTTGATGATTTCAATCAAACTATTGCTGAGTAAAACCACAAAGAGGGAAATCTCTTAGCTAATGACTATAGCATAATAATATGTAATCTAGGGATTATTTTGAAGGAACTTGAGGGTTTTACAATCCTAATGCAGACATTAGAACTATAGATGCTACAAAGTATATATATATATATATGCCTATGAGTTTATTTTTTTTTAGGTTTCAGATGTAATGCCATGTCAGAGCAGCCTAGGCTAGAGCTACAGAAGCTCACGACATTGTTTAAAACAATACATTCAATTATAAAACTTTTCTGGTTAGATCTTGTGGTGGTTGAGGAGAGACCCCCCACATGATTGTAAAGCGCTTTGGGTGTACAGCAATACACAATAAAGCGCTATATAAATGCATCATTCATTCATTCATTCATCTTATTAAACTGGTAGTTTAAAATGGTTTGAATGGTTTTAGTAATTTTGCTGTGTGTTTTTGTCACATTAATACATTTTTAAATGCCTGTATACTTTATTAATTTTAATTTATTAATCAGATTTTTTTAAAAGTGAAACTAAATGAAAATTTGAATTTTATTTCATTTAACATTTTTAATTAACTACAATAACCTTGCCACTAGAATATGAAAGTATTTTTTTTTGTTCAAAGTCTTTTTATTAATATTTTACATTATATAACAACACTTTTAAAAGAAAAAGGATGAAAAAAAGATATCTTGCTCCAACAGAGCTCCCCCCCACTGCACCATTATACCCTATTGTTATTTATAAACATATATACACATATACATAGATACATATACACGCGTTCATTCATATATTATACATATATGTACATTGAACCAGATTGTACATATATTGTACATAGATTTAAAAAAAAAATATATAAAATAAAAAATAAAAAAGGGGGAGGGAAAGAAAAGAGAAAAAAATTATATCAAAATTAAGCAGAAAATATTTGATGAAAGTAACTTTTACCGTAACTTCAGTATATTTGTCTTCTTTTATTCTAAAGTTACTTTTACTTGAGAATCAAAACAACATAAAAATGATTGTTTTTCTGAGATTTTCTCAAAATGAAGTGACTTTATGATTAAAAGAACAAGTATCAGCCAATGGACTCAACTTACAGATCAACACGTTCTTATTTTAACCATAATTTTGCAATATTTCTGAGAAAACGCTATATTTTCATGTAGCATCTCAAGTAAATGAAACGTGATATTTGTATTTGAAAACAAGACAATAATACTGAGGACACCATTCACGATAATGTTAAATATGATTCTTCACAAAGTGACGCTCTTACAGCGGCTATTAGGGCTTTTACAAGAATTAAAGAAGTAATAAATGCCGTCTCGTGGAGGATTTTGTTTCTCGGTGTCCATCTTAAATATAGCTAAGACTAAAGACATGATTATAGACTTTGGAAAGTCTGCTATTTCTGTCTCTACTATTGTCATTCATGCAAGAGTCACTGAGCTTGTGGAGGAGTAGATATCTGTGTACAGTGATTTATAATAAATGGCATTGTGATGCTAAGACTGAGGCCATCTGTAAAAAAAGATTCAACAATATATGTGTCTCTTAAGAAAAATGAGTTCTTAAAGTATGTACAATGCTAATGACACTGTTTCATCAGTTTTATTGAATCTGTCA
>CM041811.1:2938227-2980727 GCA_023376895.1 Aspiorhynchus laticeps
TCAGGTTTTGCTTACATTTTGGGGACCAAATGTACTAAAACTAAAACATTTCCTATGACAAAAACATCTTACTAAATACAAATAATGTTAAATACAGATAAATACTGTTTTCATTAAAAATAAAAAAATGCAAGGTTTGTGTGAGGACCAGGTTTAAGGAAACAAAACATACTAAATATTACTAGCTCAGGATTAAAACCACAGAATTCAATAGAAATTGTTCATACTGAACAGTAACACAACCGTCTGTGTGTGTTTGGAGAGTCATTGTGTGGTTGTGTAAAGGGACATTTAAGGGACTGAAATGGCTGAAGCTGAAAAGACGACAAACTGGTTTGAAGCTGCTTTCACGGGGAGGGAATAAGAATGTGCTTTCATTCAAAACAAGCAGATCCCACGAACACTTACATCAACCACGTCCTCAGTTCAACCACCAAACAGCATGCAGTGAACCTGACTGACCACAGCAATCACACACACACACACACACACACACACAGCCATGCACTCATATGACCAACACACACACACACACACACACACACAGCCAGCCATGTACTGATATGACCAACACACACACACACACACACACACACACACAGCTAGCCATGTACTGATATGACCAACAGACACAAACACACACACACACACACACACACACACACACACAGCCAGCCATGTACTCATATGACCAATAGACAAACACACACACACACACACACACACACACACAGCCATGTACTGATATGACCAACAGACATAAACACACACACACACACACACACACACAGCCAGCCATGTACTGATATGACCAACACACACACACACACACACACACAGCTAGCCATGTACTGATATGACCAACAGACACAAACACACACACACACACACACACACACACACACACACACACACACACACACAGCTAGCCATGTACTGATATGACCAACAGACACAAACATGCACACACACACACACACACACACACACACACACACATGTTCGTTTTTGTGAAAAGTGGGGACATCCCATAGGCGTAATGGTTTTTATTCTGTACAATCTGTATGTGCTATTGCCCTACACCTACCCTACACCTAAACTTAGCCCTCACAGGAGACTGTGCATTTCTACTTTCCTCAAAAAAACCTCACCCTGTATGATTTATAAGCGTTTTGAAAAGTGGGGACATGGGTCAATGTCCTGAAAAGTCACCTTCACCTTGTAATACCTGTCATACCTGTGTCATTATACACATTTATGTCCTGATTTGTCACAAAAACGCGCGCACACACACACACACACACATCCAGCCATGTACTGATATGACGAACAGACACACACACACACACACACACTATGGCAAGCCGTTCTGACATTTATTTCATCTCAGGATATGTGTTTTTGATATCAACAACTTAATTTTCACTAGTTAAAATGTTCATTCTTGATATCAGGAATTGTATTTCTACTAGTAACAATTGTAATTTTTGATATCAGCAATACATTTTCACTAGTAACAATGTTAATTCTTGATATCAACAATTACATTTTCACTAGTTAAAATGCCAATTCTTGATATCAACAATTACATTTTTACTAGTAAAAACTATAGTTTTTGATATCAAGAATTGATATCATGGGAATGGCAATAGGCAAGCCGTTTTGACATTTATTTCTTCTCAGGATATGTATTTTTGATATCAACAACTTAATTTTCACTAGTTAAAATGTTCATTCTTGATATCAGAAATTATATTTCTACTAGTAACAATTGTAATTTTTGATATCAACAATTATATTTCCACTAGTAACAATGTTAATTCTTGATATCAACAATTACATTTTCACTAGTAAAAACTATAGTTTTTGATATCAAGAATTGTATTTTCACTAGTAAAATGTCACCATAGGCTTCCATTCAAAATCAATTGTTGATATCAACAACTTAGTTCTTGATATCAACAACTTAGTTCTTGATATCAAAAACTTAGTTCTTGATATCAAAAACTTAGTTCTTGATATCAACAACTTAATTGTTGATATCAACAACTTAGTTCTTGATATCAAAAACTTAGTTCTTGATATCAACAACTTAATTGTTGATATCAAGAACTTAATTGTTGATATCAACAACTTAGTTCTTGATATCAACAATTAAGTTGTTGATATCAAGAACTAAGTTGTTGATATCAACAATTACCTTCCTATATTGTTGATATCAAGAACTAAGTTGTTGATATCAAGAACTAAGTTGTTGATATCAAGAACTAAGTTGTTGATATCAAAAACTAAGTTGTTGATATCAAGAACTCCTTTTTGGATATGTGCATAATGACTTCCTTTTTGGATATGTGCATAGTAATGACTTCCTTTTTGGATATGTGCATAATTTAACGACGAGTGCCGCTCTTTATGAATGTGTATGGCGTATAGACGACAAGATACAGATCCCAAAACAGAACGGCACATTCTATTGCCCTCTCATGAAAATAAAACGCTGCTGTAGGTTACTTTTAATAATTGTTTAGTTTTCACTGAGGCAGAACAACAACAACACTGCATACAACAACTCCGCCTACCAACATATCGCAGAATAAAAGTTTTATAAAGCCAATAATCGCCAATGGCTTCAGTGGCTCAGTGGGTAGAGCACGCGGCAGATGATTTTTGATGCGTTTGACCTGGGTTCGATACCGCCTTTTACCGAGCTCTCTCTACTCTCTTTTCACATCCCGTAGCACATAGGAAAGGCATTTAAAAAAAAATTAAGTTGTTGATATCAAGAAAAATGCCATTTTTACTAGTAAGAATAGCTATAGTAATGAGTTCATGTATATTAATGAGGTTTTCTTTAGCGTCAGCACTAGCTATGGATGAAGAACATCCATGCACAGAAACGGCTCCTTTTTTATTTATTTGTTTTGTCAATGAAACATGAAAATTATATTATGGCTGGATTCATTTATTTATTTTTGTTCATTTAAAAAAAAGGAATTTTATTAATATTTATTTTTATTGGCCACCAAGTCCTTCGATAGCCTAAAGAAAAATGAACAAGGCATAGGCCACATCATATAAAAAATAAAACCAAAATGAATGATATAGAAAAATAACTTCATGTCGCTTTTTCATATGTTTATTTTCTGTTTCATTACACTTTCTTCTAATACATCAAATACAAAATACAACCAAAACGAAAAATAAAACGGATAATAATGCGTCATAGAACATTAGGCCTACTTTTTCTTTTTTTTTATATATCGTTGTATTTAGGCTATATTGCCTGCCCAAATTCGTGAGGGCGTTTCTCTTTGTTTATAGGCGGGTGCGTTTTTTTATTTTTACTGTATGCTACATTAGGATGTATTATTATGTACACCAACACGTTTGATGAGCCGACATAAGGGCCTTTAGCACCGCTTTAGTTCCAGAACTAAAAGTATAGCTATATATATATATATCACTGAAAAAAATGATTCATTGAATTTACTCAATTTTTTTAAGGTAAGTGGTTGCAATCAATTTATTTTAGCTACATTTAAATAAACTAATTTTGTTGAAAGTTAGTAAACTAAATTTGTTTATTTAAATGTAGCTAAAATAAATTGATTGCAACCACTTACCTTAAAAAAATTGAGTAAATTCAATAAATCATTTTTTTCAGTGTTGAATGGTGCTGAGGGGGTGCTAGATCAATGACGGGGGGAGCTGGGAAATTAATAGTAAATATGACCAAAACAGGTTGTTATTATTATTATTTTTATATGAATAATAAAATCACTATATAGGCGCATTTCAAATGTTTATGAGGAATCTGGGAGTATTATCGCTCTTAGCCTGGCCGCACGCAATTATTATTATTTATTTATTTTTTCCTGCAGAAAGAGCTTATACTCCAGTCATTTTTGGATGTGCTTTCTGTCGTCTCATGCAGTCTCCGTGAATGGAGCGCGTCACAACAATGAACCAGATCACAGACATAAGAAATAAATCCGCAGAAAGCTTGAAAACCAATTATAATAAAAAAAATATATATAAATATTCTCTGATTATGTAGTCCGTATAGGTGCATTTCTCTATTAAAGGCACGTCCACTGTGGAGATGGCGAGCCTGAGAAAGCACTAGTTTATTAATAAATAATTAAAATGTATTTTTCCCCGATGCATTCATAATCATTACTTTAGTAGGTGTTGCGTTATGCATTCGTTTGAGCGCGGAATAATACGCCTAAATGCCTAAATATTAGGCATAAATAATAACCTAAATGGTTATTATACTATCAATTTAATATAAACGTGCGAATAGTTGACTAGAAAAATCTTTAGTCGGGGCAGGCCAACAGTAGGCTACTACTTGGCACAAGGAACCGTCATTTTTAAATAAAATTGCATTCTATCAAATCACTTATTGCTTGGTTTTAAAATATAAATTATTTTTTTATTTTTTTTTTTATTTATTCTTTGGTTTTTCTTGGGGTTAGCACCTGTACCCCTTCCTGGGCCCATTTATATGGTAAAGGGCTCAATTGAGGGGATGGGGGATGGCATCCCCCTTAAAAAAAAAATAAAAAACATTTGAAAAACCACCTCCCCCAAACCCAGGAAAAGGAAGAAAAAGATCATGACTTAATTTAAAATTTTACTTAATCAAAGAAACTAAAAACGGCTTCCAAGGGCCACAACGGAAGAATTGCCATTTTAGGCCAAAATTTCAAACGCCTTTTGAATTTTTTAAAAAGAAACAACAAAAAGACACACTTACAGAGCCGCTCCTCCTTCACGTCCACAGCTCCACCCTCCACATCCACCTACAGGTGTCACATTCCTCAGATCCTGAGGAACAAGACCAGACAAGAAGCTCCAGACCAGTCACAGGAGGGGACCGCGGTGGCACAGATGCATGCATGAAATATTGTACAAATATAGCTGAAGTATAGGCTAAAAACACATCTCTTCCATCTGTATTTCACCTCTAACTCTAGCACTTCTAATTCTATTCTTTAAAAGACTTGCACTCTTATTCATTCACTAACTGCTTGTGTTCTTAAAAAACAAAAACTAACTAACACTAGCTTCTCTATTCTCTTTCTTTTTATTATATAAATAATAACTTGTTATTAGCTTGTTATAGCACTTGTATATCATTGCTTGTATTGTCCTCATTTGTAAGTCACTTTGAATAAAAGTGTCTCCTAAATGACTGAATGTAAATGTATTGCATGCATGACCAGCATAGCTTTTAAAAAACTATAAAATTAAAATATTCATAATATAGATATTGTCACGCTCTCGGAAGGGAGAGCCAGGAGCAAGGAACGAGGAGACCAGGAGATAGAGTCCAATGGGAACTTTAATTAAACACATGGAGACATTAACATTCACGGACACAGGACACTGGAGACACTGGGCTTTTAAACAAAAGGACATCAAACGAGGAGAACTGAAACAGGTGGAGACTAATCACACAGGGCTGGGAACTGATAATTACAAATGACAGGAACAGGAACAACCAAATATGGGCACGAGAGGAGGGGAACCACGTGACAAGGGGAGCACAGGACTGACAGTACTCCCCCCCCCCCGAACGGTGCGTCCCGCACCGTACACCATCCAACGGGGAGGGGGGGTGGGCGCTCTGGAGGCCTTAAGGGACATGGAGACAGGACAGGACAGGAGGCCTCCAGAGCGGCGTCCATTCTGGGAGCCATGGCGGAGCGGGGAGGTCGGGAGGCCATGGCGGATCCAGGGACTCGGGAGGCCATGGCGGGTCAGGGAGCTCGGGAGGCCATGGCGGGTCAGGGAGCTCGGGAGGCCATGGCGGGTCAGGGAGCTCGGGAGGCCATGGTGGGTCAGGGGACTCGGGAGGCCATGGCGGGTCAGGGGACTCGGGAGGCCATGGCGGGTCAGGGGACTCGGGAGGCCATGGCGGGTCAGGGGACTCGGGAGGCCATGGTGGGACCACACAGCCTAGGGGTATATGGCCCCCCCCCAAAATTTTCTTGGGGAGGTTCCCCTCTAGGGGCCATTCTGGCGGAGTAGGCACTAGGGGGCGCACTGGAGGCGCGGGCACTAGGGGGTGCACTGGAGGCGCGGGCACTAGGGGGCGCACTGGAGGCGCGGGCACTAGGGGGCGCACTGGAGGCGCGGGCACTAGGGGGCGCACTGGAGGCGCGGGCACTAGGGGGCGCACTGGAGGCGCGGGCACTAGGGGGCGCTCTGGAGGAGCGGGCACTAGGGGGCGCTCTGGAGGAGCGGGCACTAGGGGGCGCTCTGGAGGAGCGGGCACTAAGGGGCGCTCTAGAGGAGCGGGCACTAGGGGGCGCTCGACAGGCGCGGGCACTTGAGGGCGCTCGACAGGCGCGGGCACTTGAGGGCGCTCGACAGGCGCGGGCACTTGAGGGCGCTCGACAGGCACGGACACCAGAGGGCGCTGGAGAGGAGCGGGCTCTGGGGTGCGCTGGCGAGGAGCGGGCTCTGGGGTGCGCTGGCGTGGAGCGGCCACTGGAGGGCGCTGGCGTGGAGCGGCCACTGGAGGGCGCTGGCGTGGAGCGGCCACTGGAGGGCGCTGGCGTGGAGCGGCCACTGGAGGGCGCTGGCGTGGGGCGGCCACTGGAGGGCTCTGGCGTGGGGCGGCCACTGGAGGGCTCTGGCGTGGAGCGGCCACTGGAGGGCTCTGGCGTGGAGCAGCCACTGGAGGGCTCTGGCGTGGAGCAGCCACTGGAGGGCTCTGGCGTGGAGCAGCCACTGGAGGGCTCTGGCGTGGGGCAGCCACTGGAGGGCTCTGGCGTGGGGCAGCCACTGGAGGGCTCTGGCGTGGGGCAGCCACTGGAGGGCTCTGGCGTGGAGCAGCCACTGGAGGGCTCTGGCGTGGGGCAGCCACTGGAGGGCTCTGGCGCGGAGCAGCCACTGGAGGGCTCTGGTGTGGGGCAGCCACTGGAGGGCTCTGGCGCGGGGCAGCCACTGGAGGGCTCTGGCGTGGGGCAGCCACTGGAGGGCTCTGGCGTGGGGCAGCCACTGGAGGGCTCTGGCGTGGGGCAACCACTGGAGGGCTCTGGCGTGGGGCAGCCACTGGAGGGCTCTGGCGTGGGGCAGCCACTGGAGGGCTCTGGCGTGGAGCAGCCACTGGAGGGCTCTGGCGTGGAGCAGCCACTGGAGGGCTCTGGCGTGGGGCAGCCACTGGAGGGCTCTGGCGCGGAGCAGCCACTGGAGGGCTCTGGTGTGGGGCAGCCACTGGAGGGCTCTGGCGTGGGGCAGCCACTGGAGGGCTCTGGCGTGGGGCAGCCACTGGAGGGCTCTGGCGTGGGGCAGCCACTGGAGCCACTTGGGGGTGCTCGGGAGAGCTGGACGGAACCAGCAGGGGCTCTGGAGAGCTGGACGGAACCAGCAGGGGCTCTGGAGAGCTGGACGGAACCAGCAGGGGCTCTGGAGAGCTGGACGGAACCAGCAGGGGCTCTGGAGAGCTGGACGGAACCAGCAGGGGCTCAGGAGAGCTGGACGGAACCAGCAGGGGCTCAGGAGAGCTGGACGGAACCAGCAGGGGCTCTGGAGAGCTGGACGGAACCAGCAGGGGCTCAGGAGAGCTGGACGGAACCAGCAGGGGCTCAGGAGAGCTGGACGGAACCAGCAGGGGCTCTGGAGAGCTGGACGGAACCAGCAGGGGCTCTGGAGAGCTGGACGGAACCAGCAGGGGCTCTGGAGAGCTGGACGGAACCAGCAGGGGCTCAGGAGAGCTGGGTCGAGGAGTAAGCACTGGAGATATCTGGCAGTTAATGTACATTGGGCCTGCCATATTGCTTGCCAGCTGGCAAGGGAGAGCCCCGGGCCGTGTTGGCGGGCTTGGGGGAGCCGCGTCCAGCACCTCCGTCACTCCGGCCAGCCCACAGAATTCCCCAGCGTACTCCATGAAGGGGAGGTCCTTCCCGATGAGGGCAAAGAGGCGGGCGGCGAACTCCATTGCCACGGAGAGGGGGAAAAAACAGAAAATAAAAACTTTTCAAAAACGGAAAACCAAAACCGAAGGAGGAGTAACGCCGCTTACTACAATCCTTGTGGTCCGTGAATCTGTCACGCTCTCGGAAGGGAGAGCCAGGAGCAAGGAACGAGGAGACCAGGAGATAGAGTCCAATGGGAACTTTAATTAAACACATGGAGACATTAACATTCACGGACACAGGACACTGGAGACACTGGGCTTTTAAACAAAAGGACATCAAACGAGGAGAACTGAAACAGGTGGAGACTAATCACACAGGGCTGGGAACTGATAATTACAAATGACAGGAACAGGAACAACCAAATATGGGCACGAGAGGAGGGGAACCACGTGACAAGGGGAGCACAGGACTGACAGATATATATTTATAAAATTTTTGTATTCTGCGTTTAATTTTCAAAATAACATTAAAATTAAAAAAGTTAAAAAATTTTATTGTAATTTTTTTAATTTTTAGATTTATTATTTTTTTTTGGCATTTTCGCCTTTTTATTACAATAGCACAGATCAGAACTGACCGGAAGTGAAGTGGGAGAGCGAGGGGCGGGAGTCGGGATTCGAACTTGGGACGAGCGCACTGACTTTTTATTATAATTTAAATTTAATTTCAAATTACATGTTTATCATTTTTGCCAAAATTGTTGTCAATATCTAAGTTCACGCTGGAGATGTATCAGAGCCACAACAGCTGTAGTTCATGCTGTTCCACTAGCAGAACGCCTCCTAATGATTTATATTGATTCCATAATAATAACTCAATGAGTAACTATTTAAATGTGCAGCTATACTTTTTAATAGTTTTAACTTTTACCTATTTTTGGATTTTTCGGATCATCAGTCATCAAAGCTCGGTGAATATTGGTCACAGACACAGAGATTTACTTTAAATTTCACCATGATGATTACAGTGTTTTCCAACTGCTTACACACAAATCTTTATGTCACGATTTCTGAAACCTCTCACTCAAAGTGCAGAACTACACACCAAATCTCCAAAACCACAAGCTATTTCTCAGCCTGTGTCAGGTGAAAACGCTCCATGGACATTGCAAATATTGTAGAATACAACACAAGGGAAGTATGCATGAAATAACATGAATAAAAAATAAGATATAAAGCACAGAATATAAAATATAAAGTATAAAAGAATGTGCATGACAGTATTCTGTAGAATTACATATTAAGATAAGCATGACTGTACAAGAGAGGAATGTGCAAACAGGTTGAACATGGTTGACATGAGCAGCAATCCAGTTAATAATTGTAATAAAAAATATAATTTACACTCAATACGTTATTGTACACTGTTTTATAGGCTAATGTAGCCTACTACAACACTGAGGTGCAGATATCACCCACTACTTGCAATAAGTAGTATAAACAGCATCAAATTAGTATTACCGCAAGAAAATGTTCCCATTATTAAATAGAATCTATTGCTAACAAAATATGCTATTTTCACTTAGTGTAAATAGAATTCATTGTATTCACTGAATTCAAATAGCCGTTGCCAAAATAAAATACAAAAAACAATTAAACAGTACAAACAATATGACAGTACAGTTACAATTATACACAAAGACAAAATAAAATGAAAAAAATTAAGCAGAATTTTGGATAGTTTCCACATACTTTATTCTAACGGCTTCATCGCGCAGTGAATGCTTTTGGACTCTCAAGATGTTTTTTTTTCTCTAAGTTGGATAATGTCAGCTCTCCTGTCGTCTCTCAGTCCCTACATTATGTCAGGAGAATGTCTAAAATCATACCTTCTGTTGTCTTCTTTTTAAAAAACTACAAAAGTTGCGTTTGAACCATTTTGCGCTAAAAATAAGGAAAACAATTGCTTCCGCTTGTGCGCAGCTTGGCCAATCGCCGTTATTTAGTTTCTTAAATGATCATAAGTAGAGAATTTTAACATGTAATGTGCATGATCATTTTTACGTAATACACAAAATTAATAATCCAAGTGGGATGGTTAGGGGGGATGGTGGTTTTTCAGAGGGGATGCTTTTTGTCATTTTTTTTTTCACCAGGGGGATGCCATCCCCCGCATCCCCCTCAATTCGAGCCCTGTATAGGCCTATATATACATGGGCGGCGCTAGGAAGGGGCTAGCAGGTGCTCCAGCACCCCCAAGAAAAACCAAAGCACCCCCATAGCACCCCCATAAAAAAAAATTAATAAAATAAAAACATTTGACTCATTAAACACATGCATAAATACTGCAATGCAATAACGTGATTTGCAGTCGCACGTAATGTCAGCATTTTATTTAAAAAATGGATCGGTTCCTTGTGCCAAGTAGTAGCCTACTGTTGGCCTGCCCCGACTAAAGATTTTTCTAGTCAACTATTCGCACGTTTATATTAAATTGATAGTATAATAACCATTTAGGTTATTATTTATGCCTATTATTTAGGCTTTTAGGCGTAGGCTATTATTCCGTGCTCAAACGCACGCATAAAGCACCGACTAAAGTAGCCTAATGATTATGAATGCATCAGGGAAAAATACATTTTAATTATTTATTAATAAACTAGTGCTTTCTCAGGCTCCCATCTCCACAGTGGACGTGCCTTTAATAGAGAAATGCACCGATACGCACTACATAATCAGAGAAGATATATATATTTTTTTATTATAATTGACGGGATAAGTTCTTTCCGCAGGAAAAAATAAATAAATAATAATAATTGCGTGCGCACCAGGCTAAGAGGATAATACTCCCAGATTCCTCATAAACATTTGAAATGCGCCTATATAGTGATTTTATTATTCATATAAAAATAATAATAATAACAACCTGTTTTGGTCATATTTACTATTAATTTCCCAGCTCCCCCCGTCATTGATCTAGCACCCCCTCAGCACCATTCAACACTGAAAAAAATGATTTATTGAATTTACTCAATTTTTTTAAGGTAAGTGGTTGCAATCAATTTATTTTAGCTACATTTAAATAAACTAATTTTGTTGAAAGTTAGTAAACTAAATTTGTTTATTTAAATGTAGCTAAAATAAATTGATTGCAACCACTTACCTTAAAAAAATTGAGTAAATTCAATGAATCATTTTTTTCAGTGATATATATATATAGCTATACTTTTAGTTCTGGAACTAAAGCGGTGCTAAAGGCCCTTATGTCGGCTCATCAAAGGTGTCTGTGTACATAATAATACATCCTAATGTAGCATACAGTAAAAATAAAATAAAAAAACGCGCCTGCCTATAAGCAAAGAGAAACGCCCTCACGAATTTGGGCACGCAATATAGCCTAAATAAAACAATATAAAAAAAAAGAAAAAGTAGGCCTAATGTTCTATGACGCATTATTATCCGTTTTATTTTTCGTTTTGGTTGTATTTTGTATTTGATGTATTAGAAGAAAGTGTAATGAAACAAAAAATAAACATGAAAAAGCGACATGAAGTTATTTTTCTATATCATTCATTTTGGTTTTATTTTTTATATGATGTGGCCTATGCCTTGTTCATTTTTCTTTAGGCTATCCGAAGGACTTGGTGGCCAATAAAAATAAATATTAATAAAATTCCTTTTTTTTAAATGAACAAAAATAAATAAATGAATCCAGCCATAATATAATTTTCATGTTTCATTGACAAAACAAATAAATAAAAAAGGAGCCGTTTCTGTGCATGGATGTTCTTCATCCATAGCTAGTGCTGACGCTAAAGAAAACCTCATTAATATACATGAACTCATTACTATAGCTATTCTTACTAGTAAAAATGGCATTTTTCTTGATATCAACAACTTAATTTTTTTTTAAATGCCTTTCCTATGTGCTACGGGATGTGAAAAGAGAGTAGAGAGAGCTCGGTAAAAGGCGGTATCGAACCCAGGTCAAACGCATCAAAAATCATCTGCCGCGTGCTCTACCCACTGAGCCACTGAAGCCATTGGTGATTATTGGCTTTATAAAACTTTTATTCTGCGATATGTTGGTAGGCGGAGTTGTTGTATGCAGCTTCTGCCTCAGTGAAAACTAAACAATTATTAAAAGTAACCTACAGCAGCGTTTTATTTTCATGAGAGGGCAATAGAATGTGCCGTTCTGTTTTGGGATCTGTATCTTGTCGTCTATACGCCATACACATTCATAAAGAGCGGCACTCGTCGTTAAATTATGCACATATCCAAAAAGGAAGTCATTACTATGCACATATCCAAAAAGGAATTGTTGATATCAAGAACTAAGTTGTTGATATCAAGAACTAAGTTGTTGATATCAAGAACTAAAGTTCTTGATATCAAGAACTAAGTTGTTGATATCAAGAACTAAGTTCTTGATATCAACAACTTAAACAATAAATGTTAAAAGGGCGACAAACCTATTACAGATATCAACAATTAAGTTGTTGATATCAAGAACTAAGTTGTTGATATCAAGAACTAAGTTGTTGATATCAACAACTTAGTTCTTGATATCAACAATTAAGTTGTTGATATCAACAACTTAGTTCTTGATATCAAGAATTAATTGTCACTAGTTAAAATGTTAATTGTTGATATCAAGAACTCAATTGTTGATATCAAGAACTAAGTTGTTGATATCAAGAACTAAGTTGTTGATATCAAGAACTAAGTTGTTGATATCAAGAACTAAGTTTTTGATATCAAAAACTAAGTTGTTGATATCAAGAACTAAGTTGTTGATATCAACAATTGATTTTGAATGGAAGCCTATGGTGACATTTTACTAGTGAAAATACAATTCTTGATATCAAAAACTATAGTTTTTACTAGTAAAAATGTAATTGTTGATATCAAGAATTGGCATTTTAACTAGTGAAAATGTAATTGTTGATATCAAGAATTAACATTGTTACTAGTGGAAATATAATTGTTGATATCAAAAATTACAATTGTTACTAGTAGAAATACAATTCCTGATATCAAGAATGAACATTTTAACTAGTGAAAATTAAGTTGTTGATATCAAAAACACATATCCTGAGATGAAATAAATGTCAAAACGGCTTGCCATACACACACAGCCAGCCATGTACTGATATGACCAACAGACACACACACACACACACACACACACACACAGCCAGCCATGTACTGATATGACCAACAGACACACACACACACACACACACACACACACACAGCCAGCCATGTACTGATATGACCAACAGACACATACACACACACACACACACACACACACACACACACACACACACACACACAGCCAGCCATGTACTGATATGACGAACAGACACACACACACACACACACACACACACACACACACAGCCAGCCATGTACTGATATGACCAACAGACACACACACACACACACACACACACACAGCCAGCCATGTACTGATATGACGAACAGACACATACACACACACACACACACACACACACACACACACACACACACACACACACAGCCAGCCATGTACTGATATGACCAACAGACACAAACACACACACACACACACACACACACAGCCAGCCATGTACTGATATGACCAACAGACACAAACACACACACACACACACACACACACACACACACACACACAGCTAGCCATGTACATGCACAGTTTACAAGAGAGACGCTTACCATGTTGTACGAGCGAGGAGAGGTTTCTGTCTGACAGTGAGGCTTTATGCTGTCAGGGTCGCTGATAATTCATCTGAAGACTCCAGGAAATAGTAAGATGACACACTTACAGAGCCGCTCCTCCTTCACGTCCACAGCTCCACCCTCCACATCCACCTACAGGTGTCACATTCCTCAGATCCTGAGGAACAAGACCAGACAAGAAGCTCCAGACCAGTCACAGGAGGGGACCGCGGTGGCACAGATGAAATATTGTACAAATATAGCTGAAGTATCGGCTAAAAACACATCTCTTCCATCTGTATTTCACCTCTAACTCTAGCACTCTTTATTCTAATTCTATTCTTTAAAAGACTTGCACTCTTATTCATTCACTAACTGCTTGTGTTCTTAAAAAACAAAAACTAACTAACACTAGCTTCTCTATTCTTTTTCTATTCTATCAGTTTTCTTTTTATTTATTATATAAATAATAACTTGTTATTAGCTTGTTTTAGCACTTGTATATCATTGCTCTTTTCAAAGTCAAAGTCAAAGTCAAAGTCAGCTTTATTGTCAATTCTGCCACATGTACCGTACATACATACAGAGAATTGAAATTGCGTTACTCTCTTACTCCCTGGTGCATACAGATAACACTAAACACTAACAGTAGAACGCACAAATACAGATAAGTACAAATCAATATATATATATACATACATATATATATATATATATATATATATATATACACACACACACACACACACACATATACATACACATACACACATATATATACATATATATATATATATATATACATACATGCACACACATACACACATACATACACAAAAATGCAACTATTACAAATATACAAATAAGGACATGTAGGAAAAAAAAATAAAACATTAAATAAAGAAAATAAAAATATTTTTTGTTGTTGTTTTGATTGCTTCTATTGTCCTCATTTGTAAGTCTCTTTGAATAAAAGTGTCTCCTAAATGACTGAATGTAAATGTATTGCATGCATGACCAGCATAGCTTTTAAAAAACTATAAAATTAAAATTGAATTAAAAATTAAAATATTCATAATATAGGTATATATTTATAATTTTTTTGTATTCTGCGTTTAATTTTCAAAATAACATTAAAATTAAAAAAGTTTTAAGTTTAATTTTTTGTATTTTTTTTTAGATTTATTAATTTTTTTGGCATTTTCGCCTTTTTATTACAATAGCACAGATCAGAACTGACCGGAAGTGAAGTGGGAGAGCGATGAGGGGCGGGAGTCGGGATTCGAACTCGGGACGAGCACTGACTTTTTATTGTAATTTAAATTTAATTTCAAATTACATGTTTATAATTTTTTGCCAAAATTGTTGTCAATATTTAAGTTCGCGCTGGAGATGTATCAGAGCCACAACAGGTGTAGTTCATCACAAACGATGCTGTTCCACTAGCAGAACGCCTGCTAATGATTTATATTGATTCCAAAATAATAACTCAATTTAAATGTTCAGCTATACTTTTTAATAGTTTTAACTTTTACCTATTTTTGGATTTTTCGGATCATCAAAGCTCGGTAAATATTGGTCACAGACACTTTAAATTTCACCAAGATGATTAACGTGTTTTCAAGCAGTCTTATTTTGATGTAACAAGGTGGCTTTTTAATCAGTCTTCCCATCAACGCCATTATATCGTTCATTCAGACTGAATCACGAACGCGCATCAACACAAGAGGCGGGATTTATCGCATGAGCCAATCACAGACGAACCTAACCAGTCATATCCAATCATATCGCGATTCCAAATTCTTCTTTTTTTATTGAACTTTCAAAATGACAAAATTCGACAGCAAGTTCTTGACAGATTTCTAACACATTTTGTAAACACAAATTGAAATAATTTTAATAAAAAAATAAAATGCTACCCCCCCAGCACTGTTGGCATACTATGGGGGGTCTGTTAAACTCAGTGGGCTCAGGGGAGGCACCACACACATGTTTACCTGCTGGTCTCGCTGGTGTTTCTGTAGAAACACGAGTTATATGTTATAATATTGGTGTTGTTATATTTTTGCACTACTAATTTCCTTCTCATTCAGTGATATTATGAGGAGACACTGCCTCCTTTGCCTTCTCGGAGGAAACGCTCCTGATATATATACATATTTATATCAGTATATATTTCAGTTTCATTGTTATCTATTTTTGAAGTGTGTGCATTTCATTGCCTATAAAGAAATAAACAAGTGGCGTGTTATTATTATTATTTATTTATTTTTACTTTTAATCAGTTGTTGTCAAGGTGATTTTTAGCGGATGACGTCACTCCACACAGGTGATCATCAGAGTGAAAAGTGTGCTTCTTCTCTTCTCTTTTAAAGGTGTTTTCCTGCGCGGTGTCGCCCTCTGGAGCCTGACTGCGGTGCTGCGCTGTCGCAATGCACTGCTCATCACGACACACCAGAGCGACTTTATAAAGAGAGAGAGAGAGAGAGAGAGAGAGAGAGAGAGCAGCAACCGGCCAAACATCTCAGCTCTTTGATTCCACAGCCGTGACCTCTCCTCAGAGAATGTGTGACAGACACAGAGATCAACACAAGACGATCCTCGTGACTAACATCCACAGCTGTGTGACGGAGGAGCTTCTGTTCGAGCTGTTCCTGCAGGTGCTGCACCTTCATCATCTTCATCATCATTCACCTGCTCACTGATTATTGATATGCATTGATAATAATTCTCTTGTCCTCTTGATAATCATATTTCTTTAGTACGCTGGTGTTTAGAGCATCACGTCACATAACTAATAATATTTTAATCATTGAATTAGTATATCAAAATTTTAAAGAGTAATATCTGTTGGATACTTTTGTGTCCTGTAGAACTATAAAGTTTATTTATTTATTTGTTTATTTGTTGTATTTATTTAAATGTAATTTATTATATTTTAAAATGAATTATTATTTATTTTGCTACTATTGCCCTAATTTGTAAGTCGCTTTGGACAAAAGCATCTGCTAAATGACTAAAATAAATAAATAAAAATATTATAGTTGTTAGTTTATTATTATTATTATTATTAGTAGTAGTAGTAGTAGTATCATTATCAATGTTTTATTTATTTTTACTTGTCATTTATTATTGTGGTAATGTTATTTATTTGTTTATTATTATAATTATGACTTAAATTGTAATTTCTTAATGTGAAATTGAGATTTGAATAAATAATAATATGAATATATTAATAATAACCTGAATAAATAATCTTTTCATTGATGTATGGTTTGTTATGATAGGACAATATTTGTAAATCTGGAATCTGAGGGTGCAAAAAAATCTAAATATTGAGAAAATCATCTTTAAAGTTGTTCAAATGAAGTTCTTAGCAATGCATATTACTAATCAATAATTAAGTTTTGATATATTTACGGTAGGAAATTTACAAAACATCTTCATGGAACATGATCTTAATATCCTAATGATTTTTGTCATAAAAGAAAAATGTATAATTTTGACTCATACAATGTATTGTTGGTTATTGCTACAAATATACCTGTGTTACTTATGACTGCTTTTGTGCTCCAGGGACACACACACACACACACACACACACACACACACACACACATATACTGTATATATACTTATATACAGTATGTTTTTAATATTTTTTTTAATGTAATGTCATTTATAATGGTAATGGTTGTTTATTTGATTTTTATATATAGTTCTAATTATTATTATTATTATTATTTCAATTGTAATGTGTTAATGTTTATATTTAAAATGTTATATATCGATCTAAATATGAATGTAATATTTTTGTGTTTAAACGGGGATGTGTGATCGTCTCTCCAAACACAGATATTAATATCTTCTTCCCGTGCAGCAGGCAGGTCCAGTACAGCAGGTGTGTATATTCAGAGAGGGACAGTATGGATGTGTGTATTATAAACACGCTGAAGCGGTTCCATACGCAGTCGCTCTTCTCAATGGAATCTGGCTCTATGGGCAGCCAATCAGGTTACAGCAGAAGACCGGTGGGTAACTGTTTAAACGGGTGTTTAACGTGTTATCTTGACCGTCCTCAACAACAGAACGCTTGTGCTGTGCTGTTTTTAGATGGATGTTATCATAGAAATGATGCGTTTGTGTACCACACGGAGACGGCACTGATAGCAGACAGGTGCGTCACATTACACAAACACTCCAATTAGAGCTGCACGATTATGACAAAAATCAGAATTGTCGATTATTCCCTTAAAATTGTAATTGCGATTATTAATTACGATTATCAAAATTTACACTGAATGATGTTTATACCTTTGTTTGAAGCAACTGCATACCATATTTTACCATAAACTCTTGAAAAACCTTTATTGCTTTTCTATAATATTAAGCCTCACATCAGATTGGTTTATTCTTTAAATAAAGAAAAGCGAAACTGTGAATGGTATTATAATGTTATACTAAAACTAAAATTAAAACAATGGAAAAACCCTTAAGATAACCTGTAGAAAGAAAAAAACACATCTTAAGCACGCAGGATAACATAAGTGGACTTTGAACGATTACATAATTGTGGCATCTGTAATTGTCATTGCGATTAGAAAATCGATTAATTGTGCAGCCCTAACTCCAATGCTTCTGTTTATGATACACTATATTGCCAAAAGTATTGGCGCCCCCTTCTAATGAACAGGTTTGACTACTTTAGTAATTTCTATGAGTACAAATCTTAATGTTAAAGCATATAATGATATTCTAGGAAATTGTGTGCTTCTAATATTATAGCAACAGTTTGGACTCTTTTCTATTCTAACATGACAATGTCTCTGTGTATAAGACAAGGTTCAAAAAGAAAATGATTGATTGAGTCAGTGTGGAAGAACTTGACTGGTCTGCATAAAACCAAGTCCTAATCCCAGTTTAACACCTCTGGTGTGACTGTAAATGCAGACCTTGAGACAAAAACTCATCACCAAACACCAATGACTTGTACATACACTATATAGACAAAAGTATTGGCACCCCTTCTTTAGAACAGATGCTCTTCCAAATCTGTGGCAACAACGATGGGAACATAATTCATGTGTTTAAAAATTGTATTTCATCTCTGTTGCAACAGTTTTGTAAGTGTCTAAAATGACTGAACCCATATGTACAAGTCACTGGTGTTTGGTGATGAGTTTTTGTGCATTTACAGTCACACCAGAGGTGTTAAACTGGGATTAGGACTTGGTTTTATGCAGACCAGTCAAGTTCTTCCACACTGACTGAATCAATCATTTTCTTTTTGAACCTTGTCTTATACACAGAGACATTGTCATGTTAGAATAGAAAAGAGTCCAAACTGTTGCTATAATATTAGAAGCACACAATTTCCTAGAATATCATTATATGCTTTAACATTAAGATTTGTACTCATAGAAATTACTAAAGTAGTCAAACCGGTTCATTAGAACGGGTGCCAATACTTTTGGCAATATAGTGTAGGTCAGAGGTCAAAAAATGGGGCGTTGCTTCCCCAGAGTACCTTAAATCATTACTTTAAATTCAGCCTCGATCTCAAGACTCTCCTCTTCTGTTGCTTTGTGGGTAATATTTTGCTCGAAACGCGTGAACAGATGAACACTACACAATATATGATATGGCATACACTAATAATATTGCATGCTATTTAGAACAGATAGCATGATTTGGGACAGTCTTAATCCATGCATTGTTTGAAAGCACTTTCTACTGAGGGTTTTATTCCTAACACTGCCTGCAGGACTGATTCAGGTTATATTTATACATGCTCTACTGTTACTCTACTGATAATATTTGGTTTTTGAAAGGAATTAATACTTTTAATCAGAATAAGTCTCATTAAATTGATCAAAAATACAGTGAAGAACGGACAATAACGTTTAAATTGGTGCATAATATTTCTGTTTAAATGCTTTTTTAATTCTAATATTGTGCAGCACAACTGTGTTCAACATTGATAATAATCATAAATGTTTGTTGAGCAGCAAATCAGCATATTAGAATGATTTCTGAAGATCATGTGACACTGAAGACTGCAGTAATGATGCTAAAATACAGCTTTGATCACAGAAATAAATTACAGTTTAACACATTCACATGTTTTACATTCTAATAATATTTCATAATTTTACAGTATTTTTGATCAAATAAATGCAGCTTTGATGAACAGAAGAGACGTCTTCTTACTAACCCCAAATGTTTGAATGGCATTCTTTTTATAATAGAGAGTAATATTTAGCATTTTGAAATGCCATGTGGTGTGTGTTCATAATTTTTTAATTGTGTAACATTTATTTTAATTTTACATACTCCATATTTCCCATGGTTGTGTCCAACAGTGCGGATGCTGTGCTTTTGAATGAAGCCTGCGGCTGGAGAGACATGGTAACATACCACAAAATATAACATAACATATATGTATGTATACGTAAATATATTTATATATATATGAGTTCATTTGCAAAAACAGATAACTTCGTTTTTAACAATTTTCAAAAATTATTTTTTTTCATTGTGCATTACAATTAATCAAACTGCAGGTGGATTATTTTGATTAGGTTAGAAAATAACAAAAAATACTATTATATGTTATGTTGTGTTATGTGTGAAAAAAATAAAAAACTGTTGATAACAAAAAAAAGGAAACAACACATCAAGAGATATTTTAATAAAACACTAGTACTTCTAAAGTCCAAAAAATTTTTTTTTTTCCTATTATTATTATTATTATTATTATTTAGTCATTTAGCAGACGCTTTTGTCCAAAAATACTAGTGCTGTTTTTGTTTACATAGTATATGTACTGTGTATATTTATTATGTATATATAAAGACACACACATACAGTATATATTTTGAAAATATTTACATGTATATTTTATATTCATATAATTTATATTATATATAAACGTAACATATTTTTCTTAAATATATACATGCATTTGTGTGTATTTATATATACATAATAAATATACACATACATATACTATGTAAACAAAAACTTTTATTTTGTAATCGTTTGACGGCATTAAAAAATACAACTAACTATCACAATAAAAACATGATGACATAATAAAAAACATGATTTTTGAAGAAAAAAAAAACGGAGTTATCTCTTTTTGCAAATAAACTCTTCATATACATGTAAGAAAATATAGTAATGAAAAAAAAAAATCATATAATAATGATGAAAAACAAAAAAAGGATATAATAACCAGTAAAATTTTATTTTTAAAATTTAGGGGGGGGGAATTATTTTCATAAAAAAATGAAATACTTAATTTGTTGTCCTGCATCATAACTGCACAGGAATGTTTAATACACGTCCAGATGTTGTATTGTTGTGTGTTAGGTCTCCAGCAGACGTCTGGACGCGTGGTTCTGTCCTGCTCTCCAGTGGTCAGTGTACTCTGGGCTCCGGTCTGTGCAGGAGAACACATCTCTCCACAGCACACTGAGTTTAGAGAGTAACCGCTGAGAAAACGGCTAAACCGAGTGTGCATCTTCTTTTATTGGCTCAGGGAATATAACCTGCAGAGAGAGCTGTACAGAGGCTGTAAACCTGTCTAATAAAGCCTTCTGAATGAACACTACTGTTTCTGGACAAATCTGATCATCTGAAATGTTTTTATGCAACTTCATCTTGCGTTCACATTCAGCAGGGCTTTGTGTCTCAGCTCTGGTGATTAGAACATTAATAGAAAAATGATTGATTGGTGCCTTTGTCATCTACAGTGACATATTTATAGGAGGATAAAAGCTTAACGTCACATTTATGATGTTTCTAACATCAAACGTTCACTAGCCTTCAGCCAAAACCTCTCCCTCTCTTGAATTATAACTAATATGATAAGATGCAATAACTATTACCTTCAGACTTTAGACTTAATAAATGTCAAGAGTATTGCAGTTGGTGCTGGTGTCAGAAAACATGTTTTAATGTTACAAAAGATTTCTGTTTCAAATAAAGCCTGAGCTTCTGTGAATCCAGAAAAAATAAAATATTGTGCAGCACAACTGTGTTCAACATTGATAATAATCAGAAATGTTTCTTGAGCAGCAAATCAGCATATTATTATGATTTCTGAAGATCATGTGACACTGAAGACTGGAGTAATGATGCTGAAAATACAGATTTGATCACAGAAATAAATTACAGTTTAACACAAAAAAAAAAAAAAGAACGTAATGCTGCCTTCAGGTCCAAAGATAAAGCCCTCTACAGCGCAGCCAGAGCCAACCTTAAGAAAGCCATCAAGGGTGCAAAAGCAGAGTATAAAAGAAAGATTGAGGACCACTTCACCCACAACGATCCACAACGACTTTGGAGGGGGATTCAACACCTCACAAACTTCAAAACCATTAATCACAAAATCTCTGACGTTAATGCCTCGTTGGCAGAAGAACTTAACTGCTTCTTTGCCCGTTTTGAGGTGAAGGCGACTGAGACAGTCACATCATTCACCCCCACCCCCAGTGGATACGCACCCCCATTCACAATACAGGAATACAGGGTGAGGAGTGTGCTCAGGGCTGTCAATCCAAGGAAGGCAGCAGGCCCAGATGGAGTGACAGGAAGGGTGCTCAAAGAATGCGCAGATCAGCTCTCCGCAGTCTTCACAAAGATCTTCAACCTGTCCCTGTCAACAGCCACCATCCCATCCTGCCTGAAGTCAGAATAATTATTCCATTACCGAAGAAAACAGCCATCAGTAGTCTTAATGACTACCGTCCGGTTGCACTTACCCCAGTTATAATGAAGTGCTTTGAGAGGTTGGTTCAGCAGTACATCAAAGCCAGCCTCCCAGGCACTTTCGACCCATATCAGTTTGCATATAGAAACAATAGGTCCACAGAGGATGCCATTGCTACTGCCCTGCACACAGCATTGCTCCATCTGGAACACCCAGGCAGCTATGTGAGGATGCTTTTTATTGACTATAGTTCAGCGTTCAATACAGTCCTTCCTGACAGGCTGGTAGCTAAGCTGCTGGACTTAGGTTTCTCTCCATCTATCTGTCACTGGATTAAGGACTTCCTGACTAACCGCTCTCAGACGGTTAGGCTAGGCTCTCATTTCTCCTCCACTTTAACTCTGAGCACAGGTGCCCCACAAGGCTGTGTGTTGAGTCCACTTCTTTATGTCCTTTATACTCATGACTGTATTTCAATCCATCCTACCAACACTATCATAAAATTCGCAGATGACACAACCATAGTTGGACTCATCTCAGGAGGAGATGAAACAGTTTACAGAGATGAAATTCAGAGACTGACGGAATGGTGCACAGCAAATAACCTGGCTCTGAATTCTTCAAAAACTAAAGAGCTCATTATTGACTTCCGAAAGCACAACACAAACCTTACACCATTGCACATCAGCGGGGTCTGCGTGGAGAGGGTTCCGGCTTTTAGATTCTTGGGCATAAACATCACTGAGGATCTTTCCTGGAACACAAACACTTCAGCAGCGGTCAAAAAAGCACAGCAGCGACTCTATTTCTTGAGGACACTGAGGAAGAATCATCTGCAAGAGCAGTTGTTAGTGTCCTTCTATCGCTGTGCTATTGAAAGCGTGATAACTTACTGCATTTCTATGTGGTACACCAGCAGCTCAGTGGCAGACAAGAAAGCTCTCCAGTGGGTGATCAATTCAGCACAAAAAATTATCGGCTGTCCTCTGCCTTCCTTAAGGGAGCTTTACACTGTACGCTGCCTCGGAAGGGCGGCGAACATTTTAAAGGATCCCTTTCATCCTGGACATCATTTGTTTGAATTGCTGCCCTCTGGTAAACGTTTTAGGTCCATTAAATCAAGGACCAATAGGCTGAAGAACAGCTTTTACCCCAGCACTATACGGGAGCTGAACACCGTCAGCATACACACACACAACACAAACACATAATAAATGAGAAATGCACCAATCTGATGGGGCATCTTATACCTTAACCGACATAGCACCCTCTGTATACCTCTCGGTGTGTCTATTTAGTCTATTAGTATAAGTTTACATCATATATTGTTCAGTTTGTTTTGTGCGTATATTCTGTTGCACATACCTCTCCTTTATTGTGTGCAATATCATGCAGCACTTTCTGCTCACTGTGCAATATTCCTGTGCAATATCTGACTGTTTGTGTATTTTTTTTGTTTTTTTTTTTTTTTTTTTTTTTTTGCACTGTACGGATTGCTCTAATTTCGCTGTACTTTTAGTATAGTGACAATAATAAAGAATCTTGAATCTTGAATATTCACATAGAAAACAGCTGTTTTACATTATAATAATATTTCACAATTTTTACTGTATTTTTAAACAAATAAATGCAGCAGGAAAGGCTTTTTCAGAAACATTCAATAATATTACAGACCCAAACTTTTGAACAGGAGTGAACATATTATTTTTTTTGTGTTAATTAAAAAAAAAAAAAAATACAAATCTAAATCTAAAAATATATATAAACCTATTTTACAGAATTTTTGAATAATTAAAAAAAATGTTCAATAAAAAAAAAGGAAGTTCAATTCAGTCCAATTCCAGTTTATTTTATACAAATTGTTGCAAAGCAGCTTTACAGAAAATTAAGTTTCATTATATTTAGGAGTAGGTTATTAGTGGTGACTATGGCAGAAATGTACAGTAAAAGTGTATTTGGTGGGAGGATGGGTTAGTTTTCTCAGCACATGGGGATAACCTCATTCTGGAATATATTTGGATATCTAGAGGAATGATTTGACGGTGTTTAGAAATAATAGTTAAAGCCCAAGCTTTTGAACATTATATTTTTGCTTCCTCTTGCGTGACTCCTTTTATTAATGCTCTCTGGAAATGCTGATAAAATGGCACTTGGTTCTAATCAACAATAATAGTTGCTGTTCAATAAAGGTTTATTGCTGGGCTGTATAACACGGACAGAAGTGTATTAGGAGCGGTGTGAGTTTGCAGGTGTGAGTGAAGTCTGTGAGATGTCCAGAAGAACATGTGGTCTGTCGTCTGTGGAGCTGCTGCTCTCGACGCTTCTTCTTCTGCTGTTCGGGGTGTGTGTGGGACTCAGCGTCGTCACCTGGCTCGCTCTACACAACACAGGTATGAGACTGTCCATCTCTCATGAGCTCTGCTGGAGGTGTTCTGCAGTGATGTGTGATGTTTCAGATGCTGGAGGAGAGCAGAGCGGCTCAGAGTTCAGCGGGATCCTCGTCATCTCTAACATCGTCTTCACCGAGGAGCTGCTGGACAAACACAGCACACGGTTCAAAGCTCTGGCCTACGACAGCGAGCAGAAGGTCACTCACACAAACTCAAGATTAGGGGAGGCTCGATTCCGATCCGATACCAAAAGTACCCTACCGATATCGATCCGATACCTGGGCAGATTTTTTTTTAATCAGTGTTGCATTTTTATACCTCAATGTGTGTTGATCATGACTTATTTGTGTGTTACACACAATCTACTAAATATAGACACCTTTATTGTAAAGAAAAACAACAAATGAATGCATATGCAATTATAATCTATGACAAATTATTACTACACTAATGGATAAGTGGCAAAAGTTACTCTAGAAAAATCATGAGTGCACAATTATATAAAATCTAAAATTAGTATGAAAAAACATTTAGTGTAGGACTAAATCTAAAATGATAATGTACAATGATATACATTGCTCTTTGTATTGTTTTAAAATACATTCATGAAAAACAAGTAATATATTCATATATAAATTTACGTTTGACTTCAGTGTTCATCTGTACCTCACATTAAACTATATGTAACGGCTTCAGAACTTTATGGTGTTTTATAATGTGTTTGTGGGGCTTAACAATAATAATCAGATTTGGATCGGCCTCTTCTGACCGATACCCGATCCGGTAGAAAATGCCAGTATCGGAGCAATACCGATACCGATACTGATACTGAATATCGGATCGACACCCCTAGTCAAGATCCTTTTCATTTAAGATTTAAGACTCAAGATCATTTACTCAGTCTCATGTGAGTCCAAACCCGTATGATGGACTTTATTCAGAAGAGCAGACAGTGAAAGTCATACTGTTTTTAGATGACATGAGGATGAGTAAATTATGACAGAATCTTCATTTTTGTTTCTTTAATTCATCGGATGAATCATGAAGCATGTCAAAACATGTTTGGGTCATTTTTACCTCTAAATCAAAAGAAAAAATAGATTTTATATACACAACTAAAAACATTTTGTGTTGTGACGTATTAATTTCTTGACAACTAAAACATGTTTTCTACGTTTACTTGAATGTGAGATATCACCAGAAATTAATTTACACATCATGGTACATGACACTGTACAGTCTATAAGAGAGAAAAAATTACAATAGTGGTTTTACAATAATACTGTAGACATTGGTTTATAATGTCAAAGAGAATATAATAAATGTATAATTTATTATATTATTATAAAAACAATATTTGTTATTTTATTAGTGCTGTCAGACGATTAATCGTGATTAATCGCATGCAAAATAAAAAAATAGTTTTTTATAATATATGTGTGTGTTCTGTGTATATTTATTATGTACTGTATATATAAATACACACACATACAGTATATATTTTAAAAATATTTACATGTATTTATATGTTTATATTTATATTCATATAATTCATATTATAAATAAACATATTTAATATATAAACATAACATATTTTTCTGAAATATATACATGCATGTGTGTGTATTTATATATACATAATAAATATACACACACACACATATATATATATATATTATGTAAACAAAAACTTTTATTTTGGATGCGATTAATCGTTTGACAGCACTATATTTTTTATTTATATTATAATATTATGAATATGTATAATGATAATTTTGAGAATTAATTTGCTTAATTGTCGTGAAAATAATGTCAAAATTCAAATAGAAAAATGTTAATGGTACATTAATGATGAGCTTAATGTCGTAAATTATAATTTTACATTTTTTAAACACATTTTTATGAGATGAAATCCTAGTAATGATTGTTATGCATATCTTTTCACTCTGTAAGTTATTGACTGACTGATACGATCAGTATTTTAGTGTGATAATAATAATCAGTTTAGTTGTGTTTTCTCTGCAGATCAATGACGCTTACAGTCGTACTTCTCTTAAAGAGCAGTTCAGAAGCTCCAAGGTCAATCAATTCAGGTCAGACTTTATATATTAAAGCCCCTAAGCTAAAAACACAGCAATTAAGTTCATCATTTTTAATATTTTGTCCATGCATTTAGGTTCTAGAATTGTGCTTTGAATTACAAATAACCAACAGCTGTGAGTTTATGAAATAATTCAGTGAAAAAAAAAAAAATAATAATAATAATTTTAATGAGATTTTCTATTTTAGATAGTTTTAAAACAAGGTAAATTAACTAGAGAGGCATTTATTTATTTATTTATTGTTTGTTTGTATAGTTTAATGCATAAATATAACAAAACAATTAGTAAGGTTTATGCTTAAAATTCAAGTTTCAAGTAATCAAAGATGAATTCTCTATAAAAGTCTTGTTATTTCTGCAGTTGTGTGATTGTTAGCGTGTGAATGGTGTGTGTGCTCTCAGTGAAGGTAGCGTGGTGGTGGTGTTTGAGCTGGTCTTCCGAGGCGTTCTGGATTCACAGACGGTTCAGGAGCAGTTAGTCGCTGGTTTACAGCCGGCTGATGGTTCAGATGATGGACTCGTCATCGACATCGACAGGGTGCAGGTCACAGGTAATGTCTTCAAGACATATCTACACTCTCATATCTAGGGATGGGTATCGTTAAGGTTTTAACGGTATTACTACTCTTATCGATACTGCTTATCGGTCCGGTACTTTAACGGTATTCTTATCGGTACTTTTTGTTATACTGTATATATATATATATATATATATATATATATATATATATATATATATTATAACAAATTAGGAGCTGAATTAACATTACTTTATATTCTGAAATGTAAAATAAATATTTAATTAAATTAATATAAAACATCAATTTGTAAATGCACCAGTGTGCAGGCATTTTTAGTGTTTTATATACATAAGATACAGTAAGAATATTAACAAAGAAACAAAGTAAAAACAAACTGACAAATACAATAAAACAAATATACAAATTAAATGAAATAAACAGTGCTTTAATTTTTCCATGAAGGTCTACTAATATTACTGTTCAGGCAAGTAATAGCCTACAAAAGAAATCTAAAAGTAATCAAATGTAAATGCACACTGCATAGTTTTCACTGTATGCATTGATAGATTAATGCTTATTAAAGCTATACCGTTATTCAGATTAAGAGCTGTGGGGGATTTTCTCTTTGCATTTTGTTCTTTGATTAACATTGAAGCGCCAGTCTGTCACTTTAAGGCAATATATTGACACACATCGGATTTTCTCCGAACAGTTCTGGTCCACTTAAGACAAACTGTGTTTAAGTGAATACTCTCGTAGCTGGCCATTGTGACATATTTTTGTGTGTATTTGATCGTTTGGACGCGCCCGAAGCTCAAACTGTACTTTGCCTGTCCGTTTTGGAGCGCGCGGCGCAGGCACGCGCACGCACACAAACACACACACACACACACACACACACACACACTTCAGCCTGGGGAACAGCGTCTCTTGTGCGGATTGTGCTTTCAACGTTTTATTATCAAACATGTCCCGCAATTTAGCAACAGTAAAGACGGCATCTTACAACAATCACCGATTGAGCTGATTAAGACGTTAAGTGTTGGTTAGGGAGGAACGAATGCGCGCCGCTGTAAAGGGATGGAAGTTGTGCTAGAAGAAACGCGGCTATAATCCTTAGAAGCCAAAATCAAAAATAAATAAATAAACTTAGCTTAATATAACAGCCACAGGCATAAAGTGCATATGTTTTAATAGTTAGTTCTCTATTCTATCATAATTAAACAGGGCTTTCATGTTGCGCGTGCTGAAGCTCCTCCACGTGAGCGCGATCTCGCTTCTGAATTGCGAATAGCAAAAATGCATCATAGACAAATGTTTGAATATTATTGCATATAAAAACAGCTAGCAAATCTGGTGAGAGAGGATTTGCAAGATAATGTGTATATATAGCAACAATAAATGTATGTGTGTTTCCTTAATTTCTCCAGTACCGACAGCAGAACCGATAACATCAGAGCTTATCGATACTCCGGTCTTTCATAATTTAGCCCCGAGACCGATTAAATACCGAGTTTCGGTACCCATCCCTACTCATATCCATGGATTGTGTCTAAACATCTCCATGTGACTTTATAGACGGAATTGATTTAATTAGTTCATTTAATAGACTTCTGCATAACAGTGAAACGCGATGTTGTACTTCAGGAGCATATACAGTGAAAAAAGTGTCGGGGCCAAAATAGAGCCTTGAGGCACACCACATATAAGCAATGTCAAGCTCGATGTATATGCGCCGAATCTCACTGCCATGCTTTATAGACGTAATTGATTTAATTAGTTAATTTAATAGACTTAATCATTATTTTATGCATTTCTAATTTCTACCCTCAGATAAATCAGCTACAACCACAGCAGGAGCAGGTGAGACGGGTTTCTGTTTTATTGCTCAATCTGAGAGACACACGTCATGTCAGGGACAAAGTCTCGTGTTTTGATTTGTTGCATTGATTGTATTTAGATAAGAAAATGACATTATGAAATAAATGTGGGATGGATGTCATATTATGTATCAAAAAGCTAAATATTTTTTTAAAAAATAATTATTAAATTATTAATTATTAATATTTTCTTAATAATTTTTTTTTATATATATATAAAACTCAACATCAACACCAGCCCAACATTAAAAATCAACATCAAGATATTTGGTTAAAATGGATTTATTTGAATGGGAATATGTGAAACTCACTTTTTTTTTGTCCTGCAGTGTGACATTAATTGTAAAATTTCATTAATTATTAATTTTATTAATGTTTATAAATGCTACATGCTTAAAGTTAGCCAAAAGTAGTTTTAGGTGGAGTATAACATGTCACAGCACAATTATTTCACCACAGGGTATATATATTGTTCAAAAGTTTGGGGTCACTAACATTTTATTTTATTTTTCTATTTTATTTATTTTATTTTTTAAATTTTTTAATATAAATTAGTTATTTTATTTAGCAAGGTTGCATTAAATTAATCAAAAGTGACATTTATAATGTTGCACTTGGGAAAGCACTATATATATATATATATCACAGTTTCCACAAAAATATTAAGCAGCACAACTGTTTTCAACATTGATAATAATCAGAAATGTTTCTTGAGCAGCAAATCAGCATATTATTATGATTTCTGAAGATCATGTGACACTGAAGACTGCAGTAATGATGCTGAAAATATATTTACATATTCACATAGAAAACAGCTATTTTACATTCTATCAAAATTGTAAAATATTACAGTTTTTAATCTATTTATGATCGGAAAATAGGAGACTTCTTTCAAAAACATTTAAGAAAACCTTATCGACCCCAAATTTTGAATGGTATTGTGTAGTTTATAAATATGCATTTACATGTTTGTAAAAATGTCTGATTTGTTTAAAAGTGAATATTGTTGTACGTGTTGGTAATAGCGGTGCGTCTGCTGTCAGTCACTGCAGTGAATTGTCCAGAAGGACAGAAGGCTTGTGCTGATGGAGCCGCATGTGTTCCTCAATCTGACGTCTGTGACGGAGTACAGAGCTGTGCTGACGGCTCCGATGAGGAGCACGCTCTCTGTGGTACGTCCTTGGGACATTTTCATATATATCTATACACACACACAATATTAGTGTTTTTGAGATGCATGTATTGTGATGATAAAGTGTGTTTCATGTGATGCAGCAACAGAGTGTGACGGTCAGTTTCTTCTGCTCGGTCCGACCGGATCCTTCCACTCCAAGAACTTTCCTGAGGTCTATGACAGTCCCACAGACTGCCGCTGGATCATACGGTCATATGATCATCAGACGCATCTACACATACGTCAATATCTCACAAACTCTTTTTAAAATACTTTATTAAGTCTTTCAATTCAAAAACACATTTAATACAATTATGCAAGTGAATTTTTCATTTGAAGACATAATATTTTTTACCAATAATTTTTCCTTCTACTTTCTCTTCTGTTCACTTTCTTTTCTTTTGTGGTAATACTCAACACCAACAAATATATATATATATTAGTGGTGTCAAAATTAGCGCGTTAACGCAGGAGAGTAATTTTTTTTCAGATTAACGCGTTAAAAATATTTAACGCCGTTAACGCAGGAGTGGGGCTAGGGTTGGCCACCCCATTCACAACTGCTGCCTCCGTCTCTTTTTTCTTGAAAAGGATGCGTTTATTTAGATGCAGAACGTCTTTATGACCACATCAAACGGGAGACGTTTCAGACGCTCTTCAAATACAAGCACAAAGGTGCCGGCGCGCGCTGTAGCCTGTATTATTTCATATCAAACAGCAAAGAAACTATGTGCATGCAATGTCCTAGTTATGCCGTCAGTTAAGGCATGAAGTTACCAAAAAAGGCGATTAAAGCTGCCTTAAAACTGTGTGCATAATGCATGCATGCAACATGTTATATATGCCTCATATCTGAAATGGTTTCCAAAACTTTCCTGAGGCACCCAGCACTGTCTCCCTCATCTAACACACCCGATTCAACTCGTCCTCTCATTAGAAGAGACTCAGACCTGAAGTGAGTCAGAAAGCAGCAGCAGCTTTTAAAGCAATAACAGGACAATAAGATAATAACAGCTGCTGTGATGTCAAGAACAAAAGGGAAAAAAGAGGAAATCTATCACTTTTATAGCTTTAAGGGGTTCATCTATATTTCATTTAGAATTTAGTGTTTGGTTACTATTCATTTTCTGTATATTTCTGCTGAAGGGCACAGGTAGCTAAATATGGCATTTATTATAATGGGTTTGTGTGAAGATTGTTTTAAGTTCACTTAAATTAGAAGTTAAATCTAATAAATGTTAAAATTGATAGCTCTCAATTATACTGTAATGCTGAATGGCTACAGTCAATGGTTAAATATTAAGGGGAAAAAACTATTTTATAGAGACATCAGTAGTATTGATATCAGTGATGCTGGCCTTCAATCATAAACAAAGATGCCATTAAAGAAATATTAAAAATATACTGTCTTTATGTTGTTTGTACATTGTACATTTGAAGATTGAATGTGGAATTATTGCAATATAAACATATATTTAAAAAGTTTAATGTTAGGTGGGATTGATCGCGATTAATTTTAGAAAAATGTGTGATTAATTCGTTATTTTTTTAATCGATTGACAGCACTAATATATATATATATATATATATATAGTAATTTGACAATAACAATTACATACATAAACACTTTTACAAATTATGGAAAATAAGAACAAATACAGAACTCATATAAAACTCTTATGACACTAATTCCTAGTAAGTAATTCACATAAAAATTTTAAAATATCAATTCATCATAATAATATTAAATAATTAAATAAAATACTAAATTAATAAATTGGAGGGAGGGGGGATTATGTAAAAGGGTAATTAATATAATATGTATTGTTTTATAGTATAAACTTTTGATTTTAGACGTGCCCATAACTTTTCAAAATTAATATTTTACTTTTGATTTCATATGATATCCTTTCCATAGACTCTACTTTAGAATCTAAATCTAACCAATCACGTATAGCTGGGGATTCTTGCCTTTTAAAAAATATTGTTATTGCTTTAAAATCTGTAATTCTCAATATTGTAAATAAATATAACTCATCTGGTAACACTTTATTTAAGGGTCTATTTACCAGTTGCTTATTAGCATGCATATTACTAGAATATTAGCCATTTATTAGTAGTAATTAAGCACATATTAATGCCTTATTCTTCAAGACCTAATTCTACCCAATACCTAAACTTAACAACTACCTTATTAACTATTCATAAGCAGCAAATTAGGAGTTATTGAGGGAAAAGTCATAGTTAATAGTGAATAAGTGTTCCCTATTCTAAAGTGTTACCACTCATCTTTACTAAGCAGCATAGGTCCTATACCCAAAACTATATTTTGTATCTTTATTATATTTGATTTCTTAAAAAAATATTCTATTACCTGAATTACTTCTGTCTTTGTTTTTACAAACTTTAACAAGTATAAAATATATGTGTAATGAGCTATAAGTTCACCACAGCTTCTCCAACATCCTGAAAATAAATGCTTATATTTTGAAGATATTTCTAGTGTTATAAAATATGATTTCACACACAGAGTGACTGAAGGCTCGGCCGTCAGAATAGTCTTCCACTCTTTCCACACGGAGCAGGACATCGATGTTCTGAGTCTGTACGAGGGCACGGGTCCCACCAAAACACTGACACGTGAGATTCACCTCCAAACCGCTGTATTACGACAAGCTGTTGTGCTTCTGAAGTCTTGACGTCAGCTTTCTCTTTCAGACTCTGTGTCAGGTGCATCACCTGGAGACGTATGGCTCTTATCTCATGAAGCCACTGTTGAGTTTTACGCAGACTACATCAACAGCCTTCAAGGATTCAACGCCACTTACACGACAGAGAACGTCAAGGATCTCTCTAGTGCGTGTTGATTTCAGCTAATCCTGAAATACTGTACTGCCATTGAATCCATTTATTCATCCATGACATTTAATATGTTGGCTTTCATTACTATACATTGAATCCATGTATAGAGTGCTGTACTTTATTCACAGGCATATAGAGTGCTGTAGCGATGACTGTTGTAGTTTTATTGCAGAAAATAAGCTTTGCATTGCAAAAAATGATTTTCTTACTTAGTATTTTTGTCTTGTTTTCTAGTATAAATATCTAAAAATTCTTCAATCAAGATGCATTTACTTGAGAAGTGAAATTATTTGAGATATTATGTCTTGTTTTCTAAAAAAAAACAAAAAGATAAAAATCTACATTTTGTTAGTTTCGTGCTTTTGCACGAAAAATAATCTTGTTTAGCCTTTTTTTTAATTAAGATTATTTTTCTTTTGTTTTGTTTTTAGAAATCAAGACATGATATCATTCAAGATATGATAAATCATTTTACTTCTCCAGTAAATGCATCTTTATTGAAGAATGTTTAGATATTTATACTAGAAAACAAGACAAAAATACTAAGTAAAAAATCAGATAACGCTTTACAATAAGGTTCATTAGTTAACAACATTAGTAAACATGACCTAAGAATGAACAATACTTCTACAGCATTTATTAATCTTAGTTAATGTTCATTTGAGCATTTACTAATGCATTATTAAAATCACAAGTTGTGTTTGTTAACATTAGTTAATGCACAAACAATGAACAACTTTATTTTCATTAACTAACATTAACAAAGATTAATAAAGAGTGTAATAAATGCATTGTTCGTTGTTTGTTCATGATAGTTAATACATTAACAAATGTTAACAAATGACACCTTATTGTAAAGTGTTACCAAAAATATTTTTTTGCATGTCTTTCCAAGATTATCTTCACAAATGCGCACAACTTGAAGCTTCTCAAGAAGTAGAAAGTAATCTGCAAGTTGTAAAGTTTAAGTTAGATTCTCGTTCAAAAAAGTAGAAGTGCAAAAATGCCAAATTTGATCACATTCAGAGTTATTACTGAAACGTCATGTTTTTGTTGAATTCTATGGTCTTTGGTAGATGAAGAGAAGATAAACTGTTCCTTTGAAGAGAACTTCTGTCTCTGGAGGCAAGGTTTTGATGACGATGGTGACTGGTTACGAGCACAAGGCGCTAATCTCCCACCCAACACCGGCCCAAGCTTCGATCACACGACCGGAGACCAATCAGGTGCCATTAAACACAGCCACGATTACAGACTAAACTTTCTTCTTCTTCCGCTCTGAAAGTCTGTGCCAGCTCCGAACCATATGATGAAATTTGGCACACAGATAGAGGACAGTCTCAACATTAACCATAGCAAATTTGGAGTTTCTAACTCAAACTCTCTAGCGCCACCAACAGCTTAAATTTGCACTCATGTTTATGCTAATAACTTGACATTGCACCCTATGACATCATTTTGAATTTTTCGAAAAAACTTATTTTTGAAATTGCTCATTTTTACAAAAATCAAGACAGATCATCTTCAGAGCTTGAAGTCAAGTTGATTATTCAAACAGTTCTTGAATAACACGTGAACCAATTTGGCGAAAAGCATGCCAAAACAGATGTGAGGCTATATCTCCACAACGCTTCAGCGTATTGAGACCAAACTTGGTGTGTGTTATAATAAACATTACCTGAGGCTACCTGCACAGTTTCGGCGCAGCGCCACCTAGTGATCAGGAGATATGAAAATGGCTATTTTTGCTTATAAATCCTGAATGGTTTGGTCAAAAAGTTTCAGTGCGCCATACGGAGTCGAACAATATCCATGCTGCGTCCCAATTCGCCGACTTATACTATGCCCTAAAAGTATGTACTCTTTTTGTGAAGAAAAAGTACATACTTTTGAGTATGTAGCAGAATAGTAGGCACAGACTACTTCGTCATAACTGCGTCTTTAACAGACGATCTGTTGCTTAGTTACGTGCATCATGTAACTGTTTAAACTGCCCTGTCAATCATCTTATCACAGTTAACAAAATTCACACTCTTCATATGTTTGCATTATGATGCATTTAAAAGTTAATGACTAAACGTATCATTATAAAAGTTCACAATGTTGCTGCAGATGAAATATAATGCGGATAACATTAAATAAATATTTTTTCATCAGGTTAGTCAGTAATTATTTAATCAATGTCAATTCTTAATCAATTCTCTGCCTGTCTGTCGATCGTGCATATCCACCATGTTTGTAGTTTTTAAACACTTTTTATGCGTGTTTGTAGTTCTAATGGAATCCTCGTCCAATGTGTTGTGGGCAATATTAGCCGTTAGAGTGTGCACTTTGAATGCTAACCGGAAGTAGAAGGCCATCCGGGAATCTTTGGCATACTTTTTTTTAAACATACTATGATTTGGGACACACTAATTCTACTTTCGAATACTATTTAGGACGGATAGCATGCAAATTGGGATGCAGAGCCAGTTGGCCATTTTTTATTTCATCGTAAAATGCTGTATTTTACAAACATATTGGCATAACGTTACGAAACGTTACGAAACGTTACCTGAAGGTACTCAAAAAGTCATGGGGCAGCACCCCCTTGAGGTAAAACACTATAGCAAAATTTTAAAAAGTGCTCATATCTTTTGATTATTTTTGCCTGTTATCCTGAGACTGGTCTTGATGGATTCCTTGCGTCATACTGAGAACATCGATACAATTATGTCATAATCAGCCGAACTTCACGTCCTACTTTTTTTTGAGCTCCTCCTGGACTGTTGATCTGATTTTCACCAAGTTCAAATCTGATCATTTTCAGACCATGCCGGCAAAAAGTTATGGATTTCGTGTCAATGGACGAGTTGTTTTTCATTTACTGCAACAACGAATTTGACGGCATGATGCCAAACTGCGTCTGGGGCTGTATCTCTGCAATGATTTGACATTCTGACTCAAACTTTGTGTGTCATTGTCACCTCACCCTGACCACACCACATCAATCTGATAACAGCGCCACCTATTGGTCAAAAGCAATAAACCATTAAATAACATCACTAATTAATGTATTTATGATTTTTCAGCTATTGTGACTAAAATCATCTTAAATTTGGCTGATTATGACATTATTGTTAGTATTGTTATTATTATTTTTATTGTTATTACTTTTGTGTATTGTAATTATTACTGTTGTTTTGCTCTTTTTTTTTTAAACAAGTCTCTCTTGGACAGGTGTTGAAAATTAGCATGTGTGCTAAAACACTTAAGCAAATGCATATGGTTTGTCCAATGTAATTGTGATGTCCATGTCAAATAAAATAACAACAATAATAATAATAAAATTAATTTTTTTTTGCAGTTGCTCGCTGCTTTGCTTGCCTCTTAACTCCAGCTTGCAGCTATATTTATACTTTGCTTAATTGCTCTTATTTATACGGTTTGCATACCTGATGTACTGTAACGAACATAGGTTTTTATCTCATAGGGTACTACATTATGACCCCTCGGACCCCTGGAAATTGGGATAAAAAATTCCGTATATACAGTCTTCCTTTGACTCCTACAAAGGAATCAGTGTGTCTGCAATTCTGGTTAGTTTTTCTCCGCAAACATTCATCTGGAAACATTCAGCTTGTTTGTGCACATTGCATGAAAATTACTATAAATGCAAATTAAGATGATAAAATGCTCGAATTAATCAAGTATGTGTACATCTCTTGTGAAGAAGTATTGCATGTGCATTTTAAATCTTAAAAGCACATTTTACAAACGTACTTGCATATAATATTTAAGAATATATATGAGAGTAAGCATGCTTTTTTGAGCCGTAAGACTAATTTAATATAAATTTAACAATAATACATTTTCATTTAATTGTAAATATCATGCAATTGTCTGAAAACATTACACACGGTTCACATTTCAGTGCTCTTCTGGAGTGTGCTTGTTTCGTGCTCCGCTGTAAGATGTCTGTCCCTGTGCTCTTTGAGGTATCACATGTTTGGCGAGGAGGTTTGGCGTCTGATGGTCACGGCACAGCAAGGCTCATCCGTCACCGTCCTCTTCCAGAAAGAAGGGAACTACGGTGACAACTGGAACTACGGTCAAGCCACGCTAAACATCACTGCGGAGGCTGTGGTCAGCTCACGTACAAACGGGCTTAAAGGGACAGTTCACCCAAAAATGAAAATTCTGTCATTAATTACTCACCCTCATGTCGTTCCAAACGCGTAAGACCTTCGTTCATCTTCAGAACACTACTTAAGATATTCTTGATGAATCCGAGAGCTCTCTGACTCTCATAGACAGCACAGATCCTAACACCATCAAGACTCAGAAACATAGCAAGGACATCGTTAAAATAATCCATGTGACATCAGCGGCTCAACCTTAATTTTACGAAGCTATGAGAATACTTTTTGTGTGCAAAGAAAACAAAAATAACAACTTGTTGTTTACGCTTTGATTTCAATGTAAGCAACGTATCCACGTACATACACTATATTGCCAAAAGTATTGGCACCCCTTTCTACTGGTTTGACTACTTTAGTAATTTCTATGAGCACAAATCTTAATGTTAAAGCATATAATGATATTCTAGGAAATTGCGTGCTTCTAATATTATATCAACAGTTTGGACTCTTTTCTATTCTAACATGACAATGTCTCTGTGTATAAGACAAGGTTCAAAAAGAAAATGATTGATTGAGTCAGTGTGGAAGAACTTGACTGGTCTGCATAAAACCAAGTCCTAATCCCAGTTTAACACCTCTGGTGTGACTGTAAATGCAGACCTTGAGCAAAAAACTCATCACCAAACACCAATGACTTGTACATATGGGTTCAGTCATTTTAGACACTTACAAAACTGTTGAACAGAGATGAAATACAATTTTTAAATACATGAATTATGTTCCCATCGTTGTTGCCACAGATTTGGAAGTGCATCTGTTCTAAAGAAGGGGGTGCCAATACTTGTGTCTATATAGTGTATGTACAAGTCATTGGTGTTTGGTGATGAGTTTTTGTCTCAAGGTTAATTTACAGTCACACCAGAGGTGTTAAACTGGGATTAGGACTTGGTTTTATGCAGACCAGTCAAGTTCTTCCACACTGACTCAATCAATCATTTTCTTTTTGAACCTTGTCTTATACACAGAGACATTGTCATGTTAGAATAGAAAAGAGTCCAAACTGTTGATATAATATTAGAAGCACACAATTTCCTAGAATATCATTATATGCTTTAACATTAAGATTTGTACTCATAGAAATTACTAAAGTAGTCAAACCTGTTCATTAGAAGGGGGCGCCAATACTTTTGGCAATATAGTGTACGTTGCATACGTTGTTTGAAACACGAATTCTTGAATAAAGTAATTATTTTTGTTTTCTTTGCACACAAAAAGTATTCTCGTAGCTTCGTAAAATTACGGTTGAACCACTGATGTCACATGGATTATTTTAACGATCTCCTTGCTATGTTTCTGGGTCTTGATGGTGTTTGGATCATTGCTGTGTATGAGAGTCAGAGAGCTCTCGGATTCATCAAAAATATCTTAATTTGTGTTCCGACGATGAACGAAGGTCTCACGGGTTTGGAACGACATGAGGGTGAGTAATTAATGACAGAATTTTCATTTTGGGTGCACTATCCCTTTAAACTTCATAACGTAAGATGCTCAGAAGGTCATTAACAGGTTGGTTGGTCTCTCAGGTGGTGTTTGAAGCACAGAAGAGGGCAGGATTGCTGAATGAGATTGCTCTGGATGATATCAGCATCGCTCCTGGTTCTTGTGGAGCGGCCCCTCCGGAGCCGACCCCGGTCCCTCCTCCCATCACTCCTCCTCCCATACCAGGTGAGCGATTATACCTGCTGCGGTCCTTCATATGATATTCATATTAGCACAAGATTGTAGAGGAGTCACGTGATGAGCTTGAATGATTTATCATAGAGGATTGTGGGGGACCGTTTGACCTGTATGACTCCAACTCCACATTCAGCTCTCCAAACTACCCCAACGGCTACGGACACAAAGCTTCATGTGAGTCCTAAACACATTGTATTATCTTTCAGCCTTGATTATTAAGAATGCAGAACAATTTCACTGCAAAAAATGGTTTTATCCTTAGTATTTTAGTCTTGTTTTCTAGTATAAATATCAAAAAAATTATTGAATCAGGATGCATTTACCTGACAAGCAAAATGACTTATAATATTTTCAGAAAACAAGACATAATTTTGTTAGTTATTGCCTAAAACATGCAAAAATATCTGCCAATGGGGTAAGAAAAACAATCTTGTTTAGCCTTTGAACTAAGATAATTTTTCTTACCCCATTGGCAGATATTTTTGCTTGTTTTAGGCAAAAAACGAACAAAATTTATAAGATATTATGTCTTGTTTTCTGAAAAAATTATAAGTAATTTTGCTTGTCAAGTAAATGCATACTGATTGAAGAATTTTTAGATATTTATACTAGAAACCAAGACTAATATACGAAGGAAGAAAATAATTTTTTGCAGCGTTATGGAAGATTCTAAACAATAATGGACTTGCTTCAATATGATATTTGTTTATTATTATGGTTGATCTTGTTCAGGTGTGTGGACTTTACATGCTAAAGAAGGACAGAATATCCAGCTGCATTTTCAAGACGTTGCTTTAGAGATGAATTATGATGTTTTGGAAATTCGAGATGGAGCGACGCCCTATTCAGATTTGCTAGGTGACATTATATATTTACAGATGTTTCATTTATTGAGGCATGCATTTATATTATAGATAATGGGGGGATTTAATAAATGTTTTAATAAAAAAGCCTCTCCCTGTATGTGTGTGTCTCTTCTGCTCACAAAGGCTGCATTTATTTCATCAAAAATACAGTAAAAATAGTGAAATATTATTAGAATTTAAAACAGCTGTTTTCTATGTGAATATGTGTTAAAGTGTAATTTATTTCTGTGATCAAAGCTGTATTTTCAGCATCATTACTGCAGTCTTCAGTGTCACATGATCTTCAGAAATCATAATAATATGCTCATTTGCTGCTCAGAAAACATTTCTGATTATTATCAATGTTGAAAACAGTTGTGCTGATTAATATTTTTGTGGAAACTGTGATACTTTTTACTTTTCAGGATTCACAGATGAATAGAAAGTTAAAAAAACAGCATTTTTAAAATAATAGAAATCTTTTGCAACATCTAGACTCTCACTTTTGATCAATTTAATGCTGAATAAAAATATGAATTTCTTTAAAAAAGAAATATTTTCATATTCACATACTTTTATAATAATAAGTGTAGTATTTCATTGACCTCTGATATGAAATGCACACACTATGCCATAATATTCCACATTTTATAAAATGATTTTTACTTTGTTTATTAGCACTGAATGTACACGAGTAATGTGTGTTTCGGTCATTGAAGGTGTCCTAACTGGGGATCGTTTCTTCCCGGATCTGTTCTCCACGAGCTCTCAGATGACAGTCATGCTTTTCACGGACGCGTCGGGCAACGACAGAGGCTTTCTGGCCAACTTCAGCACAGGCTTTAACCTCGGTCAACCAGGTGTGTATTATATCAGCACAATCTCATAGAGACGGCTTAAGAAATGACATAAACCTCTGGTCAATATGCAGATCCGTGTCCCAGCGGTCAGTTTCAGTGCGGCACAGGAGTGTGTGTGTCCAGCTCAGGTGTGTGTGACGGAGCAGAAGACTGCACTGACGGCTCTGATGAAGCTGACTGTGGTGAGAAAACTATCTGAACCATAACAAACCCGAACCGTTGATGTGTGTGATCACAGGCTCTGCTGTGTTTCAGTGCATATAATCAAAGATAACGTCACTGCAACTGAACGACTGAGACTTCAGGTCCGGGATCATCTGTACACGGTTTGTGCTGAAGACTGGAGCGCTCGGCTCTCGCTCTTCTTCTGCCGCTACCTGGGCTACAGGTACACACTTAACCACTGAACACAGTGAGAATATGATCATATTCAGCCTGCAAAGCCTGACACGTGAAATAATAGTCAGAAAAATTACATTTAAATTAAATGTACAGTTAAATGTACAGTTACTCTCATTTCACTGCTGGTTATACAGTCTCTGTATAGTCGTGTATGTGACAAATAAAACTTGAAACTTGAAACTTGAAATATATATCAAAAATGCATGCGTTTTTGTTGAGTATAGCACATTTGATTTATCAGGATTATATGTCTCATATGAGAATATGGAGTTCATGCACGAGGAAAGAACAGCTCAGTTTCATTTAGAGGCTCAAACTGAGCAAAACTGCAAAATGCTGATATTTATATGGACGAATATTAAGATGAAATCCTGATAGCTTGTAAATCAGTGAGATCTTTATAACAGCACAGCAGATACCTACACATAGGCCCAGTTTCACAGACAGGTCTTAGACTAAGCCAGGATTAGGCCATAGTTCAATTAGGACATTTAAGTCATTTTTATGAACACACTTAGAAAAAACATTACTGGTGTGCATCTTGAAACTGATATATTTTAAGATCAGAGCAAGTTCAGCTCAGAACAGCTCAGACTTACATTTTAGTCTAGGATTAGGCTTAAGCCTGGTCTGTGAAACCGGGGGATAATGATATAAATATCGTCATCACTCCAGAATATGCCTTAGTAAGATGAACTTAAATTTAGTTTTATGTCAAACTTGAATTGTTTTTGGAAAAACATATAATGCATTAATGTCTAAACCTTAGTTGCTTTAGTCTAATAAATGTCAGCTTTAAATAAACTAACATATAAGGTATTTTACTTCGTAAAGATAAGCAGAAAGACAAGGAACACGCTGGAATTAAGCCACAAGGATTTTACTTGTAAAAAGTATAAACTATCAATAAAAAGCTATTATTAGAAAATAAAAAGGTAATTGCAACTTTTGTTCTGAAAAACGGCTTATAATTCAGATTTTTTTTTTCTAGAATTCATTCATTTTCCCTGATTGTGTATAACCTGCAATTGCAAAAAATAGCTTTTTCTTTGAATTGGACTTTTAACTGCAATTGAGTTTATAGAATTGAAAATAAAGTTAGAATTTGTAAAAAGTGACAATTAATTTTTTTAATTTCATTATGGAGAAGGTCCAAACAAAGAAATAGTAATTTGAACAAATCCTTTTGATCTTAATACAAGGCTTAGAAATGTGGTTTAATTGACACAGTAGCTTTAAGGTAAAGCTTAAAATAAAGTGAAATATGTAAAAGTGTAATTAACTGTTG
>CM041811.1:2985727-2990727 GCA_023376895.1 Aspiorhynchus laticeps
TAAGTGTCCTGATTTGTGCATAATAAGAAATGATCTGCCAAGCATTAAAAAGAATGCATAACCCATAGAAGTGTATTATTATCTTCCAGATTACGTCCAGCCCATCTGTCTTCCGGATCCTGGATCTGAGATTGAAGAAGGGAGAAAGTGTTTTATTGCTGGCTGGGGACTGACGGCTGAAGACGGTCAGAGAGACACAAACACATGCAGAGTGATTCTGAAGCACAGAGACTTGAGTCTGTAATATTTCTGTGTGTTGTTGACAGTGTTGGGCAGTAACTAGTTACTGTAACTTAGTTACTGTAATAATATTACTTTTTGCAGTAACTAGTAGTGTAACTAATTACTAATAAGATTTCAGTAATAATATTACAGTTACTATCCATAAAACAGCTTAGTTACTTTTGATGCTGATTTAAAATCCAACAATCAAATAATTCCTAGATTTATGTTCATAATTTTCACGACTCACTCACACATGTGATGAGGTGCAGCAGGCGAGCTTGGAATATGGAAAAGCTTACATTCAGCAGATAGAAATATTGCATTATATTAATTTTGTCATGAAAAAAGATGATCTGAACACTGTTGTGTGTTACTTTACTCTGCATTACATCCCTCTGATCATTATATTACTATAATTAAACATATTTTTGGAAAATTAAACAGTTTCTTACAAACTTATGTGATTTGATAAAATACATAACGAAATATAATCATATATATAGGTAACAGAAAAATTACTTCCAGCTACACATGACAATTAATGAGATTAATACAACACTTCTACTTGAATGTCACTGTTAATCACTATTGAGTGTTTGTAATAACTAATAATGTGGATTTTGGTCAAATGATGAAGCAGAAATATGTTATTAGTAACATTTATGTGGAAGATACACAGTTACAACTTCTGTGTGGCGTGAAGAAACAATGTAACTAATTACTGTTGACAGAAAGTAACAATATTAGTTTTGAAAGGAGTAACTAGTAATGAGTAATATATTACATTCTTTGAGTAACGAGCTCAACGCTGGGTGTTGATCTGTAGGCTCCAGAGCCGATGTGTTACAGGAAGCCTCTGTGCCGATTTTAAGCAACAAACAGTGTCAGGAATGGCTGCCGGAGTACATCTTCACCGAGAGAATGCTGTGCGCCGGCTTCACTGAAGGAGGAGTGGACTCCTGTCAGGTGTGGACTGCAGAGAGTGCATGGCGTCTCATTGCTTTATTTTATTTATTAATATTTTTATTAACTGGTAACAACATGTACAGCAGTTAGACATTCAAATGCATACAAATGCTTACGAGCAAAGAAAATTATAAACCAAAATTAGAGTATCTTCCACCAAATGCACCAAAACACCTCAGATCTTTGATGCAAATCATAAGTTAATTTTTCCAATGGTAAAAGTGTTAATTTTTCACATATTGATTGAAGGTACCTAAGCAGTTGACCATTTTTTTGGGCAAGTATATACAAAAATTTGGTTAATTTTTAAGACTAATATTTTTTTGATTGATAAAATCCGAACATGTCAGATCTGACAAATATATTAGCCTGTAACCTGCTTTAAAAAAAATAAAAAACTTGTATATTTTTATATATATAGTAGTTTTTTTAAGAAGTCTCTTCTGTTCATCTTTTTGATCAAAAATACAAAAAAAAGTAATATTGTGAAATATAATTACAATAACGGTTTCTGTTTTGATATTTACATTTAGTCATTTAGCAGACACTTTTATCTCTTACAAATGAGGACAATAGAAGCAATCAAAACAACAAAAGAGCAATAACATGCAAGTGCTATAACAAGACTCAGTTATCTTAACACAGTACATGTAGCAAGGGTTTTTATAATTATATAATAAATAAAAAGAAAACAGATAGAATAGTAAAGAATAGCGCAAGCTAGTGTTAGAGGCCTTTTTTGCTTTTTGTTAATTGTATAATAAATTAAAATAAAAACAAATAGATAGAATGCAAAAATAATAGAGAAGCTAGTGTTAGTTTTTTTTTCTTAAAGAAAACAAGCAGTAAATGAATAGAGTTCAAGTCTAAAAGGGGCAGGTTTTTTAAAGAATAGAATTAGAATAGAAAGAGTTAGAGGGTCAAATAAAATATATATGATTTATATGATATACTTTAAAATATTATTTATTTTTGTGATTACATATTTTTTTCTGTATTTTTGATCAAATAAATGCAGGCTTGATGAGCAGAAGAAACTTCTTTAAAAAAACATAAAAAAATGGTACTGTCTCACTGACATGTTTTTCTCTGTGTGTGTCTCTGTGTGTGTGTGTGTGTGTGTGTGTCTGTCTGTCTGTGTCTGTGTGTGTGTGTGTGTGTGTGTGTCTGTGTGTGTGTGTCTGTGTTGTGTGTGTGTGTGTGTGGTGTCTGTGTGTGTGTGTGTGTGTGTGTGTGTGTGTCTGCGCGTGTGTGTGTGTGTGTGTGTGTGTGTGTGTGTGTGTGTGTGTGTGTGTGTGTGTGTGTGTGTCTGTGTCTGTGTGTGTGTGTGTGTGTCTGTGTGTGTGTGTCTGGTGTGTTTGTGTGTGTGTCTGTGTGTGTGTGTGTGTGTGTGTGTGTGTGTGTCTGTGTCTGTGTGTGTGTGTGTGTGTGTGTGTGTGTGTGTGCTGCGTGTGTGTGTGTGTGTGTGTGTGTGTGTGTGTGTGTGTGTGTGTGTGTGTGTGTGTCTGTGTGTGTGTGTTGTGTGTGTGTGTGTCTCTGTGTGTGTGTGTGTGTGTGTCAGGGGGACTCCGGCGGGCCGCTGGTGTGTGAAGAGGCCGGTGGCTGGGTTCTGGTCGGTGTCACGTCGTTCGGTGTCGGCTGTGCTCGGCCTCAGCGTCCCGGAGCGTACGCTCGCGTCAGTCTCTTCGTTCAGTGGGTCTCAGAGAACCGCCGGCTCTTCTCCGTCTGGAGAGGCTTCTGATGCTTCACCGAGAACGACTGACTTCTGCTCATCACTACATACTACATGATCTGTGCACTTTACTGCCTTTACAAACTAACGTGAATGATGGAGGAAAATGCTTTTGCTAGTAACCAGTTTGTAATATTAATCTTACCCAACTGTGACATAATTCTGAAATATATGCAATATAAAATATACATTTATTTAGAAGAGATCAGATGTGCTAAAACATTTAAATCTAGACTCAAAACTTACTGAATGAGCGTCCCAAGTGACTGCACTGTATTATATGTGTAATCATTTTCTATTCTTAACTCTTTTAATTCATTTTAAATCAATTTTAAATCATTTTAAACGTTTTTAAATTCCTTGTTGTGATTTTTTACTTTATGTAAAGCACTTTGAATTACTATCGTGTATGACGTGTTATATAAATAAGCTTGCCTATTTAATTAATTTAATTATTTACTGAAAATGAATATATTTGGCTACAGCTGTTTTGCTGTGCATAATAAATAAAGACTATTTCTTGTAATGTATGACAGCTTTTCAGGTTTGTGTTAGCTTTGAGCAGAATTAAAAAATACATGACTTTTCACAATTAAGAAGCAGTGCATTTATCATTTAATAAGGAAAATTTAAAGAATATGTCCAGTCCAGGTCACGTTTGACCTATAAAATAAAATCATTTTCTAAAATACAAATAAATAAAAAAAGGCACGTGCATTTTTCATTATGCACCATTAAAATAATTGCATTACATTCTGAACTTACATTTATTGATGGAAACAGAGTTTTTCGAAGCTCTGAATTAAATAAAAAAATACATAGGCTGCATGTATTTATATGGTTATGTATAATGATGACGCCTTTTACAAACAAACTATAAATGTTTTAATGAAAGTGTAACATATTAAATAAATCTACAAATAATTAAATACCAAAAAATAAGTAATTAAACATGATGGTTGTGTAAAATTAGTGTGTTTTTATTATTATTATTGTGTGTTATTAGACAGAGCTTTGCAAACTAGGTTATAAATAAGTTCCTTTTTAATTATTATTATTATTATTATTGTGTGTTATTAGACAGAGCTTTGCAAACTAGGTTATAAATAAGTGTCTTTATTATTATTATTATTATTATTGTGTGTTATTATTATTATTATTATTATTGTGTGTTATTAGGCAGAGCTTTGCAAACTAGGTTATAAATAAGTGTCTTTTTAATTATTATTATTATTATTATTGTGTGTTATTATTATTATTATTATTATTGTGTGTTATTAGACAGAGCTTTGCAAACTAGGTTATAAATAAGTGTCTTTTTAATTATTATTATTATTATTATTATTGTGTGTTATTAGACAGAGCTTTGCAAACTAGGTTATAAATAAGTGTCTTTTTAATTATTATTATTATTATTGTGTGTTATTATTATTATTATTGTGTGTTATTAGACAGAGCTTTGCAAACTAGGTTATAAATAAGTTCCTTTTAATTATTATTATTATTATTATTGTGTGTTATTAGACAGAGCTTTGCAAACTAGGTTATAAATAAGTGTCTTTATTATTATTATTATTATTATTGTGTGTTATTAGACAGAGCTTTGCAAGCTAGGTTATAAATAAGTGTCTTTTTTATTATTATTATTCATGCATAAACCTAAACCTAATTAAAAATAAACCTAATTTGTAAAACTGACCCAGCTTCAGTTAAAGCCACTCCAGCGGTGAATCATTGAAATGAATCGACTCCGTGTCCGAACTACTGAGTCGATTCAGAAGATCCGGAACTCTTCTCTGAAACTCGCCGGGGTTATTTTTGAGGCGCACCGCAGCACAAGCGCCACACTCCAAATCCACCCTAATTATTCGTGTTATTTTCTACTTGAATGCAACAAGTCCCGGTCTATAACGCTAGAAAATCAGTACATTATGTCAATAAATCATTCGCAGTTTTGCAGTGCTCTTTAGCTGTTGCTCGACAGGAGCTGCGGTTCAAATGCTCCGTCACATAAACAGCAGAAGCGCTCTCGCAGCGGCGCCTCGTGTGTGCTTCGCCTCGCTCGTCGCTGTCGTGT
>CM041811.1:2995727-2998227 GCA_023376895.1 Aspiorhynchus laticeps
AGTGTTGGGCAGTAACTAGTTACTAGTAACTTAGTTACTGTAATAATATTAATTTTTGCAGTAACTAGTAGTGTAACTAATTACTAATAAGATTTCAGTAATAATATTACAGTTACTATCCATAAAACAGCTTAGATACTTTTGATGCTGATTTAAAATCCAACAATCAAATAATTCCTAGATTTATGTTCATAATTTCACGACTCATGCATGTGATGAGGTGCAGCAGCGAGCTTGAAATATGGAAAAACTTACATTCAGCAGATAGAAATATTGCATTATATTGATTTTGTCAGGAAAAAAGATGATCTGAACACTGTTGTGTGTTACTTTACTCTGCATTACATCCCTCTGATCATTATATTACTATAATTAAAAATCTTTTTGGAAAATTAAACAGTTTCTTACAAACTTATGTGATTTGATAAAATACATAATGAAATATAATCATATATGGGTAACGGAGAAATTATAATTACTTCAAGCTACACATTAATGAGATTAATACAACACTTCTACTTGAATGTCACTGTTAATCACTATTGAGTGTTTGTAATAACTAATAATGTGTATTTTGGTCAAATGATGAAGCAGAAATATGTTATTAGTAACATTTATGTGGAAGATACATTGTTACAGCTTCTGTGTGACGTGAAGAAACAATGTAACTAATTACTGTTGCTAGAAAGTAACAATATTACTTTTGACAGGAGTAACTAGTAATGAGTAATATATTACATTATTTGAGTAACGAGCCCAACACTGTATATATATATATATATATATACACATATGTATGTATGTATGTAGTCAACATTTGAAGTGGATCAAAAGACAAGAACACATTTTAATTTGAGGTTTTAGGACAACGTCAATGAAAGCTTTTGATCCACTTCAAATCTTGACTACTGTATATTTTTGAAATAGAACATGTATTTCAACTTTCAACCCTCAGATACAAAAATATATATTTCAAAATGTATTTCAGGGACAAGAAAATGAATGTCTAGTCTTACAGTAGGCTAGATGCAGATGTGTATATATAGTGTGTGTATATAGTAGTTAGAGTGACTGGAAGCAGTGTTGAGTTGATCTGGGGCCTGTATCATGAAGCTGGTTTAGCTGGCTAGCCAGGTAAGTTTCAGTTTAGTTAGTTTGTTTACCACTGTGTTCCTGTGGCTCAGTGGTAGAGCATTGTGTTAGCAGTGCAAAAGGTTGTGGGTTCGATTCCCAGGAAACACACATAGTGATAAAACATGTATAGCCTGAATGCACTGTAAGTCGCTTTGGATAAAAGCGTCTGCTAAATGCATAAATGTAGTTTGTGCCAACTCTGGGTTTTAGGTACCATGAAAGTGGTTTGGCTTTCAGCGGCGTTACCATAGTAACTTACACTGCACAGCTAACCTGCTCCAGGGCTATGTTCTGGTTTAGAGATCTCAAACCCAAATTTGACCAATCAGCTTCAAGCAAAGTGACACGTCTCTGATGCAATAAAGCCACGCCCCCAGTTTCTCTAACTCCAAATTAAAGGACGCTACATAGTTAAACATTTTTCAGATTTTTAAAGATCATTATTTTTTTTATAATTATTTATATACACTGCCCTCCATAAGTTTGGAAACACCCCTGGCAAAGTGTGGTTTTGGATGATATCAGCATAAATCCTTATCATTTTTTGGTGCAAATTTTGGTGTAACTTGACATTATCATTGAAGACCAGCAATAAAACATAATAATAGCAATATATACATGTCAAAGTCAGACATGCTGTGATGCCTGGTTACTGGTTTAAACTTGGACCAACAGATTTTTGGCTCAGCACACCTTAATAGCTTCAACAATTGATTGCCAATTAAGTTTAGAATACAATCAACCAATTACAACACAATTTATGCAGAGCTGTAATAGCTGCTAATGGAGGATATTTTGATGAATGGGTTAGTTTTTTCTATGTATAAACTGTTTATGTAATAAAATATGTTTTCGTAGTTTGTGTTGTCCCTTATAAGTGCAAAATTATCACAAATTAAAAAGGATTCATGCCAATATTGTCCAAAACCCCACTTTTCAAGAGCGTTTCCACACTTTTGGAGGGCAGTGTGTAATTATTACCCTTAATCCATTACACAAGCCAGCTTAGTTTAATAGTAATTATTAAGCTTTTATTTTAAATTAATATAAACATATAGATATGCAATATAAATAAGTTTTAGAATCAATAGCTGTAAACATGACTACATATGAGTTTAGATTTTTAAGTGTTTTTATACATATATTATAAACTTACTGTACAACTTTTACTTGCACTTATATGGTAAAATGTTCTCTTTAAGTTTTGCTCTTTCTTCTTTTTTTTTTTTTTTTTTTTTTTTTTTTTTGGCCTGTCAGTAGCACAGATAACACATGACAGTACATATGCATGGCTATACTATCATCATTCACAGCCTTTTTTCTTTTTTTTTTTTAATTAAATATATTTATTAATTTATTTATTTAT
>CM041811.1:3000727-3078227 GCA_023376895.1 Aspiorhynchus laticeps
CTCCCGGCGGCACACCAACCAGGACCCAAGCCCCCCAGGCCCAGCCGTAACCCCAAGCCGGAGGCAGAGCGTCCCCAGATCCCCAAACCCCCCCCCGGACCAACCCCGGAACAGTGCGGCCGCCAGGCTGGCAACCTACGTCCGCCGGCACAGGCATCCCCAGCAGCGCCGCATGCCGCCGCCAGAGAAACAGCATCCAAGAGTCACCAATACCCCATCCAGGCCAAGGCCGCAGCCCCAGCGCCGAACCCCCCAAGAAACCCATCCCCAGGGAACCCCCAGATGCCCCAGGCCCATATTGCCACCCCACGCCAACAACAAAACCCACAGCCGGACAGAATCAGGACCCCCACCCACACTAGGTGATGGAGCTGATCAAAGGAGCCCAGAGAGATTGATCTAATGTGTCAGCAGAAGCTGTTTCAAGGCTAATATAATCCCACAAATAATCTCTATATTGGTTGATATTAAGATTATTTTTATTTTTCCAGTTCATGAGGACAGTCTTCTTAGCAATGCATAGGGCAGTGAAAGCCATGTGGATTGTGTTATCTTCTGTAGTGACACCATCTAGGTCGCCCAACAAGCAGACTAAAGGAGAGGCTGGAATAGAGCATTTAAGACACTTTGATAAGTCTTCACAAATCCTGTACCAGTACCTCTGAACAGGTGGACAGAACCATAGAGCGTGGATGTAATTGTCAGGTGTATTGCTTTTACAGTGCTTTTAAGTTTTCCTCTTTCATGGATCGATCGTTTCATCTAAATGTGTTTAAATTCTTCATAATGTTAAATCTTTTAATCTTTGGTAGTGAATCGCACTGACTCTCTCACGAGAAGCGAATCACAGTTTCAAGGCGTGTGATTGGCTGCTCATTATACTGATGTCACACATTCATGTGTAGGGGTGGGCGATATGACCAAAATCTTATATCACAATATGACTAATTTTATATCACAATAACGATATATATCACAATATAGTAATAAACAAGCTACTGAAGATAAATAAAAAGTCAGTGATGAAATAAGGATAAGAAACTAATTGCAAGCAATAGGACAAAAGACTACAATAAGAAACGCTACATACATTGTGTAAATTAATTAGTCTTCACTGTGTTACTTATATCTATCTATCTATCTATCTATCTATCTATCTATCTATGATAGATATAATTAACACGTGGATTATGTATAGATTCTATACATATATAAATATATCATTATTATTTAAAAAAAAATTGTATGTCTTATTAAAGTTACAAAAGTGATTTAGTCAAAAGCAGTGAGAGATTTTCTAGCGATGTGCTATGATTAATATGAATGGCAGACAGAAACGAATATTGGAGCGCTTCCCCTTTAAGACCGAAATCCGGATGCAATATACTGTTACACATGCGTTTTCTGTTTCAGCTGTTTACCCTCTCTTAAGACCTAAATCACTGTGTTTATGAGGATACTTGCAAAGACGGAGATTCTGACGCATATAAGAGTGTTTATCGTTAATCGTTCAAAGCCAATAAAGCAGCAAAAAAATAAATAAAGCACGCTCCTCTCACACAGAAACAGAAACGGTGCACGCATATAGCTCTGTTGTTTGTGTTTCAGCGGCTTAAAATCAGTTGTTTTAAAACTGCAGTGCTTAAAAACACGTGTCCATGCTACAGATGTAGTCCCTCGTTTAGGAACGAGCTCGTTTAGTTCTGGTCGTTCTCCACCTGGTTCTGTCTCCGCTTCACGTCCCGTGGTGGCACGTAAAGTTCGCAGTCATCCAAATGATGAAAAAGTGTTACCGTAAACAATGTATTTTGCGACACCACGAAATAAACGATAGAGCATAATATGAAACAATAGACTTTTTATTTCGTCGCACAGCCCTATTCACGTGCACACGCTCCATTAACTCAAGATGAAAGCCTGAGTTGACAGAGAAAGTTGATGATCAGCTTCGTGGTACAAGTAAAGCCAGATTGGACTGGTTTTGTCAACTCTAAACTAAACCCTGAGTTTGTTCAGCCAGCATCATGGTACAGGCCTCAGGTGCGTGTCGGTCTCAATGGTTTGTGTTGTGTTTGTTTAGTGAAAGACTCGTTCAGAGTGAAGATATGGTCTCTGGAGAAGGAGTATGTTCGTGTTCATGTCTCAGCTCCTTTAGATCGAGGCGACGGCTCTCTGCTGGTCAGATACAGACTCTATGAAAGCTCCTCCAAGGATCTAACGATTGAAGTCTTGTATCAAGACAAGCCCGTGGCAAACTCACCATACACTCTTAAAGGTAAAGGATTTTTTCTCATATCTATTTATTTTTACATTGATAGATATGGTCTATAATATATACTTAGTTTCCCTATGTTTAGCCTTCACACATGTAGTTCTTTAAATAGCATACATACCCTTGTGAAAAAGAAGTGCACTTAATTGTATTAATTGTGCATTTGTATGTAGTGTGCTTAAAAGGACTTAAAAGTATATATTTAAAAAAACTACTTGCAGATATAATACAGAAGAACAAAATGGCTCAAAGAAAAAATAACCAATTTTCCCTTAATAATAAACATGAGTGCTGTTGTTCTTTTCATTGATGTGCAAACTGTACATATCTAAAACAATATCTTTTAGGGTTTCATGACTTTTTAATGAAATAAAAGGGCACTTAAGTGTAAATAGAGTGCATTTTCTCAGGGCTGTTTTTAACTTTAAAAGGCTCACTTTATAATTCCATTTTAAATTTTAAAGTTCCTTTTAATAATCATTTGTTGCATTTTAAAGAAGTACTTTTATTTTGATGTGTTCATTAACACTGAAGCACATGTAAAGCACTCGATTATAATTGTAATTTAATTTGGCGTGTTAAGTTACTATATTAAATGTACTAAATTGCAGCTTCAATACAAATGTGTAATTTCAAATATATTTAACTACAAGACTTACACAGTTCAACAGAAATGACATTAAAATATATTTTAGTTCATCATAAATGCTTGTTAGTACTTTAACCATATTTCAAAGACAATAAAAGTAACTATGAATTAGTGCTGTCAAACGATTAATCACATTCAAAATAAAAGTCTTTGTTTACATAATATGTATGTGTGCTGTGTATATGTATTATGTATATATAAATACACACACATGCATGTATATATTTCAGAAAAATATGTTATGTTTATATATTAAATATATTTATATATAATATAAATTATATGAATATAAATACATAAATATAAATATTTTCAAAATATATACTGTATGTATCTGTATTTATACATACATAATAAATATACACAGCACACACACACACACATATATATATAATATATATTATGTAAATAAAAACTTTTATTTTGGATGCGACTAATCACGATTAATCATTTGACAGCACTAATATGAAACTGTATTATTTGTCTTAAGTGGATCAAAAAAAGCACTTTAAAGTTTAGCTAATTGCATTTAAATTTAATCTGTAATACATTTAATTGCAATTAAGTGTCCAGAAACATTGCAGCTAGTTCTTACTTATAGTAAATACTTATATTATTTCCATGATTAGTACTGTACTTTGTCACAAGGCCATTGCTTAAAGACACAGAAGACTCTTTTCAGATGATGTGCAGTTCTTGTAAGCTAATTACATGTATCTAAATTACATAATTTAATTACAAAATAAATGTAATTGTAATCAGTTAAAGTTACTGAGAAAAATGTGTAATTAATTTACAGTTACTTATGAAAATGTTAATGATTACAAAGGGGGTTGCATCTGAATTTTTTACACACACACACACACACACACACACACACACACACACACACACACACAGACAGAGACACACACACACACACACACACACACACACAGACACAGACACACACAGTCACACTCACACTCACACACACACACAGACACACACACACACACACACACAGACAGACACACACACACACACACACAGACAGACACACACACACACACACACAGACAGAGACACACACACAGACACACACAGTCACACTCACACTCACACACACACAGACACACACACACTCACACACACACAGACACACACACACACACACACACACAGACAGACAGACACACAGACACACACACACACACACACACACACACACACACAGACAGAGACACACACACAGACACACACAGTCACACTCACACTCACACTCACACACACACACAGACACACTCACACTCACACACACACCAGATCACAACTACACACACACACACACACACACACACACACACACCACACAGACAGACAGACACACACACACACACACAGACACAGACACAGACACACACAGTCACACTCACACTCACACACACACACAGACACACACACACACACACACACAGACACACACAGACAGACAGACACACACACACACACACAGTCACACTCACACTCACACACACACACAGACACACACACACACACACACACAGACACACTTCACACACACACACACACACACACACACACACACACACACAGACAGACAGACACACACACACACACACAGACACAGACACAGACACACACAGTCACACTCACACTCACACACACACAGACACACACACACACACACACACAGACACACACAGACAGACACACACACACACACACACAGACACAGACACAGACACACACACACACACAGATTTAATTGATTTCTTTCATAAATTGCACTGACTATAAAATATGAGACAGCAATGTTTCAGGAGTTTAGGACACAGAATAGCACATGCTTTTTTGATAACTGTTTTATTTCCTATTTTGGTTTATGTATATATAAATACACACACATGCATGTATATATTTAAGAAGAAAAAAAAATTGTATATTAAATATATATATATATAATATAAAATATATAAACATAAATATATACATGTAAATATTTTCAAAATACATACTGTATGTGTGTGTATTAATATTTACATAATAAATATACACAGTACACACATATATATTATGTAAACAAAGACTTTTATTTTGGATGTGATTAATCATTTGACAGCACTAATATATGCTTTATTTTTTAAGATTAACAGTTTTTTTTCCAAAGCATTGTTAGATGCCAGTGTTTCATATCTATGCAAAGATATGATTTCAAAAACAGTATCATAGCTACTAAACTATTTCTTGTTATGATTTTAAATCTGTATTTAATCTCAGAATGATCTCAAAGTAAGTCTGATTTTGTGGTGGCTGTGCTTTAAAATTAAATCATTATAATCTTAATTTTTGAAAAATGACAGTAATAAGTGTTGAGTACTGTAAGATTAACCGGCCTGCTTTACAGGTTTCAAAATGATTAACAGTTGAAAACATTAGAAATTTAGAAAAGTAATCAGTTACATTACTTTAATAAAGTAACTGAAGTAGTTGCACCACTTGTTACATTGTAATCTGTAACCTGCAGTGTTGAGCTAGTTACTATATTACTCATTACTAGTTACTTCTTTCAAAAGTAATAGTTACTTGTTACTTTCTAGCAACAGTAATTAGTTACACTACTAGTTACATTGTTTCTTCACGCCACACAGAAGTTGTAACTGTGTATCTTCCACATAAATGTTACTAATAACATATTTCTGCTTCATCATTTGACCAAAATCCACATTATTAGTTATTACAAACACTCAATAGTGATTAATAGTGACATTCAAGTAGAAGTGTTGTATTAATCTCATTAATGTGTAGCTGGAAGCTAATTGTAATTTCTCCGTTACCCATATATGATTATATTTCATTATGTATTTTATGAAATCACATAAGTTTGTAAGAAACTGTTTAATTTTCCAAAAATATTATTAATTATAGTAATATAATGATCAGAGGGATGTGAAGCCAGAGTAAAGCTTCACACAACAGTGTTCAGATCATCTTTTTTCATGACAAAATCAATATAATGCAATATTTCTATCTGCTGAATGTAAGTTTTTCTATATTCCAAGCTTGCCTGCTGCACCTCATCACATGCATAAGTCGTGAAATTATGAACATAAATCTAGGAATTATTTGATTGTTGGATTTTAAATCAGCATCAAAAGTAACTAAGCTGTTTTTTGGACGGTAACTGTAATATTATTACTGAAATCTTATTAGTAATTAGTTACACTACTAGTTACTGCAAAAAGTAATATTATTACAGTAACTAAGTTACTAGTAACTAGTTACTGCCCAACACTGGTAACCTGATACATTTCTAAAGTAAGCTCTGTGCTTGTGGTGTTGTGTCTCTGTCAGGTCCGGTGTATCACGAGTACTGTGTGTGTCCCGAGCGGGACGCGTCGGTCTGGAGGAGCGCTCTTCAGTGTCCCGAGGACGAGCCGCAGATCCAGCAGGACTTCATCTCGTTCCCCTCCATCGACCTGCAGCGCCTCCTGCAGGAGGTTCCTCAGCGCTTCTCCAGACGAGGAGGACTCGTTCACTACAGCGTCATCAATAACCAGCTGCATCGCCGCTCGCTGGGCAAGTACACCGACTTCAAGATGTTCTCCGACGAGATGCTGCTCTCCCTCGCTCGCAAAGTAAGACTCGCAGCTTACGGCCAGATTTACTAAACAGGGCAAAGTAGTGTTAGAGCACGATGGGGAAAATCTGCATGTGATTGATTGTTTCTTTGTTTTTTTAATAGACAAAAAGTATTGAATACACTCGTCGAGGATAGCTTTAAAACAAAACTTGTTTTCATTGTGGTCCTTGATGTAAAGGTACACTGGCACTGCATTATAAATACAGTAAAATTCCACGTTTACAAAAATTTACAGTCACAAATAACCAATTGTTGTAACAATTGTGAAAAGTAAAAAGTTTAATTAAAAATGAACATGAATTTCTTGATATTTGGTCCTCCTTTTTGTTAATGCAATAAATTTGCTTGTTTTATTTGCATTTAAATTATTTGATTAGGGACCTAAAGTGATGCAATTTTTAATTATCTTTAATTATCAAAAAAAAAAAATAATTTTTTTTTTTTTTTTCAAAATCCAAAATAATTTTGGATTATAATTTTGGTTATATTCTGAACGCCTACATTTTCTCTGACTTTTGGGAATATTTTAATTCAGCATTTTTATGGCAATTAATTGGATTATAATTTGTTCTATCCGTCCCGTCTCCACCAGGTGAAATTACCGGATGTGGAGTTTTATATAAACGTAGGAGACTGGCCGATGGAGAACCGGCAGGCGGATGAGGAGCCCGGCCCGTTGCCCATTATCTCCTGGTGCGGCTCCACAGACACGCGTGACATCATCCTCCCCACGTATGACATCACACACTCGTCTCTGGAGGCCATGAGAGGCGTCACCAGTGACCTGCTGTCGGTCCAGGGCAACACAGGTGCACTTCTGTACATCACTGTCCAGCATCAGCTTGCGTCCTCAGTCTCACGCTCTGGATCTTCACTGGTTCTCCAGGTCCTGTGTGGGCAGATAAAACAGAGAAGGCGTTCTTCAGAGGCCGGGACAGTCGAGAGGAGCGCCTGCAGCTCGTAACAATGTCCAAAGAAAATCCAGAGCTGCTCGACGCGGGAATAACTGCATATTTTTTCTTCCGCGACCGGGAGAAGGATCTGGGAAAAGCACCGATGGTGGGATTCTTTGACTTCTTCAAGGTAAGTGATGCAGAGGAAAAGCTGCAGTAAACTGACATTTTTCTCTACTTAATAAAAAGCTAGGGCTGCCAGTCGATTAAAATTGTATCTAATTAATCGCAAACTAAATTTAGCTGTGAAATTACCCACAAAAGATCATTTAAAGCCATTATTGTGCTAAATGAGAAAGAATCAAGTAGACTGTATGATTTTGAGGTGCATCTTTTCACACTGAGGACGACTAAGAGACTCATACGCAGCTATTACAGAAGGTTCAAACACTCACTGATGCTCCGGAAGGAGAAACCATGCATTAAGAGCAGGGGCGTGAAAACTTTTGAATTTGAAGATCAGGGTAAATTTAACTTATTTTGTCTTCTGGGAAACATGTAAGTATCTTCTGTAGCCTCTGAAGGACAGTACTAAAAGAAAAAATATCATATTTATGCAAAATAAGAAAAATGTACACATCTCCATTCTGTTCAAAAGTTTTCACGCCCGGCTCTTAATGCATGGTTTCTCCTTCTGGAGCATCAGTGAGTGTTTGAATCTTCTGTAATAGTTGTATATGAGTCCCTCAGTTGTCCTCAGTGTGAAAAGATGCATCTCAAAATCATACAGTCATTGTTGGAAAGGGTTCAAATACACAAAAATGCTGGAAAACCAAAGAATTTGTGGGAGCTGAAGGGTTTTTCTGAAGAACAGCAGCAGTTTAACTGTTCAGAACAAACAAGGGACTCATGAACAACTATCACTAAACACAAACACAGCTGAGGATCATTCAGATAACAACACAGTGTTAACAATCAAGGGTGTGTAAACTTTTGAACGGGGTCATTTTTTATAAATTCAACTATTATTTTCTCTTGTGGACTATATGTAAACATCTTATATGTGAAATATCTTATTCAGGTCAGTACTAAATAAACAATAACATGCATTTTGTATGATCCCTCTTATTTTGGTAAAATAATGAACATTTTGCAGATTCTAAACTTTTGACCTCAACTGTATTATATAAATATGAGACAAAAACTCATACGGGGAATTTTTTTCCCCCAATTTTAGTGCATAACTGCATTTATGGAGTTATTGTCCTGCATCATATTTGTCATCAGTCAGCTGTATGAAATGTAAGATGACGTACAGGTCTGGGGGCGGGGCTAGTGCGTTAACTGCGTTAACATATTTTAATCTCATTATTTTTCATAACTAATTAATTAACGCGTTAAACTGTTAAACGCTTTGTTCTTGTCTTCTAGTACAAGTACCAGGTGAACATGGACGGGACGGTAGCGGCCTACAGGTTTCCGTATCTGATGCTGGGGGACAGCTTGGTCTTCAAGCAGGACTCGCCGTACTACGAGCACTTCTACACACATCTGGAAGCAGGTGTGCACTACATCCCTGTGAAGAGAGACCTGTCTGACCTCCTCCAGAAGATCAGATGGGCTCAGGTACTAACGCTGACTGCTTTAGGAGCACACCGACTGTCTGGCGTCATACATGTGCATGTTACAATGACAAAATTACAGAAGCTGTGTGTTACTTGTATAACTCCTGCTCGTGGGTTGATGTATGCAGATGAATGACACGAAGGCAGAGGCCATAGCGAAGACCGGACAGTCGCTGGTCAGAGATCTGCTTCAGCCTCACAGACTCTACTGCTACTACTACAGCGTACTTCAGGTAAGAGTCTGTCATTTATATACAGTATATGTGACCCTGGAGCACAAAACCAGTCAGAAGGGTAGATTTCACACCTGAAAGCTGAATAAATAATCTTTCCATTGATGTATGGTTTGTTATGATAGGACAATATTTGAAAATATCTGAAAATCTGGAATCTGAGGGTGCAAAAAAATCTAAATATTGAGAAAATCATCTTTAAAGTTGTTCAAATGAAGTTCTTAGCAATGCATATTACTAATCAAAAATTAAGTTTTGATATATTTACGGTAGGAAATTTACTAAATATCTTCATGGAACATGATCTTAATATCCTAATGATTTTTGGCATAAAAGAAAAATGTATAATTTTGACCCATACAATGTATTGTTGTCTATTGCTACAAATATACCTGTGTTACTTATGACTGCTTTTGTGCTGCAGGGACACATTTATATATATATATATATATATATATATATATATATATATATACGTACCTCAGTTTTGACGTCACGGTTCAGTATGGTTTCGGTACAGCAGGGGGGGGGGGAACTAAACATAAAAGTTATTTTTTAATTTTTATTTTAATTATTAAACAGTTCAATTATAACAAAAATGTTCTTAGGGATAAAAATGACCTCAGCTTATGCTCTAAACTACAGCCTTTACATTACTAAAAAATATTTTAGTATTTTATGCAATTATGCAATTTACATGTTTGCATAATTTTTTTAAAAAAGTTGAGTGCTTATTGTTTTATATTTATATTATTATATTTAAAAATAAATAGTAATTCAATTTAAGTTTAGGCTCTGTTGTTAATTATAACCTCTAAAAAATGCTATAGGTTGTTTCAACACAACTTTGGGTCAGATATGGACTAACACTACTATTGGACAAAAAATGTAATGTACATTTAATTTAATGTAAATTTAATTTAACCCAACAGCTGTGTTAGTCCATATCTGACCCAAAGTTGTGTTGAAACAACCTATAGCATTTTTTAGAGGTTATAATTAACAACAGAGCCTAAACTTAAATTGAATTACTATTTATTTTTAAATATAATAATATAAATATAAAACAATAAGCACTCAACTTTTTTAAAAAAATTATGCAAACATGTAAATTGCACATTATGCAATTTTTTAATTAACTTCTAAATCATAACATTTCTATTTGTTGATGAAATATAGGCTTATTCATTTACGCAGTGGCTGACTGTCATAACTTGTTTCATAACAGATTTATTTAAACATACATTAAATAATTAAGACATCACTAACAGGTAAAGTAAAATATGATAAGTATGTAATCTAATATTTCACATAATTTGAGGCGTTTATACAGCGATCTGTCACCGCATTTATGAAAACAGCATTTATTATTTGAATTTCATGGAAAAACAAGGTGAATTGACATAATTTGAAAGATGAGACTTTGTTTCTTGTCAAAAGTAACTATATATAAAACTGGAAGTTTCCAATGAAGTTCCACTCATCTAGTGGTTAAACCAATGCTGTATTAATATATATATACAGTATATAATGCTGAATATTTTATTCTGAAATATAAAGTCGGGTAAATATAAATACACGGGTCAGATTTGAGCTTATAAAACAGTCAACAACTTAATATTTTTCAACTAAAACCATATTGTATCTGAACAACAACAACTCATTAATATGCAAAAAGTGGATATTTTTAGATATGACAGTGTTATTGCCATGTTAGTACTACACTGAACACATTTTTAATTAATTAATAAAACATAGTTGATATTTCTAATTTTGCATGAACTACAGTGTAAGATTTTTGTTTTCAATATTTGAGAAATTTTATTTGAATATATATTTTTACATTCATTTTTAAAAAATGATTAACCTCAGAATTAACTTCATTGAATTCCTTGCTGCTCGAAACCAGTCCAAGTTTATGAAACCTACATATTATCTTCATTGTTTTTTTGTCAGTTACAGCTTTTGTTTATACTGTAAACAAAGTGTCTTTGTAAGTACATATTCATGTTTACCAACAGACTACGTATCATTTATGAAAGTATTTTTGAGACAAATCTAACGGTAGATAAAAGTCTGCATTAAAGTGTAAAGCTTCAGTTGATTTCTGGGTCAAAATGTACAGTGTACAATATAATGATTACAGCTCTTAAAAAAGAAAAATATGCAATTATGCAAATTTTTACAATTATGTTGGTTATGATGGTCATAACCCATTTCCAAGGTTTTGTTCCAGTACTAAAAACAATCAATTTATTATTATTATTATTTATTGCCTCATCTGGCTCATAAACGGTCCTGAATGCAATGGACCCTTTTACTAGACTGTGATGATGCATTTAACTGTCATCAGCATCATAAATCCTCAAAAGTTTTATATATATATATTTTTATGTATGCAAATGTTTGCATCAAATTGCAAAAAAAAACTAGTTACCGCTAACTGCAGTTATCAGTCAGTTTTTTTTTGCTTTTTAAAAAAAATATTTGTAATAATATATCTGTGGTACTCTCCCATTCACTGCTCTTGAAGTGAACCCAACTATGACGACTTCTGCTGCGGAGAAACACGGACATGTGAAGAAGGTCTATAGGAGGGTTAATTGCTTAAAGGGCTCATCGGATGCACATTTTACACAAGTTGATATGATTCTTTAGGGTCTTAATGAAACATCTATAACATACTTTGGTTACAATTTCTCAATGGTAGTGTAAAAAACACCTTTTTTACCGTCAGAAACAGCTCTGTTTTCAGCACGCTGATCTAGTCCGTGTTGCTTTAAATGCTAATGAGCTCTGCTGACTCCGCCCCTCTCTTCCGTGGAGTGATGAGCAGACTGTAAACATCAGCTGCGAGACTGGCTAAATAGCACATTATTAAGAAAGGCGATTTGCAAAGACTCATAAAAACCCTTATACTCACTTCTTCTGTAGATGAAGCTGGACCACGAATGATTCGCGCGAACATAGACGCATTTATGTAGATCGGGGATCAGCGCATTCACTTCAAAGCGAAAGTAACGTTAATCCTCTGTGTCTTCAGCAGCTCAGATGTCGGGAGTAAATGACGACTGCTTTATTCATTATTACATCCAACAACTAAACACTTGAATCGCTTAATCTTAGACATATCTTCCCCTGCACCGGAGGCGGAGCTCTCAGCTCACTCAGGGGGGCGGGGCTAAGGTAAGACGCTAGTGTCAATCAACTATCGTGGGAGGGGCCTGTACAGAACTACGTCATTCTGACAGGAATCTCAGAACAGCTGAGATTAAGAGGATTTTAAAAGATCATTACATCATTATAGGATGGATGTGTGCACACATTTATGTCCAAACAACTTGTAAAGTTAATTTTGCATCCGATGACCCCTTTAAGACACACAAAAAGGATTTCTTGAGTTACGATATGTCTGCAAACGAATGCTGCTGGATCTTTTGCTCCCGTTTGTTTCCAGATGATCACTAGGTGAGTTGTGCTGGATGTATGAGGTCAGTGGTGTTTATCTGCTGTGTTTTGACAGACGTACGCCGCTCGTCAGAGCACACGGCCTGCGGTTCATCCAGACATGGAGCAGGTTCCTCAGCCGTCTGACCCCAGCGCTCTGTGTGACTGCCAGCGATCATCTCCAGAGGAGCACAGACCCCAGCAGAAGAGCGAGCTCTGAGAGACGCTGCCAGAGTCACACACAGAGAAAACACTTTCAAACACTGAAGCAGAATTAAATGGAGGACGCTGAAACCTTTAACAGATAATTATGTGCATTAATCCCTCGTTTTAAATGATTTCTCACTTTTGCTTTCTCTTTTTTTACACTTTGCACCTGATTTCAGATGCTTTTTGTTTACTTCACAGAACTGAGTTAGTTTTTTCTTTGTTTTTATTTTTTTAAATAAAATATGTGTCCCTGGAGCACAAAAGCAGTCATAAGTAACACAGGTATATTTGTAGCAATAGCCAACAATACATTGTATGGGTCAAAATTATACATTTTTCTTTTATGACAAAAATCATTAGGATATTAAGATCATGTTCCATGAAAATTTCCTATCATAAATATGTCCAAACTTAATTTTTGATTAGTAATATGCATTGCTAAGAACTTCATTTGAACAACTTTAAAGATGATTTTCTCAATATTTAGATTTTTTTGCACCCTCAGATTCCAGATTTACAAATATTGTCCTATCATAACAAACCATACATCAATGGAAAGCTTATTCAATTTAAAAAAATTGACCCTTGTGACTGGTTTTGTGGTCCAGGGTCACGTATTTCAAATATGTTTTCCCCCTTGTTTAACCTTCCTAGGATTTATTTGTGTAACAAGGTTGATGAATATCATTTGTCTCATGAAACGGCGCCAGATTTGTTTTAAACTTTCTAATGAATGCTTCAAATGAAGCTCATGTAAGCTAAGCATTATTGTGTGCATGTGATGTTTTCACAGAGAACATCACCACGTTCCTAACACTACAATATTATCAAACGTGCTTCAAAACATTGGATTCATCGACGGCTGTGCTGCTGGTGATATACAGCCTCAAACCTCCGTCAATGATCTGTGAAGCGAAGTCTGACTGAAATGAGGTTTTGTGCGCTTGGCTTAAACTTAAACACATCCCATTGGTTTCCAGTGTTCATTTGAGCTCGAGCTCATGGGAAAACATAGCTACAGTATTTTACCATGCGCTGATTTTGTGCTGTGAATCATACCAAAACTTGAGTTTTTTTAGAAATAAAGCAAGCATGAAGGTCCAGCCTTCTACTATAAGCAGATTAGACAAAATTCCACAAATTCATACAAATTAGCCACCAGTTCATCAAAATGTGAAATAGTTACAAACTGCCGTGAGATTGTGACGTCGTATCCTAGAAGAGTCATTTGTGACTCAAGGATTTTTTTTAAGAACTCTGATAGATTTTCTGTTGTGATCTGGACAAACTTTTGTATGTGTTTTTATGTATGCATTAAAGAAAATGTTCACCCAAAAATAAAAATTTGCTGAAAATTTACTCTTAAAGCCATTCAAGATTAGGATGAGTTTCTTCATATGAACAGGTTTGGAGAACCTTGCTCACCACCTGATCCTCTGCAGTGAATGGGTGCCGTCAGATGTAAACAATTACAAGAAATAAAGAATTAAGATATAATCTCACAAAGGGCCTTCATGAAGGAATTCAATCAGTGGTTTACTTTAGTTTGTCTTGCATTCCCTGAAAGTGCAAATACAACCACTAGAGGGCAGCAAAGCATCACTCATTGGCTCAGTCTATCACTTATATAGCTCTTTTCTCAGGTTTTACTTAGATACTGATATTCAGATCATAATCCATGATGGTGTCCCCTTCTCTAAGTGCCCTTCAAGGCACAAAAACACTGGAACTCACCTGCGGTGAAGAAAATAGACTGCAATTGATTTTTATTTTCTAAGGAGGTTGCAAGACCAGCTCCTGCCTGCTTGAATGGGGAAATGCTCTAATTTCACAGTCCACCCGAGGACACCTCAATTATTTTCAATTGCAATTGAGCGCTGTGCATTTAAAAAAAAGCCAGCAGCATTTTATTTTCTGGTCACCAAGAGATGAAAAAGCCACAGAGTGGAGAAGAGACTAAAAATATCCCACTCACCGACCTGCAGTGACTCGAAGTTAATGCTGGTCTCCAAGCATCTGTGACTGTACCAGACGACATCCACAGACTATTAAAAATAATGCTTGGAAAACATCACTCCATATTCAGTCTCCCAGAAATCTATGCCTCCAAAACAGAAATTATCAGCTGGATATAATCGCTTTGGGACTCGTGATGTAAGCAGCTGTGTTTACAAGCATCCAAACAACTGAAGACTCAGATTAAAACAGATGAGCCTCATAACATTTCCATCAGATTTAAAGGAGTGGAGCAGACCTGAAATAATCCAGAGTGATTTTCAGAATCAGAACAAAATTTAGAGTTCATATAAACAGGAATTAAAATCTGTAATCAGACCGGATTCATTCAGATGGACTAAATATGACACATAAAGAGAAGGCAGGACTGGGTGTATATTTTTGGTTTCTCTCATTCATTGTATTTTAGTGAACTTTTACTTTTTTTAGGCTTTGATATATGAAAGCTGGGTTCAAGCCCTTTCCAAAACTGTTTTTATTTTGTTCATAGCTTGACCTGAAGTTGGCTGCTAGCTATGATTTTCAGGAATGGATGTATTCTCGACTCGCTCAGCTCATGTTGAACTCACACACACACCAAAACATTCACACAAAAACACCAAAACCATTAATGGGTACAAAGAAAAGTGTATTGCAATTCAGTGCTTCTGTAACACAACTAACATAAACCGACTGACTGCAGGGGAGACACGCTTCATAGCTCATAAATACAATGACAACGGTATGGGATTGAAGTCTTGAGTCCAGGCCGGATGATGGTAGAGATCTTGATGGACTAGATTCAGCCTTTGAGTGAAGACATGCCGGCTCTCATGATCTCATCCACCAGGAGGATGTTACTGGCGATGACGGTGCTGCGCAGACGAGAGAGAGATGATGCATGAGACAAAAACATGACTGACGTATGAAAACAGTGGCACTAGGGGTGTGCAATATTCATCATTCATTTAGACACAAAGCATCCGTCTCTATAAATGTTGCTCTGAGAAACACAAACTGCTTCGGCTTTGTTTGAAACCATTTCAATTAATGAAACGGGAAAATAAAAGACGACATTGTGTCTAAAATGTAACTTGCTCAATATTAACTTCATGTTTGTCTAACCGTTATATAAAATCAATACAACATTCATGTGCTGATCATCAGGAAAACAGCACTCGTGTGATATATCAGCTTGTGTGATATTACTTGAACTATATCTTTTCTCAAATATATAACAAAATGTTTGCTTTCATGTTAAATTATAAGGGCATTCAAAAAGGCTTCATCACAGTCAATGCTTTTGGACTGTCTGTTGCATATACATACTATACTACAGCTGTTAAAGTTCCCCTATTATGATTTTCGAAGATTACCTTTCATGCAGTGCGTCATGTAGCAGTATGTGAACAAACTTTCTGCAAAGTTGTGAAGCCGACAGTGCACGATAAATAAAGTTATTGTCTATCAAAAAAAAGAGTCTGCTCACAATCACCTAAACGAGTCAGGAATTCGAATCTTATTCTGTTACTGTACGTCATGAAGTAACACATTTGCATAATCTCCGCCCATGGGCTGTCATTCGCGCTGTAGACCAATCACAAAGGACTGCGCCATCTGACCAATCACAGCAGTGAGGGCTCATGGGAGGGAGGGGTTTAGAGAGACTGACCAATCACAACAGTGAGTGCTCATGGGAGGGAGGGGCTTAGATAGACTAGCCAATCACAGCAGCGAGGGCTAATGGGAGGGAGGGGCTTAGATAGACTAGCCAATCACAGCAGCGAGGGCTCATGGGAGGGAGGGGTTTAGAGACTGATTCTTCGCACAAGTTGTTTAGGAATAATTTAGAAATGAGGTAAAATTAAATCTATTTTTTGAGAAAACTAAAGCGTTTTTTGACCTCGCATGCATGTAAACCTGTTTTAGGACACTCAAATTAATATTAGCAACCTAAAAATATCATAATGGGGCACTTTAAAACAACAGTTATGATACTATCGTAGAATGACGAATATTATAACTGGCACCAACACCAGCATGAAATACAGAAAAAGTATTTCATGATTTGCTGAAGCAGGTTGTGAGGAGATCAACTATAAGATAATATTCATTTAAAAGTCTACTCTTATTAAAAAAAAAAGAACATTTTCAGAACATTTTCCACATTTTTTAAATAGCATTGCTACAACGTACTTGTTTTGTTTAGAAAGAAACGAGAGCAATGTCTACAGTAACAGTCTAAACTGTAAAATGACCCAAAACAACAACATTACAGTTCAAATAATAGTGTTGACAAAAACACTTTAGAATAGGGAACACTTATTCACTATTAACTATGACTTTTCTCTCAATAAACTCCTAATTTGCTGCTTATTAATAGTCAGTAAGTTAGTAGTTAAGTTTAGGTATTGGGTAGAATTAGTGATGTGGAATAAGGCATTAATATGTGCTTAATTACTACTAATAAATGGCTAATATTCTAGTAATATGCATGCTAATGAGCAACTAGTTAAGAGACCCTAAAATAAAGTGTTACCAACATTTTTTACATTTCAGCCTTCAACCCATTTTTATAAGAAAAGGGAACATCATAAATGATAATTTATACTTTAAAAAGATCATTTATTCAGCAGACAGGCTGAATGAACATCCACTGTCTGGCAGCAGGTGGCGCTCACGGAGAAGCAGAATTCAAGCCGTTACGGCAATTATTCCCACCGGTTAATCAACGTGTGACAACACTTGAGTTCTCCCTTCACTTTTAAATAGATTATAAAAACACGGCGCATTTTACTTTCACTTTCAAATTAGCAGCAATCCGGCATCGATTGCTTGAATTCAATTCAAGCAACAAAATACAACGTAGAACTTATTAACAAAACGAATAAAAATACACCATGCCTAATATAAAGCAACAAATAACTTAAAGTTTAAATAGGTATACAAAACTGAAAATCAGTAAACAGTGTGGAACCAAATTAATAAGAAACGTAGAATGTTTATTAGCAAAGCGAATAAGAAAGGAGGCAGTATACACTTTAAGAAAAAAAATAATTTACACAGCTTAAATAAAAATCAAACGCTGTGGAACCAAATAAATAAGAAATGAATGTTTAACAAAAACTTCCAATATCACCTTAGATAAATAGCAGAGGTCAACAGGCTAAAACAGGTGTTTTTGCATTTCGTTTGGAAACTAAATCATGTGCTATCGTCTCGTCTGTCTCTCTGATCTGTGATGTGACTCGTTCGGTTCTGTTCTCTAACTGAACTAAATGTGATGTGCTGGAGCTCACCAGGAGTGAAGCAGCTGCTTCTTCACACTGTAGTTATCCCACACACCGACCTCTCCTGCAATCATGGGTTCACCTGCACACAGAAGACACACCTGACATTACACACGCGGTCTTCTGACACCACAGCATCTCACATCAGGGGTACCTCACGAGTCCATTCATATCTTTTCTTGGAGTCACAATTCCATAAATTGATTCACGATTTTTAATCACCATTTCATAAAAGCACCAGTATTTTGATACAGAAACACACCAGTCTATATATAGCACTGACTCAAGAAATCAGTGTTTCCTATTAACTACCTAATAAGTAAGGGATAATCAACGGCTAGCTGTGCATTAAAGGATTTTAAATGCACGACGTGGAGGCAAAGAACCGCCCGACGCGAAGCGGAGGTTGCCTCCGCGAAGTGCATTTAAAATCCTTTTAATGCACAGCTAGCCGTTGATTATCCCGTTTATGCCATGGTCATTTGCCAAGTTATAGACAAGTTAAAACTTGTATTGCTCTTTGCAGCGCAATATTTGACTGAATGGGTAAAAATGACGGTTATTTTCGTTAGTTACGGCTCGTTAGCTCCACATTCTGCCCGCTTCAAATCAGACACTGAGATGAAATAGTGCAGTAAGATCACATTTATTTGAATGAATTATAGCATGTATTTCAATTCATTTTCGATCGAGAGAGAGAGATGACAGTTGTGTGCAAGTTACCTTACACACAATTAACAATTAACGTTACTTCAAAAACAGCGATTTTATCACCTCGTTGCGGGGAATATAATGTAGCGATCTAATATCTATCTTTTATTTTAGTAATAAAAATCGCGGGGAAGCGTTGACAACAAGTTTATGTATGTGTGCAGCAGCACAATCTGCGATCTCCGACCTCTCTCTCCATGTGTGTGTGTGTGTGTGTGTGTGTGTGTGTGTGTGCGGGTTTATGTGGTTTATGAGGACACACATTTTTATAATGACATGGGTATGACAGAGGTATTACAATATGAAGGTGGTTTATGAGGACACTGCCTATGTCCCCGTAATTCAAAAGGCTTAAAAAACATACTAAATGGTGTTTTTTTGAAAATCTAAAAATGCACACAGTCTCCTGTGAGGGCTAAGTTTAGGTGTAGGGCAATAGCACATACAGTTTGTTCAGTATAAAAACCATTACGCCTATGGAGAGTCCCCATAAACCACAAAAACCAACGTGTGTGTGTGTGTGTGTGTGTGTGTGTGTGTGTGTGTGTGTGTGTGTGTGTGTGTGTGTGTGTGTGTGTGCACGCGCGAGTGATGCTTGTTGGTTAGTTTGTGTGCATCTATTAAAAGCAGCGCATTAATATGAAACGGTGATTAAACTGGCCTGGAACTACCTGTGCAGTTAAACGAATTTAATCAACACCTGCCAGCCAATCAGAATCGAGTATTCAGACAGACCATGGAATAAATCAAAAATACTTTACACTTCCCATTAGTGATGTCCCTGAATCAGAACCCCTTCGGAGCACTCGTAAAAAATACGAGATGTGAAGAAAAAAATATATATTTCATTGCTTTCTCTCGCAAATATACTAGCAGTCAAAAGTTTGTCTCTTCTGCTCACCAAACCTGCATTTATTTGATATATTTTAAAATGAGTTATTCTTGTGATTTCAAAGCTGAATTTTTAGCGTCATTCTCCAGTCACATGATCTTCAGAAATCATTATAATATTCTGATTTGCTGCTCAAAAAAACATTAATTATTATTATTGATGAAAACAGCGGAGTAGAATTTTTTCAGGTTTCTTTGATGAATAGAAAGTTCAAAAGAACAGCATTTATCTGAAATAGAAATCTTTTGTAACATTATAAATGTCTTTATCATCACTTTATCAATTTAAAGCATCTTTGCTAAATAAAAGTATACATTTCTATAATTTCTTTCTTTCAGCAGTTATTTTAAATGGTAAACATATTTCACAATATTACTGCTTTTGCTGTATTTTGGATCAAATAAAAGCAGGCTTGGTGATCAGAAGAAAATTATTAAAAAAAAAATTACGTTATTACTTTTGACTGGTATTATATATTGTTGAGTAATTAAACTGTACATAAATTGTGGGCATCAGGGAGCCGTTGTTATTAATATGCGAAGCATTGAAATCACATTTGAATGCACGCTCGCTTTTTACGTTCACGTTCCAGATTTCACGATCACTGTGCGTACTACAGAGCGGCAGAACTTACCACATATTTTACAAGATCACACTCAGGATCTGATCAGTCATCTCTGCTTACTCTGTTTATGTGGTAAGTTCAATTTTATGTATGGTTACTGTAATATAACAAGCAACGTGTCCCTTTAGTGGCTCAATAGAACGCGTTGTTCGTTTCTGTGCTTTCCCGAATACACCGCTCTAGCAGCGGGGTTCTGCCTTTTTGTTCCGGCAACATCATATTATTATTATTATATTAACTACAAAATCAATTTTTTAAATTTGTGAATCGCTAGAAGACTGAATCACGATTCAAATGTAAATTGAATTTCCCCCCCACCCCTACAAGACACTCACAAATCTTACTTTTACAAACACTGGTGCTTCTAAGCAAGACTCTTGTTAATTTAGTGAATAACGTGTCTTTTAGATTTTTACAGTATTAAACATTTTTCATCTTTAAACAGTCAGCTTTAGGGGAAAACAACACATTTTTAAGAGTTAATGAGAAAGTGGATATTTTGTTTTACAATTTTTGAGCCATTTTGTACTTACAGTAAAGGCCACTGCACACGGAGTCCGAAATTTTCACACGTTAAAAAATAAATACGACTTCACGTAGTGTCAATCACGTTTACACACTGCCTCCAAAACTTTCGTCCGTCATAAAAAAATCCGAATCAGGTTCGATTTTCTGCGTTTTCGCATCTGTAGCAAGCATTTTAATATGGATGACAAATAGGAAAAAAACGCATACAAAAATGTCGGACTCAGTGTGCAAGGACCTTAAGAAAAACAAATAAATATTTAAACACTGCACAAAACCCTGTGAAGTCATGCGAGCAGTCAAATCCAGAAATGTCATCATAATTTGACAGTATAGTGAGGCGTCTCTCCACGTGCCTGTGCTCAGATCCACTCCCACCAGCGCTCCCGTCTCTTTGAACTCGCTCTGCAGCTTCACCAGAGTCTCTTGAGGATCAAAGCCTGAGTTCTGAGCCAGAACCTTGGAGGAGGAGAGAAGCACAAGTCACTCAAAGACACCTGAACACAAGAAGCACGTCCATTCACTGAGTATACATGTAGGGCCCCATGAAATCTGTTTGATTTGATTTTTTTCCAAATTGTGTTTTTCTGTTTGAATTTCTCTGGATTATGTTTTTTATTCTGGACTCCTTTTTAATGGAGTAATTAAATTCTATCAATCAAAAAGCATGTCTAATTAATTAAAATCATGAAACTTATACGATTTAACATCAATATATTAAAAATGTAAAATTATTATTTTTTACATTTTTAGGATCTTATGAAATGTTTTATTTTTTTCCTCACGTTCTGTTTTATTATTACCAAATTCTGTTTAAGCATGTCTAATTATTTGAATGCATAAAACAACTTAATTTACTAAAATTTATTTTTACAATATCCCTATAAAATGTTTTGTTTTTTCCAGAAATTCTGTGTATTTTCATTTTTTTTTTCTGGTTATCAGATGAATGCATAAAACAGTAATTGAATTTATCTTTTAATCAAACAAAAACAAACTGTTTTTGACAAACAGTTTTAATACCATTAAATTCAAAAATAGTGTGATTATTCCTTAAATTCATTTGTAATAATTAATTAGTAGTAGTACTAGTAGCATTATGTACAATCTACTGCACAATAATACATTTCTGACACAGTTTATTTTGATGGGTTGATGCAAATACCTTTAAATTTCTGTGTGTATATGATATGAGGATAGTTTTACTCAAATGAAACCGTGAAATGCTCATGAAGTGACTCTCAGAGCAGTTCTGGGGATGTTGTTCATGTGTTTATGTCCTCGTTTAGTGAGACGACAGACTCTGAAATCACCGCGAGCATCACACACTTCAGTATGTGTAGTAAACAAAACCGTGCGTCTGCGCCATTCATTCACACAGAGACACGCACAACACAGAATTCATATTTAAAGCCTTTTTGCTGCTTAATATTTACAGATAATGGCCCATAACGTGATTTAAGTGTAATGAAACTGACACATTCCGTGACTTCGCATCATGGAAATCATAGGGCCCTAATACATGTTTAAAGATGGTGTGTATTCCAGTACCTTAGGGATGATGAGGAGGGCGTCAGCAAACGCCTGCACACCCAGCTGGGCTCGGCCCTTCACTTTAGGCTTGTGTTTAACCAAAGCATCAGCTATAGCCACCTCGATCGCACCGCCCCCCGCCACAACCGAACCTGAGAGAACACCAGCACAACACTCCACATTAACCCTCAGCATCTCCACACAGCATCTTTTCTTTAAAAGAGTGGCAATGAAAGTGTTAATATAGACATTTAAAATGTATATGCTTATGTTGCAATCAGTTATGGAGGGAACTGGAACAAGTGTGTGTTAAAACTAGTCTAAACTTCCAGAAAAGTCATCACCTCTAAAGGATTTTTTATTTTAATATACTCCTTGAGGTTCACCTATAATGCACAAAAAAAAACGTGATTTTCAAGTGATTATTTTCAACACTTATTCTGAGCCTCTGTATGAATGATCAGTTTTTAAGGGGCAGCTCCTTTAAGGCTTCTCAGTGTTATGATTGGCTAACGTCACTGTATTAGAAAAACAATCAAAGCCCCCTTGATACTGCATGCCAGCAAGTGTTTTGAAAACAATCTAAACAAAACATCATTTACAGACAAAGCATTGCAAAATTATTGACTCTCCTTTATATTGTGCCCCAGGACGACAGTGGGCGGAGCCATTAACCAACTGAATGCCAGTGGGCGGAGTCATCAACTGACTAAACATCAGTGGGCGGAGCATTAACCATCCTGAATGTTAGTGGGTGGAGCCACTAACCAACTGAAGGCCAGCGGGCGGAGTCAACCATCTAAACATTAGTAGGCGGAGCCATTACCCATCCTGAACATTAGTGGGCAGAGCCATTAACCAACTGAATGCCAGTGGGTGGAGTCATCAACCACCCTGTAGTGCGTTTCCAAAAAGCATCGTTAGCCAACTATGGAGGTAAGTTCCATTGAACTCTATTGGTAACGACAGAACTGGCAAACAGTTACTTTATGGAAACGCACCCCTGAACGTCAGTGGGCGGAGTCATTAATCATGCTGAACATCAGTGGGCGGAGCCATTAAACAACCTGAACATCAGTGGGCGGAGCCATTAAACAACTGAATGCCAGTGGGTGGAGTCATCAACCAACTAAACATCAGTGGGCGGAGCCATTAACCATCCTGAACATCAGTGGGCGGAGACATTAAACAACAGTTGTAATGTTCGTCTCCCTACCGTCTTCGATGGCGTTTTTGACGGCTCTGAGTCCGTCTCTCACGGCATCTTTGATCTGAGTCAGGGTGTGCTTGTTTGGTCCTTTCACCAGCAGCGTCACAGAACGAGGGTTACTGCACTTCTCGATGAACGTGTATTTCTCCTCTCCCTATTGCACAAGACCAAATAAATGACAATGAACTAACATTCAGACAGTTCTGAGAGTTTAGAATAGAAGCCCAGTGCTCACCAGTGTGTGTTCGTACACGAGTCCGGCGTGACCCAGATTCTCCGGCGTCAGATCGTCCAGAGAGTTCATAGCTACACCACCGCAGGCCAGAGTCAGCCTTACAGGAAAACAACACATTTTCAAGAGTTTTTCCACTTTTTTGAGCCATTTTGTACTTACAGTTAAAAAATAAAAATGTTGCAAGCTCTTCATTGAATAATCACTACATAATTGGGCAGACTATATACACATTAACTCTGACAGAATGTTTCGTCTTTGTGTTTTCACTGTTATATGGTAGGAGGCGCTATTACACATCTTCTGCGAGTACCGAACCTCTGCATCAAATCACTTGAAGCAGCAGCACAAACAAGCAATCATGTACGTCAGCAAATGCATATGCAAAATAATGCAATCATCAAACAGCATGTAGATCAAAACTATCTAACGTTAATGAATGAAATGACAATCCAGGAAGTGGTTTAGGACTGTGAATCTTTGGGGATGTTGATGGACTCAATCCATGCCATTTTCTCAGCTCTTTTTTTTTTTTTACATGAAACTAACATTTAAGTGTTCATAAAAAAATTAATGCATGAAGCTGGAATAAAACGGTTTGTTTTGTTTAAAAAGATAAGGCTTTGTTCTTTCTTTTGACATATTGCATGCTCAGATAATCATACAACAAAATATTCTGGGGGCAATGAAAATTAAGAAAATTATAAAAAAAAAATTCCGGCTAGTTAAAAAAACAAATACTGGTGGAGAGAGTTAAAATATGAAATTTGTAACTACGTTCTTACAATTATTTCATAATAAAATGTAAACGTATTTAAACACTAAGTTGACAAGATTTGGACTGGTACTTAACCAAAACAATGCTATTTTGTGTTTACATTGTTCTTCACAAGTGCAAGTATACTTAACAGGAAAAGGAAAATTTACATTTATCAGGGTTTCTGCAGGATTTTTAAGCTCAAAGGCTTAAAAGACTTTAAGACCTTTTTTAAGACCTCCACAAATAAAATTAATACCATATGAGCGGGGCAGGGCAATGTCTATAGTACCATAGTACCAGTCCATATTAAACTGTAAAATGACTGTCAAAAGCATAATTTACAATTCATATACAAGTTTTCACAAAAACTATAAGTTTTATAAAACAAACTTTACATTTCAGCCTTTAAACCACTTTTAAGAAAATGGATAAGTCAAAAGTATTAATTATATTGATTTTAGCAATTATTATCAATAAATTGTTATATAAATTAAATAACATGAATTAGGGGTGTGTGAAATTGACAAAACAATATATCTTGATATTTTCTGGGATTTTATCGATAATGATAATTAGACTATTTTGCTGAGTGTGTTATTGTGCTGATATCTAAAAGATTACTGTGGACAGCTGACTCCTGATTTTTTTTGATATTCTTCATATTCTGTGTGGTCAGTTCACAGCAGTGACAGAAATTTTTTTTTCAACAAGTTTTATGGGCATGTTTACCTTTAAGCCATTTTTTACTAAAAGTGTGCATCATCTTTTGTGTCAAATTCTTGCATTTGGGCTGCTACCAAGCAGATGAAATCTGTATCAACAAAATGTATCTTTGCAATGCATCTGAAGTGGCATTTAGATGTATTTACACACTGTTTAATGCAGCTCGGAAGGACACAGAATGCTAACCTGCAGTTACAAATGCATAAATAATGTTTTGATATTTGAAACATAAAACGGTGAAAACTGATGTTTGAAATTATTTAAAAAAAATGAAAATACTTTAAATGTGAAATTAAAACGGCCAATAGGTGGCAGTAAGTCAGTGTTAATAAGTGAGTCATTGCGATTGAACCGAATCATTTAAACGGTTGATTCATTCAGGAACGAATCACTGTCATGTTGCTCAGAGACGCAAAACAGCGCTGTGACTGTGTTTGGAATTATTTTTGTTGGAGAAATAGCGCAAAAGCAGGAAATATGGTGTCTAAAACGTAAGTCTCTTAATATTAACTTATTGTTTATTGAACTGTTGCATAAAATCAAAGTCACATTTGTAATCATGCTGATTTTGGAGAAAAGATGGCACTCTTCGAGTTATTATTAACTGTATATGAAATGATATACCGTAAATATAGGCTATACATTTTCTGCCCCCATATCTTAAATTATGTGATCATTCTAAATGTATTTTAATAGACTGAATCGTGCAGTGAAACTCGTACGCGCACTAGTTTAACCTGTTAACTGATTCATTCTCTGCCAGCAGGTGTCGCCTTTGGCTGAAATATAACTGTTTTCCCGGCAAAGACAGAACTGAAGCAGCGCAGCACGTGCAGCGCTCATGTTTATTTAATGAAATCATAGCCTTTTGAAGTTTAATCGTCACATTCAGTTATATCGCAATTCTGGTCTTTCCGTCTCCAAATTTAAGACCTCTTGAAATCATAATTAAGACTTTCTTGTACAATTTAAGACTTTAAGTCCTTAAATTTGATACAACTAAATTTAAGACTTAAGACCCCGCGGACACCCTGATTTATATATATTTTTATCTTTATTTGTAATCAATTAGCTTAGTTAGCAATTTGCTTGCTTACACAAGCAATCCCAATAAAAAAAAAGCACAACTTTTGTTCTAGAATCAAACAGGTAAATTAAAAAGTGGTTTGGTCACAAATCCACCAGACATTCATCTCTTACCTCTCCATGTTTCGTCTCTTTGCTCGACGCAGCGCCACAATGCCCTCTTTAGCCAGCGCGTCCAGAGAGAACGGATCAATACCCTGAACACAAGAAATAATTCAGCTTCAAGCAAGCTGTGCAGGTTAAGAGTCAAAAGACAGAAACTGCTCTGATGAACAAGCAGAAAGAACAGAACGTTTAATTCTAGAGGTCTGTTCACTAAACCCAAGAATGGAGATCAATACTAACGGTGATGTTTGCCTTAAGCTCTTAAGACTCTGTGACCTCATATGAGGACATTATGTTTTAGTGTATTTCTCTGAGACTATACATGCCACAGTTTTAAGTCGGAGCACATTCAGGGCTTTTCAGAGATGCTAAATGATTGGATGTTTCACCATGACCCCTTCTCTCCTTGCTCTTCAAATATGTCTGATATCAATTTAGTGACACTCTTATGGAAATATGATATTTTGTAATTATTTAAATGTCTATTTTTTTTTAATTGTGTGTCATAAATCAACATCTCAGGAGATTGTTATGGGGTTTCAAATCTGTTATGAAACAGGACTTTGATTTCATACATATCCTCACATGAGGACACCGGGACTAAAAGCATGTTTATTACGCATTTTGGGAGATAAATTAATAGGGAAAGAAATTATATTTCAATATTCTATGAAATATTATGAAAATCGTGTCAATTATTACACTTACTTTTTCATTACATGTTGCCCCAAAAACTCATTAATATGCAAATTAGATTTAGTTTATAGATACATTGTATATAATGAGAAATCTGTTTATGGCCATTTTACACACATTTTGCAGAAAGACAAAAGGTATATCGAATCATTCTGTTATAACATAGTTGAGAATCATCTTTATACAAAGTTTGGTAAAAAAAAAAAAAAAACTTGAAAATTAAAAATGTATAGTGATTTAAAAAATCAATTGTTTTTGCCTATGCATGTTCATTCATGTATTTTTATTTTTTTAAAGAATTTCAGTCCCGATGTCCTCTACCGAGGACATAGCATAACTTATGAAATATCCTTTTTTTTTTTTTTACATTATTTTTAATGCTCTAAACAATGTAAAGACATGAAAAAACTATTTTTTTCTCGAGTCTTAAGAGGTTAAATGGTAAAAACATTATAAAAACTAACCTTCTGGTTGATGACCATGAAGCCCTTCTTACTATCCGCACACACTTTATTCTTCAGCTCGATTATTTTCATCACCCGATCTTCGATGAACTTTCTCTCTGCCTTCACCAGCTTGTCTCTCTCGCCTGCGCTCTTGTAGAAGAACCCAGAGTTCACTTCTCTGTGAAAACACACAGCGAGTATGATTACAGATTCACCCAGAAACCTACAGTAACTAAATATGAACATTAGTGAAGCCTACGTTTTCTCGTATTCCAAGGACACATTGCAAGTGAGAATAAAAGCGTCCTCCACCCTCTTCTTCATGTCTGGATGTCTGGCTCCATGATCCAACACCAACCCTCTGATCAGTCTATGCATTAAACACAAAGACTAACATGAGACACTTTTTCTTTGCTTCAAGGAAACAAGGAAGTAGGGGTGGGCGATATGACCAAAATCTTATATCACGATCACGATAGTCATTTTTCTTCTTTTAAAAAGGTTTATGATATTAAAATCTTAGATACCATAGACTTTTCATAATCCTTGTCACCAATGTCAATATCAAACTAAGACAAGCCTAAAAAGAGACAAAAAAAACCTCAAGCTCACTGAAGATAAATAAACAGTCAGGGATGAAATAAGGATAAGAAACTAATTGCAAGCAATAGGTCAAAAAACTACAGTAAATAAGAAACGCTACATACAGTACATTGTAGTGTTGTCAGAAGACCCGGTACTTCGGTACCAAGTCGGTACTAAAAAGAAGAAAACGTCACGGTACCAGGTTTCTTTAAGACCCGGTGGTACCGAGTACCGGGTCAATCCGGGTCTTGCTGCGTGATCTGAAAGCTGCAGATGCGCTCTCTTCATAAAAGCGCGGAGACAGAGCGATATCAAAAGGAGCAAACACATCAAACTAACAACACTTTAAAGACTGACACCCGGATCAAATGAAAGAGTTCAAGCAGGTAAGTTTCAATTTAATATTTAGATATTCTGTTATGAATATTATTCCATATTTGAATTTGAATGTCGGATTAAAATAAACATTGCCGTTATAGCGGAGTTAATCCTTAGCATAAGCGCGGCTAACGCTAATATAATGAGCATTAGAATGAAGTTTCTTTATTAACTACTTAATGCGCCTATAACTTTTATTAGGGTAAAAACAACAGGAGGACATGATGGTATTTACTATTGTTACACCAGAGGCTTTTAAATGAATCGTGAATCTAAAATATGCGTGTTGGAGAATGTACAAACAGTTAACAGTGTTTATGTCATATCAGTCCGTCAGAAAACAGTTCTGGCCTGTTTTTTTTTTTTTGCTAGTTAGTTGCTAGTTGTTGTTGTTCTTGGCTGGATAACTAGCAGGTTTAAAAGCCCTTTAAAATTAAATATGTACACAGTTTGTATTAAATGAAAGTACAGTCAAATGTTATCTCCTGTATAGACTTTACAATGACTTCATGTTATTATCTAACATCAACTTACAGTGAGTGAACAATATATGTTTACAACATTAATGTTTGTGAATGTTATTTAATACAAACACTTGATCATTCATGTTTGTTCATTGTGCAGTAAATAATTTTAAAAGATTGAACTTTGATTGATTTTATGTATTTGTAAATTTTGAAATTAACCCTAAGAAGAATAATTGCAATATATAACTATTGTTTATTTGATAGGTCATGTAAAGTGTTTTTAATGAAAAAAACTTCCACCCTCCTTAGTCATTTCTCCTTAAAAATTGATATTATCTTAAAACAAAGACTCATAACCTTTTTCTTTGTTCAAAAACAAGGAGGGTTTAGAACCAAAAAATTCAGTACTAAATAAATCAGATAAAAGATAGAACCATGCAGATTTGGTTCAAAAATTCAATTTAAAAATTTCATAAATAATGTAAATGCCAGAAATTTTCTTAAATTAATTAAGTGAATGAATGACTGGCTATTGTTATCCATGAAATGATCTAAACAAATCTTAGCACTGCACAGAAGCTGCATGAAGTGACATTTAGATGTGCATTTATACATTCAGACTGTATTTATAATTGCATAAATAAAGTTATGAGATTAATGTTTTAAATACTAAATTCTGAATATAGAAATATGTTGGAAAATAATGTAATACGCCTACTTTTAGATGGGAAACTTAAAACGGCCAGCAGGTGGCAGAAGTTCGTGATTGAATCACTGAGTCATTCAAACGATTCTTTCAAAACGGCTGAATCCTTCAGAAGCGAATCAAATGAGTCTTTTTATGAATGGCTCAGTGAATCAGTGAATCAGTGAATCAGTGATTCAGAGACGACGCGGATTCGGATTCGAACACAGAAACGAAACAAAAACAGCACTCTTGCTCGTGTCATATTGCCGAACTGTCAGGAGCATTTTTTGCTCGCATATCTTGAAATTTCCAAGTTAGCAGAATGTATATTAAAACATAAATATATATTTATATATAATGATAAGAACCAAGTGCAAAGCGCTATGTTGATGAATGGAATTGCGCTCGTGATCGCAAAGATGCTTCCAGAAACGAACTAGTTCACCTGTTCTAGAAGTGGTCAAATGAATAAAACTGCGAGAATACTTTCTTGCAAGATATTATGATGTTGAATAAGTGATGCTTGAGCTGCTGTTTTTTAAAATGACATCAGACGGTCTGAATCAGACCCTTTCTTCTGATAAACTGCAGCATGAACAACGACGTGCGAGAGCAACTTCTCATTGCAAACTGAACTGAAGCGTCGGGAAACACTCAGTACCATATAAAGCGTATACACAGACTATACTACACAGAGCCCAGCAGAAAGACATTTGGCAATCAACTTGTAATGTTTCTGCTGGCATGCATGTTCAACGTTTGAACGTTTAAAACAGTGTTGCTGCCGTGCATACTACAAATCTTACGGTACTACCTTATGGACGATACTACCGTTTAAAAAATGCGATGGCACCGCGGGTATTTTTAAGCTTTAGTATCGCGATACTACCGTAGTACCGGTGTATCGTGCAACCCTAAAACAAGGAAGTAGGGGTGGGCGATATGACCAAAATCTTATATCACGATAGTCATTTTTCTTCTTTTAAAAAGGTTTATGATATTAAAATCTTAGATACCATAGACTTTTCATAATCCTTGTCACCAATGTCAATATCAAACTAAGACAAGCCTAAAAAGAGACAAAAAAAACCTCAAGCTCACTGAAGATAAATAAACAGTCAGGGATGAAATAAGGATAAGAAACTAATTGCAAGCAATAGGTAAGAAACGCTACATACAGTACATTGTGTAAATTAATTAATCTTCACTGTGTTAATTATATCCATCTATCTATTTAACTATAGATACTTGTATTATGTATAGATTCTATACATATATATAATTATTAATTTCTTCTTATTAATGTTACAAAAGTGATTTAGTCAAGAGTACTGAGGGATTGTTGTATGATTAATATGAATGGCAGACAGGACGAATATTGGACAGCTTCCCCTTTAAGACCAAAGTCCGGATCCAATATAGTGTTAAATATGCGTTTTCTCTTTCAGCTGTTTACTCTCTCTTAAGAACACAGAAACGGCGCACGCATATAGCTCTGTTGTTTGTGGTTCAACGGCTTAAAATCGGTTCTTTGAAAACTGCAGTGCTTAAAAACGCGTGTCCATGCTACAGATGTAGTCCCTCGTTTAGGAACGAGCTCCTGTTTTGTCCCGGCTGGTCGTTCTCCTGCTCGGAGACCCGTGGTGGCGTGTAAAGATCGCAGTCATCCAAATGATGAAAAAGTATTACCGTAAATTCTGTATTTTGCGACACCACGAAATAAACGATAGAGCATAATATGAAACGATAGACTTTATTTCGTCCATCCGATATACATCGCACAGCCCTACAAGGAAGATTTGAAACACTTAACCATTTTTAATGCATTTTATTTTTATTGTTTCATTTCAGAGTGAACTACTCCTAGGATATCCATAAGACACATAAACAAACCTAAAGTGCACACAAGAGACGAGAGGAAGATCTTACTGAGTATCGCTGTCAGTTTTGTGCTTCATCTCCATGATCTCCACCATGTAGAGGTCGATGGGCTCGTCGGGTTTCCTGATGGCCAGAACAGCGTCCACCACAGCCTGAGGAAAACAAGCGTTGTCAGTGTGTTACAGGAGAACGTCCCGGGGAACGATTAACCATCCAATTAACTGCAATCACACGGAAGGGGTCAGGAAATGTATTTTCAGATCTTTATATTGTTCCTGGAGGTTAGCTTATGAAGTTAAACAGTAAACCTTGACATCTCACAGCAGCTGATGGACAGACAATATCAACCTCTGGCGTTTCAGAAGGGTGGAAAACAACCTAACTATCTATATCTACCTACACATATCTATATCTATTAGGGGTGTAACGGTACAGAAACATGACGGTTTGTTTAACAATTATGAAAATACAATAATTGAGATTAAACTATTACTGCGCCCCATTCCGCCCCCTTTCCAGCAGTGTGCTTTCCTTCCTCCATAAAAGCCCAATTTCACGTGGAAATCACTAAAATAATGTAACTTTTGCAAAATGGGACATGCTTGATTTATTAAAGTTGATTAGATTATAGGGATGCACGATATTGGATTTTTGCCGATATCCGATATGCCAATAATTTTCAACTTATTTTGGCCGATAGCCGATAAATAATATTTTTTTTGGTAATATTGGTTAGGACAGAAACTCATTTTAACATGGACCAGACAGGATTTATTGCTTGTCGCTACATCACACCTGTTTGAATTCCAAATGATGTTTCTCACCTCTGTTAGTAAATCAGCCAACTCCACGTGGACCTTGGTTCTGAGGGAGGTCCGGGCGACATCGATGAGAGTCTCTCGGTCCATCTCCTTCACGACCTTCACCTCCTCCAGCACCTTGAGAGCCTTGTCCTTAGCAGCCTCGAAGCCCTCAGCAATCACCCTGGGGTGGAGACCCTGTACACAGACGGGCATAACTTTTAACTTAAAGAAAAAATCAACACCTAGAGTTAGAAATACAAGGAGTGCGTGTAAACCTCAGAGACGTAGAGGTCTGCCTGCTTGAGCAGCTCTCCGATGATCAGCACATTGGATGTGGTGCCGTCTCCGGTGATGTCATCCTGGGCCGTGGCCACTTTAGCAATCAATGAAGCCGTGGGATGCTGGATTTGCTGAAGACAAATCAGAATATCAATGAAGGCGTGGCGTTTCAGAGCAATGGTCAGGGGTGCAACCGTCAAAATTCATGTGTGAACAAACAGCTGGGAGAAAAATCAGACACGTGTCTGAATGTGACCCTGGAGCAATATATTTATAGCAATAGCCAACAATACACTGCATGGGTCAAAATTATCGATTTTTCTTTTATACCAAAAATCATTAGGATATGAAGTAAAAATCATGTTCCATGAAGACATTTTGTAAATTTCCTACCGTAAATATATCAAAACTTAATTTTTGATTAGTAATATGCATTGCTAAGAACTTCATTTGAACAACTTTAAAGATGATTTTCTCAATATTTAGATTTTTTTGCACCCCCAGATTTTCAGATATTGTCCTATCATAACAAACCATACATCAATGGAAAGATGATTTATTCAGCTTTCATATTATGTATAAATCTCAATTTCGAAAAATTGGCCCTTATGACTGGTTTTGTGGTCCAGGGTCACATATTACATCCATGCATTAGGTCTTAAAGTGACAGCAGCCCAAGTTATGCAGCCCTGGCAGTGGCAACCCTTGGCATAGGGCACACATTTAGTCAAAATGTGGCAGATACCACTGACTTTTGACTGTGCTCTTATATTTGCCTGCTTTTACTGAATTACTTCCCATTAGCTTCTATAATATTTGTCCATACAATGGAAGTCAATATGAAACAATAGAGTTTGCTTACCAACATTCACAATATCTTCCATTAGGTAAACATCAAAACTACTCTGTTCATATGCATTCATTTCACAATAACTTCAACCTTACATTTGTGTGACAGAAGGTTTTCAGGTTTCATTAAAAATATTTTAATTTGTGTTTCAGAGTAATCAAAGTTTTAAGGGCTTGGAAAGATATGAAGGCGAATAAATGACAATTTTAATTTTTGGGTGAAGCCTAAATTGAAACTGGAGTGGTACTTTGTAATGTGTATAACTGTTTAACCCCAGCTGAAGAAATCAAGAGCTTACAGATGTCAGATATCTTCAATTCAATCCAATGCCTCACTCCATCATGCTCAGATTTAGATGCTAAGTCAACACGACTGAGCTAAAAAAAAATGCTGAATCAAGATGATCAAGACACTGATTCTGGGTCAGTTTGGTTTCTGGAGAAGCCGCTGCATCCAAACTCGTATCTGCAAGTCACAGCCCTACCGCAATATGGGCTAAATGCCACAATGCCACGCACCAACATGAAGTACAGCTCTTACCATCTCATGCAGCAGAACGTTCCCATCTTTGGTGAGCTTGATGTCTCCTGCACCAGACACAAGCCTGTGAGAGGAACACAACACCTTCAGCAAGTGTGCTTTCACTTCTAAATCATTTAGGATTAAAATAAAAAGGTTATTTCTGGACTTTGAAGTCACTGTAAAACTCTAAAAACACACCTGCATCAGTATTACTGATCTGTCTCACTGCGTCACATGCAGTGAGGGTAATAACGGCGTTAAAAATAAACGGCGTTATTGTTTTCAGTAACGAGTAGTCAAATTAATTACTGTTTCCCCCGTTACCGTTACTGACAATAAAATGCGGCGTTACTATAATTTATTATAATATTATTTTTCAGTTCATCTGAATGGATGCGCAGTGTAGCTGTATTTGATGTACCGTAAACTCTAGTGTGAAGCTCACGACTCGCCGTAGCTTTGTCTCTCACACACACAGCGAGAGAGTCTTTCATAACATGCAGAATTGACGCGCTACATGTAAAAGATATTCTTTGTTGTGTTTTCGTGTCAAAATAACGGAGTTTCTTTGGAATTCTTCAGCTTTTAAGAACTGCCAGGTTCTCTGTTAGTGGGCGGAGCTACTGCGCAAACGACAATCTCATTGGCCGGCGCTCACCTATCATCATCCCTGTTTTGATTTCAGCGAATCAGTTCGAGCGAACGCAGACAACGTGATTAATATTCATGAACCCAGCAGCTCATTAATCCTTAGAGCGTTTTATATTGTTATTAGTGGTATAATTCGTAGTAGTTTTGTTATCTTATCAATTTTTTCCCCCTTTTTTTATAGAAACACTAAATGACAAACAATATCTTAAGCACCAGTCCTAAGTTCAGTCAACATGACATATGAATTCATACTTGGTTATTAATTACTAAAGTTCTACCATCATATAATGCCAAATTATCATAATATCATATTTTAATGCTTGACTGACTGATGCTAAGTGTCAGTAGATAAATAGTGTTGATTAATGTACAATGTTTTATAATAATAATTTATTCTATTTAGTGTCCATTTCATTCATTTAACATATTTAATATTGGGGCGTCCAAGTTATTTGACCATAAAAAAAAAGTAACGCAATAGTTACTTTCCCTATTAATTAGTTACTTTTATAATGATGTAACTCAGTTACTATTTGTGAGAAGTAACTAGTAACTATAACTAATTACTTTTTTAAAGTAACGTGCCCAACACTGGTCACATGGCATAAGAATTAATGTTAAAAACAGATTAAGGTCCAAACCAAAAGAAAGAGGTGCAAACTCTGCCCAAAATTATGCACAGAAAAGTGCAAATCATAAATGTTCTGTTCTAGGTTGCACTCATCATTTTCACATTAATGCAAGAAATGTAGAAAATACTTTTTTTTTTTCAAAATTTGCTCCAAAACACTACAACTGTTTTTAAAAATACATGCCGTCTTTTGTAATGTGCATTAAAATGTTTTATATATTAAATAGAAGTATAATTTTATTTAATGCCATGTCAGCATCTTAGGCTATTTTCATATAACAAATACAATAAAAACCAGCAAACAAAAACAAGTTAGGGTATTACACAAGATTTTGTACTTTTGATGTATTAAAACATTGTGTATTATCAATTATTTTAACGACTTTGTTAACAGGACACATTTATTTATTCACCAATAACAAAGTGCCCTTGTTACAGTGTAATTATACATTTAAATACTGAGTAATATATTCATTAAATACATGTACTTATTATATGGTTAGGGTTACTTGCATGTAATTATGCATAATCTATTGTTATTATAATAGCAAGTACATGTAACAAAGACACCTTAAAATAAAGTGTTACCAAAATAAGATAAAATTAAATACAATTAAGATGCATTTTGGTTCATGCATTGTAGTGTTAATGACTAACTTGGATGCAATTAAGACATTTGATGAAAAAAATAAATTATGCTAAATAATAATACTTAATAATGTTCATAACAGCATGTAAACCGTGTCTCCAGGCTCTGAATGCAGGTTTATTGCACGATGATGATGACTCAGTTGATAGCTGTGATGCTAACTAACGGTTACTTGATAACTGAGTCTCAAAGCTACTCTTTCGTTTAACTAACTGCTAAATGAATGCACTGCTAAACACTGTATTCGGTGATTTCACATTAAGCGCTGGAGCACGTGTATGTTTCTAGCTCTTCACCGGTTGCGGACTAGCTCGAGAATAACGACTAGCACCGACAAACACGTGCTAACAAAGCCGCTATTAGCCGCGGCGACAGACTCACATCTTCATCGTGCCTTTCGGTCCCAGGTTACTCCTCAGCACATCCTGGAGCCCCCGAGCGGCGCTGATGTTCACCGCCAGAGCCGCGTGAGCCCTGGCCACCTCCGCCTTCGGGTTAAGCGCTTTTACCGCGGACATTCTGCTGGAGACCGGAGCACAGCTTCACGCGGAGATTAACGGAAGAGAGGCTCTCGAGCACACGCGCGCTTCCAGAAGCTTCCTCTGCGCGCGCTCGGCGCCGCCCAAACCACGTGACGCGTTTAGACCCCTAGATGGACGTCTCTGTTGCGACTTAAACAAACAAAAACAATATTTTTTTTTTTCATGATCTGCTATATAAGATTAATATGCTTTAAGTAGGAAATATCAGTTTAGATTTGCAAACATTCATTTAGCCATTAATTGTAATAATCCAGTGATATTTTTGAGATCTGATCATCATCAGTCTGTCTGGAGTCACATGAAGAAACAGAACAAACTGAGACTAAATCCAGAAGAACTGTGTCTCAAGACGCTTCAAGAAACCTCCTGCAAAGCTCCTGAGAAACTCTGCTCACACACACACACACACACTCACACTCATACACACTCACACTCACACACACACACACTCTCTCTCACACACACACACACACACACACTCACACTCACACACACACACACACACTCACACACACACAGATCCAGAAGAACTGTGTCTCAAGACGCTTCAAGAAACCTCCTGCAAAGCTCCTGAGAAACTCTGCTCAAGCACACACACACACACACACTCACAACACACACTCACTCACACACTCACTCACTCACACACACTCACACTCACACTCACACACACAACACACACACACTCACAACACACACACACACACTCTCACACACACACACACACACACACACACAGATCCAGAAGAACTGTGTCTCCAAGACGCTTCAAGAAACCTCCTGCAAAGCTCCTGAGAAACTCTGCTCAAGAGCACCGAGGACAAAACCTGCTTTAAACACAAAGATGCTCACAACAAATGTTGATTTACTTTAGTTAATAGAAGTTAACTGATCAAGAAAATCTATTTTTGACCGCATCCTCATTTTACAGCATTTTTACACAAGTGCCTAAACTTTTAACAGCGCTGTAGCTTTGCAGGAGGTTTCTGCTTTTGAGTCGGCCCATATATAACCACATAAGTTATGAAACATAGGCCTATCTGAACCTATGTCATCTTGAATTCAACACCAAGCATGTTCACTTTAATATTGTAAAAGAAGAGATAAATGCACTGAAGCTTAGGTGTCCCACATTACACTAATCCACCCTATCTGAACCTTGACCATGGCACATTTGGAGACTCTAACTTAAACCCTCAAGTGCCAAAAACTGTCCAAATATACACTCATCATCACACTCAAACAAAACCAAGGCCTTTGGACCATGAGCAGTTTCAGTGCTATGCCACCTACTGGGCAAAATATTTGAAAAATGTATGTTTTTGCTTTTAACTTCTGAACTGTGCTGCATACAGAGTCAAACCATACCCAATTTTCCTATGACTGCTATTTTGACTTTTGATGTAAAAAACACATTGGCATATCATTATAAAAATCGGCATGAATGAGGGATTTATGTCTCATTTAAGTTATCGTGCCTATTGTCTTCAGACTGCTCCGGATCAATTCTTCATGCAGAAAGCTATGATACCTGTTATGCCATATTTGTTCGAACTCGCTGCATTAATTTTACGAACTCCTCCTAGAACGTTGGTCTGATTTCCATGAATTCAACTCTTCTTCAGACCATACTAGCAAAAAGTTATGTTGTGTCAATAGACTAAACCGTTTTACCACATTAATGCAGTTTATGGCATAATGTCAAACCGAACCTGAGGCTGTATGCAATGCTTTGACACCAAACTTTGTGTGTCATTGTCACCTCATAATGACAACAACGTGTCAATTACAAAAATGAACCATGATTTTACTACAAAAAAAACATGGTTAATATAGTTAAACCACAGATTAACCATGGTTTCGCTACACTAACCATAGTTTAACCATGGTATTTGTAGTAAAACTGTGGTTATACAAATGGTAATCAATGCCAAAAACATGGTTACTACACTTTTACTACAATAAAACCGTGGTTAATTTTCGTATGGGTGGTGTCAGTCTTGATGACTGTCTGTCCACCAGTGTTGGGCTATAGTTACTCAAAAAAAAGTAATATATTACTCATTACTAGTTACTCATTTCAAAAGTAATATTATTACTTTACTTATTACTTTCTGGCAACAGTAATTAGTTACACTAGTTACTTTTCTTTCACGCCACACATAAGTTGCATATCTTCCCAATAAAATTCCTCTAAAATGTTACTAACAATCTCATCATTTGACCAAAATCCACTTCGGATCGCAGTCAGAAGTTATTACAAACACTCAGAGGTGATTAATAGTACAATTTAAGTGTTTTATTAACCTCATTAATTGTCATGTGTAGCTTGAAGCTATAATTTCTCTGTTATACCCACACATACGATTTTATTTCATGATGTATTCTATCAAAAGAAATCATATTGGTTCATAAGAAAATGTTTAATTCTCTAAAAAGGTTTTATATAATTTCTATCAGGATCAGAGGGATACACAAGCCGTGTAACGCTGGAGTACAGTAATGCCACGACTTACACAACATCTTTTCTCCTCACAATAGATATTATTACATAGTTTTGGTTGATTTGTTATTTTGTTTGTAGTTTTGTTCACTGTTAGTTTCTGATAACCAATGCACTCACTATGGGTTAGGAAAGTTCATGATTATGTTTTGGGAGTCCACAACAACAGCTCGACATGCATGCAAGGTCAAAAAACATTTTCATTCTCTTATAATATGCATTTATTTTTACATTATTTGCTCAACGACTCCCAAACGGTTCGTTCAACGATTCATTTTTCCAAACCCCTCCACTGCGTGACGCTAATCTGTGCTGATTGGTCCGATAACCCAGTCTGTTGTGATTGGTCTACCGCGTGCAGCGCGTGTGCGAAACGGAACGCCACGCACGACGTCATAGAATGTCTCTGAACAGATTCACGCCCACTTTTAGGTTCGCAAACCCCTGGTGGTTCGTGAGGGAATTGCAGGGGGTTCCTGAGTTGGTACAGGGTATGCCTAGGTGTGTATACCATAGACTGTAAAAAAGATGGACGACGCGTCTCCGCTTCCTTCCACTATAGAAAAGTGAAGCTAAATCATCTCAGTATGGCCGTTGCCATCTTGCGAAAATGACATCATTTGGAGCCCGAGTCTGAGCAGTAGAGATTCGTTTGGAGCCCGAGTCTGAGCAGTAGAGATTCGTTTGGAGCCCGAGTCTGAGCAGTAGAGATTCGTTTGGAGCCCGAGTCTGAGCAGTAGAGATTCGTTTGGAGCCCGAGTCTGAGCAGTAGAGATTCGTATGGAGCCTGAGTCTGCGCAGTAGAGATTCGTTTGGAGCCCGAGTCTGCGCAGTAGAGATTCGTTTGGAGCCCGAGTCTGCGCAGTAGAGATTCGTTTGGAGCCCGAGTCTGAGCAGTAGAGATTCATTTAGAGCCCGAGTCTGAGCAGTAGAGATTCGTTTGGAGCCCGAGTCTGAGCAGTAGAGATTCGTTTGGAGCCCGAGTCTGCGCAGTAGAGATTCGTTTGGAGCCCGAGTCTGAGCAGTAGAGATTCGTTTGGAGCCCGAGTCTGAGCAGTAGAGATTCGTTTGGAGTCCGAGTCTGCGCAGTAGAGATTCGTTTGGAGCCAGAGTCTGAGCAGTAGAGATTCGTTTGGAGCCCGAGTCTGAGCAGTAGAGATTCGTTTGGAGCCAGAGTCTGAGCAGTAGAGATTCGTTTGGAGCCCGAGTCTGAGCAGTAGAGATTCGTTTAGAGCCCGAGTCTGAGCAGTAGAGATTCATTTGGAGCCCGAGTCTGAGCAGTAGAGATTCGTTTGGAGCCAGAGTCTGAGCAGTAGAGATTCGTTTGGAGCCCGAGTCTGAGCAGTAGAGATTAGTTTGGAGGCCGAGTCTGAGCAGTAGAGATTCGTTTGGAGCCCGAGTCTGAGCAGTAGAGATTCGTTTGGAGCCCGAGTCTGAGCAGTAGAGATTCGTTTGGAGCCAGAGTCTGAGCAGTAGAGATTCGTTTGGAGCCCGAGTCTGCGCAGTAGAGATTCGTTTGGAGCCCGAGTCTGAGCAGTAGAGATTCGTTTGGAGTCCGAGTCTGCGCAGTAGAGATTCGTTTGGAGCCCGAGTCTGAGCAGTAGAGATTCGTTTGGAGCCAGAGTCTGAGCAGTAGAGATTCGTTTGGAGCCAGAGTCTGAGCAGTAGAGATTCGTTTGGAGCCCGAGTCTGAGCAGTAGAGATTCGTTTGGAGCCCGAGTCTGAGCAGTAGAGATTCGTTTGGAGCCAGAGTCTGAGCAGTAGAGATTCGTTTGGAGCCCGAGTCTGAGCAGTAGAGATTCATTTGGAGCCCGAGTCTGAGCAGTAGAGATTCGTTTGGAGCCTGAGTCTGAGCAGTAGAGATTCGTTTGGAGCCAGAGTCTGAGCAGTAGAGATTCGTTTGGAGCCCGAGTCTGAGCAGTAGAGATTCGTTTGGAGCCCGAGTCTGAGCAGTAGAGATTCGTTTGGAGCCCGAGTCTGAGCAGTAGAGATTCGTTTGGAGTCCGAGTCTGAGCAGTAGAGATTCGTTTGGAGTCCGAGTCTGAGCAGTAGAGATTCGTTTGGAGTCCGAGTCTGAGCAGTAGAGATTCGTTGTTTAGAGTCATGAGGTGGAGCCGCGGAATCAAACTCCCGCAGACCCAATCAACCATAACGACACGCCCCATTTTTATAGCATCAAATTACTAGCTAAAATGAAACTTATCACAAAAACGAGCAATTGAACATATATCAGAGTGATAACAACTACCTTAAATGACAAAAACCATACTTTTGAAAATTGTATTGGCAGTGTAATTGTTTTTTTTATTTTGACTCAAGTCCCATTCGTTTACATGGAGAGGGCAGGGTTTATGACCTGTACTGCAGCCATCCACCAGGGGGCGATCAAAGAGCCCGCAGCTTCACTTTTCCTGACATGTGAGGCACACCCAGTGTATACCATCATTGGAAATTGACAGTTAAGTTCCCGGATGTGCCGGTAGTATGTATCAACAATACTGGATTACGGCTTATCACGTGTTGAAGATTTTATAGTTTATGAACGGATAACATGGCTTCAATTTTGCCTTACCAATTCGAGCCCGAGTCCGACGAGGAAGCGTCCAGAATTGTTGATGAAGCAGAAAGTCAAGCGCAAACACGACTGGATCAGGGGCCTGTACCATGATGCTGGCTGAACAAACTCAGGGTTACAGGATTAGTTTTGAGTTGACTAAACCAAACCAGTCCAATCTGGCTTTACTGGTACCATGAAGCTGATCATCAACTTTCTCTGTCAACTCAGGCTTGATCCTGAGTTAATGGAGCGCGTGAATGTGTGACATCACCGGCGAACAGCCAATCACAACACAGAGCAAGTGTGACTCACTTCTCACGAGAGAGCCAGCGAGATTCAACACTATTTTGTTAAAGGTTAAGAGATTAAAGAATATGAGGAATTTAAACACATTTCCACTGAAGTGCATGAAAGAGGACAAATAAAGGAAATGATCTTGCTCTATCAGTGCAGTCACATGTGAAACTTATGAAGTTAGTTTATATAGCTGATAATATATAGCGATAGAGACTCAAACATGTAAGGTCACGTGTAGCCATTTTTAAAATGTTATCTATTGATTCTACCACTTATTTATATTACATGTGATCTGTATATATTAATATTCATTTAAATTAATAATAATTGTTAAACTAAAAGTGCTTGTGTGTAATGGATTAATAATAATAATATAAATCATATGTAAATTGTAATTATGATTAAAGCCAGACATTATTATTTATTTATTTATTTTTTTGGCCTGTCAGTAGCACAGATAACACATGACAGTACATATGCGTGGCTATGCTATCATCATTCACAGCCTTGTTTCTTTTTTTTTTTTTTTTTTTTTTTTTCCCTTTTCTTTTTTTTTAATTAAATATATTTTTTTTATTTATTTTTTTTTTATCTTTTTTTTTATATTAATTAATTAATTTAATTTTATGTACCCTTTTACTTAACCACACTGTGACAGACAAGACCAGGGGACAGAGAAAACAAGAGAGAGAAAGAAGAAAGAAGAAAGGAAAAAAAAAATAAAAAAATAAAAATAAAAAAAAAGGTTGTGGGGAAAGTCAACAGAGAAGGGAGAGAGAGAGAGAGAGAGAAAAGGAGAATGGGGGATAGAGAGAGAGAGGGGAAAAAAAAAACAAAAAAAACAAAAACACAATTTGCTTCAATACCTGCTGACAAAAAGAGAAAACAACAGAAGAAAACAACCGAAGACACAACATCAAAGAGACTGCAGCAACAACCAACATCTGTATGAATCACAATAAATTCTAAATGTTAAATGTTATTGAGCAGCACACATAACTAATATTACAAAATAAGTTTTGAAGCAACAGTAGGTCAAGACAATGTGTGTCTGTGAGCACCTGTTTTTACACCAATGTGAATGCTTGAGTGTACACCTGTGTGTGTGAGCGCGCTTGTGTTCATAAGGTTCCTCCATGTAAATGTTTAATAGTGTGTGTGGGGAACAACAGCCCCATCCCGCAAGGCATGAAGCAGGCACGGAAAAGACCCGGGCCCCAAACATCCGGAGGCCCCCCAGGGCACGGGCCCCCCAGGAGAACCACCGCAGGGACAACAAATTATTATTTTTTCTAAGGTACTTTATAGTGACCTTTAATTTGGAGGAAGAGAAACCGGGGAGTGACTTTTTTTTTTTTGTGTCAGACATGTCACTTTGCTCTCATCTGATTGGTCCAATTTCAGTTTGAGATCTCTAACCCAGAACATAACCCCGGAGCAGGTTAGCTGTGCAGTGTAAGTTACTATGGCAATGAACGCAGCTAAAAGCCACACTTTCATGGTACCTAAAACCCAGAGTTGGTGCAAACTAAACTGAAACTTACCTGGCTAGCCAGCTAAACCGGCTTCATGGTACAGGCCCCTGGACGTTTCTCAGTGGTAAGTGTCAATATTGTTTATGGCACTTTGATGTATACGCGTGACAGTCCAATTAGTTTACGAATTTATTTAGGTGCACGTGTGGGAACTGTATCAAAATGCCAAGCGAGGCTGAAAACCTTTGCTGCAAAGAAGTACGACAGGTAGAGAATAGTTTCTGCAATACTTGTGGTTTTCACGCTTAGTACATGTAATATATGAAAATGTAATGGGAACAAAAGCACAATCCTAACATGAGTTGTAATTTTTTTTACACAAATATATACATATATTATATATATATATACACTAATATATATTATTATAGCAACTGTTTTGACGCACATTTTTTCACTTTAGGTTACAAGAAGAATGAACCAGATTCATGCATGGTACTCCATCCAGGCTTTGAACCAACTTGTCTAAATCCATATACTCTGCAGAACATCTACAACATCTATAGAAGCGACTACGGCCGTATAAGAGGCAGAACATCAGAGGAGTAAGTCTAGTCTGATAAACCATACCAATAATCAGATTCATATCACAATCATTTTTTTAATGGCATAACTAGAATACGTTAATGATGAAATATGAATAAGATATGCAACTCAAATAACCTTTATTTACAAACTCAGTACGTGTTTTATTTGGGCACACAGACTTAAAGGGACAGTACACCCAAAAATGAAAATCCTGTCATCATTTACTCACCCTCAAGTAGTTCCAAACCTGTATGAATGTGTTTGTTCTGCTGAACACAAAGGAAGATATTTTGAAGAAAGTTTGTAACCAGGCTGTTTTGGGGCACCATTGACTTCCATAGTAGGAAAAAAAATACTATGGAAGTCAATGGTGCCCCAGAACTGCTCTGTTTCCAACATTCTTCAAAATATCTTCCTTTGAACAAAAACATTCATACAGGTTTGGAACTACTTGAGGATGAGTAAATGATGACAGGATTTTCATTTTTGGGTGAACTATCCCTTTAAAGGTTTGTGTTTAATTTTAGTAGTGGTGGGCAGAGCGAGGCTTCGTGAAACACTAGCTGCGTCTCTTCCTGGTGAATAAAAGTGTTATAAATGAGTGTCCAGTCAATATAAAACACTGCTTTCACTCAGCGTCTGTGACGTGGAGCAGGACAACGTCCCACCAGTCCTGGTTTAAGACTCTCATCCACAGACGACTGGTTTTGGACACTTTTACTGCTTTCTAAAGTAAGCAGCACTGCACAATAGTTACTGTGCTGGTCGTCAACTAATTAGGACCCGAAGTAAATAAATATCAAGTGTGCTTTTTAAAACAATACACGAGAACTCTGAATATTCATGCAGTGTGCGCATGTCAAAAGATTAAATCCGATCAGAAGCTTGTGACATATAAACACGCATATCAACCCGATCACTTATTTAGCGTTCATGTAAACACTGCGTCCGGATTCGTCAATCAGAATGAATTCATTCGGATGGAAGCAAAAAGTGTCCATGTAAACGTAGCTACTGAAGCAGTCGAAGCAAATGTGTCGAGGCTTCGAAACATTTCGACACCTGTCTCTACGGTGACACCTAGTGGTCATTTTCAAGTATTGCTCTGAAACAGCGTCGACAAAGAAACAGTTAAACTAATTATAACGTATGTTGTGTTAGTTGATCCACCAAGTGATTTGGGGGAGTGGTTAGTGTGCTCGACTGGAATGCTGACTCCTTGGGTTCGAATCCTGGGTGAAGCGGTCATCTTCACAAAATTATAGGCTAATAAACAATTAAAATGAATGCTTTTATTGTTCTTGTAAAGTGTTGAAACATCAGTCTGACATCTGAATGAACTCTTTGTGAATAAGTTATTTTGGTAATGAAAAATAGACAAAATACATCAAGCCACAATGTCTTATTTTTATTTTTAGATTTTTATTTAAAAATATTAATTGTTCTGCTGTTGATGGACTTAGCCTACTTCTTTTTTTTACATATATATAGAATTTCTCCAGGCTTTGAAAAAATCCTCTCACAAAAACCCACGAAGTGAAGATGCTTTAACTTTTATACTCTGTGCGAGTTAGGTTGTGCAATTGTGTGATTTGTTCCCGACCCTGTCAATCAAACACAGAATCGGCAGGTATGCACGTCTCGAAACACTTGTGACACGCCCCGATGCTTCGAATCGCCTTAGTCACGTGACACGGGTGTTTCGAATCACGCTTCGGAGCAGTGTTTCGAAACATCTGCGCTTCGGGATCTCGACACCGTGTCGAAACGTTAGTTTCGCGTCAGCCATCCCTAAATTTTAGGCAGTTCCGCCCTCGTGCATACCGTAGCTTTGTCAGCTGGTGCTGTGGCTACTTGGGCTCATTACGTTGGCTTCCGACCACCTCTTGATTGAATCTTGAAACATGATGGGCAATCGCTTCCTCTTTGACGGTCTCATACTCTGCACAAAGGGGCGTAGGAATGGGGATTGCCTTCATTTCATCCACAAATGGAGAGGGGTCCATAATAACTTCATCAAAGACGAGCTTCAGTAGCTCGTCAACATAATCTGTAAGAAAAAACAGGACATTAGCAATTACTTGTTATACATGTAATATATTATTTTGTTTATTTGTTTGAATAAATCAGTTTTGTTACTTACTATATGTCGGGTCCGTTTTTAATGCCCGTGCTGTGCATTCCCCTTTTTTGGATTTCGGGAACACCATTTTGTACACCACCTGTCCTGTTGATGTTGTGGCTTGTTCTCTGTTTGCGTTTTCATTATGATGAAGAACAGCAAGGTACAGTCTACAAGAACCAAACAGTCAGTACATGACAGCCGCACTACAATATGTTTTTATAATTTTCTTTAAACGGGTCATATAATGCCCACTTTCCACAAGTTGATATTATTCTTTAGGGTCTTAATGAAAAGTCTGTAACATAGTTTGGTTAAAATTTTTCATTGGTAGTGTAAAAAACACTTTTTACCCTCGTCAGAGCAAGCGGTTTTGTGTCATTCTCCTTTAAATGTTAATGAGCTCTGCTGACTCCGCCCCCTCTCTTCCAAGCGGCTCTCTGAGGGATTGTTTACTTTAGCCGCATTCATCGTGAAACTTGCTAATTAGCACATTATTAGGAAAGGCGATTTGCAAAGATTCATTTAAAAAACCTTGTACTCACTTTTTCTGGAGGTGAAGCTGGATCACGAATGATTCGCGCGAACATAGACGCATTTAGGTAGATCGAGGGACAACAAACGTAATCCTCTACAGCTGCTCAGATGAGGGAGTAAATGACGACTGCTATGTTCATCATTACATCCAACAACTAAACACCTCGATCGCTTAGGAGTCATTCTGGTCTACATCTGCTGGTGAAACAGCTGAGACAGCTCACTCAGGGCGGGGCTAAGGTAAGACACCAGTGCAGTCTGTGCTGAAACACTGCTGTCAATCAAACAATTGTGGGAGGGGCCTCCGATCTTGTGACGTCACAAGATGAACAGCTCGATTTGAGACAGGGGAAAACATATTAGGAGATTAAAAAAAACACTGGATGGATTTTTATCATTATAGGATGGTTGTGCCAACACACATCTCAGTACAATCAACTTGTAAAAGTGGATATAGCATTATATGACCCCTTTAAAGCTGTATTACCTGCACAACATTCCCATGAAAGGGAACACTACATTTTTCGGTGTAAAACGCAGGATTAGGCTGTGGAACGCCTCCAGGGAAGAAGTCTGAAAATCATGCCTGAGCTTCTCCACATCCTTCAGAACTCTCTTGTTGCACAGTACTTTCTCAATTTTGTGGATTGCCAGTGACCCTGCGTTATTACAAACTATTGTCAGTAATAGTAAAACTTGCTTTTCAAGAAAGCAACTCATCAATTTGTTCAGTAATAAATATTGTTGGATGTAATATTAAACAGACAACAGTTTACTCAAAAAATGTAACGTACCTCGTTGAAACCATTTATTTGGGTCCGTTGATTCTGTAAGTGGATGTTCACACTTGGGAAAGATGGGATTGTCGTGAGTGTGCACATTCTGGAGGTGGTTGACCAGTGAAGTCCACTTAGCCACCTTCTCTGGTCCTGAAGTGGCGCACCAGTAAACATGATTTCTGATGCTACGCTGCCACTTCCTCAGCAATCCACAGTCCTTGTTTTTAGTCAGTTTCTGTAGTTTCTTAGACAAACCTGATATACACAAATTAATCGATAAATTAACCCCTTAAAGGGATAGTTCACTTTGAAATTAAAATTTGGTATCTATCAGCTTACCCCAAGGGCATCCAAGATGTAGGTGTCTTTTTTTCTTCAGTAGATCCAATTTTGATGTTTTTAGGTCAAACCGTTCTAGTCTGTCAGTCATATAATGGCAGGTATAGGTCACTGTCTCTATAAGAGGGAAAAAGAACATGCACAGAGAAATCCAAATTAAACAATTCCCCATCGTAACTACACATTGATGGCCTAAGACACGAAACGAGCGGTTTGTGTGAGAAAACGAACAGTATTTATATTGTTTTTTACCTCTTGTACACAACCATGTCCAAGTGATCTGAGCGCGCACACACATCCGGTGTGTGACGTGTGTGTGCGCGCGCTCTGGCTCGTTGGCGTCAACGCTTGACGGAGGGCGTGTCTGAAGCGTGGTGCTGACGCAACTGTTCAAGCGCCAACGGAGGCGTCAGCCAATCAGATCGCCTCATGCAAATACCCAATCCCGTTCATGCAACACCAGAGAAGTATGTGATTGGTTGTTGTAACTATGACGGCGCGTCAGCACCACGCTTCAGACACGCCCTCCGTCAAGCGTTGACGCCGACGCCCCGTGTGAATGCAGCGTGAGCCAGAGCGCGCGCACACACACGTCACACACCGGATGTGTGTGCGCACTCAGATCACTTGGACATGGTTGTGTACAAGAGGTAAAAAACGATATAAATACTGTTCGTTTTCTCACACAAACCGCTCGTTTCGTGTCTTAGGCCATCAATGTGTAGTTACGATGGGGAATTGTTTAATTTGGATTTCTCTGTGCATGTTCTTTTTCCCTCTTATAGAGACAGTGACCTATACCTGCCATTATATAACTGACAGACTAGAACGGTTTGACCTAAAAACATCAAAATTGGATCTACTGAAGACAAAAAGACACCTACATCTTGGATGCCCTTGGGGTAAGCTGATAGATACCACATTTTAATTTAAAAGTGAACTATCCCTTTAACTGTCACCCCCCATTTTTGAACATATACGTGAAAGTGCACTATCCAAACTTAAACTCTTATAATTCATGAATGCTTTGGAATATAGACATAAGGTTGGAGCAATCAGCAGATACTCCAAAAGTGGAATTATGTTAAAATATGAAAGTAACAAAAAGTTATAGAAGTTTAAATTTACTGTAAAGAAAAAAACATTATTATTTTTTTTATATTTTATATAAAACAAATATTTTACATAACAGGTTTTACTCTAAAATCTAAATAAGTCTAAATAAGTTATGTTCCAAATTTGAAGTTGATATGAAAAAAATTGAGGTCCCTGTGAGATATTATTTAGGGTGTCATACCACAAACAGCCACAGGGTGCCTCCAAACTCCATTGAATTGTTTTAATGCATTTTTCTGTCACAAATGTCTAAATTTCTCTATCAATATTACTCCTATCATAAAAAGACCACCAAATATGGAATCGTGAGAGTCAGACCTTTCCGACGATATGTATTTTGTAAAGATTATAAAAAGTTTTGATTCTAAAAGACCGTAATACATTGTGTAATATGACACTTGACTCCGCCCACTAAGGGGGAGGAGACCGCTAAAAAATTTTAAAGTACCATTTCCATGGTAACGCAATATCTGAGGTTTGAAATGATATATCATTTATGATGATTACTAAAATATTTCATAGGGAAAAAAAGACAACGTAAAAAAGAGTGCCAAGCGTCCCACAGGTGGGACGGTGGAAATGCATATAATGGTCACTTCACTCTGTAAATTATTATGTGGTTAGCAGGTCACCTTTCTCAAAGTGCCACACATCATAGAACTGGGTTATGCTGCGTTCCCTGAGATACTTCTGGATCTGTGGATGACGGTCGGTGACGATGTAATCCACTTCTACACCGTTAGACTCCAGCAGATCCAGACATCTCTTTAGGCCTTCCTTCTCCATGTGGAAGCTCCCACCAACCTCATTGCTCTAGGTATGCAGCATAATATCAGTTTTTTTATACAAATAATAAGTGATATGCTTTTGTCACTCAATCATAGGGCTGAACGATTAATTGCATTTGCGATAATATCGCGATATGACAAAACGCGATTTTTCAACCGCAGAGGCTGCGATTACACTGTCACGTGACACGCGAGAGTAAAGCGGTGTGTTCGACTTGAAGATCGATCGTATGACATCAAAGTACGGCGAGAGAAAGCATAAGGAGACGTCCGCTCTCTTATAGCTCTCGCAGTACTTTGATGACACACACAGCGATCGGTCCAGCAGCGCTGCTTCAAGTCAAACACATCTAAGCAGTCTTCAGAGGAAGCATCAAGTTGAGTCTGCAGTTTGCCGCGGGTTGTTTTCGTGTCCGCGGGTCTTTCATAACATGCAGAATTGACGCGCTACATGTAAACGATATCCTTTGTTGTGTTTTCGTGTCAAAATAACGGAGTTCCTTTGGAATTCTTCAGCTTTTAAGAACTCCGCTAGTGGGCGGAGCTAATGCGCAAACTGCAATCTCATTGGCCGGCGTTCACCTATTATCATCCCTGTTTTGATTTCAGCAAATCAATTCGAGCGAACGCAGACAACCTGATTAATATTCATGAACCCAGCAGCTCATTAATCCTTAGTGCGTTTTATATTGTTATTAGTTCCAGAATTCGTAGTAGTTTTATCTTATCAGCATTATTTGTAGTTTTCTTTTTCCTTTTTTTATAGAAACACTAAATGACAAACAATATCTTAAGCACCACCACCAGTCATAAGTTCAGTCAACATGACAAATATGCATTCATATTTGTCTAATTACTAAAGTTCTATCATCATATAATGCTAAATTATCATAATATCATATTATAATATTTGACTGACTGATGCTAAGTGAGATATAAAAAAACTGTGCCATTTTACAAATATAAGCTTTATATATATATCAGTATATCAGATAATTAATATTAGTCTGGTGAGTAAACTAATAAAAATGACAAGCCAATGGAGATTATATTGCCAAGGTGTCCATAGAGGGTTGATAATATTTACAATAATCAATATAATTTGATATGTGTCTCTCACATTATCCCACAGAAACATTACAATAGTGTAGATTAGTGTGCAATGTTTTATAATAATAATGTATTATATTTAGTGTCCATTTCATTCATTTAACATTTAATATTGGGGACATCCAAGTTATTTCACATTTGAACATTTAAAAAAAAAAGTAATAGTTACTTTGCCTGGTAATTAGTTTCTTTTATAATGATGTAACTCAGTGAGAAGTAACTAGTAATATAACTAATTACTTTTTTAAAGTAACGTGCCCAACACTGCATACTATACAAGGATTTATTGCTTCTCTTTGTTGAATAATACAGAAAATAAAGAGCTTTTAAAGGAACGCTCCACTTTGTTTGGAAATAGGCTCATTTTATATCTCCCCAAGAGGTAAACAGTAGAGTTTTACTGTGTTTGAATCCATTCAGACGATGTCTGGCGGCAGCACTTTTAGCATAGATCATTGAATCTGATTAGACCGTTAGGATCTCGCTCAAAAATGATCAAAGAGTTTCTGATATTTCTCCTATTTAAAGCTTGACTCTTCTGTAGTTACATCGTGTACTAAGACCGACGGAAAATGAAAAGTTGTGATTTTCTAGGCCGATATGGCTAGGAACTATACTCTCATTCCGGCGTAATAATCAAGAAACTTTGCTGCCGTATCATGTGTGCATCAGGAGCAGTGATATTACCTGAAAGTAGTCCCCAGATATATCATAACTAGTTACCTAGCTGGGGACTACTTTCAGGAGGTGTGTAATATCACTGCACCTGCTGCAACTTTTCATTTTCCATCAATCTTAGTACACGATGTAACTACAGAAGAGTCGAGCTTTAAATAGGAGACATATCGAAACTCTGGTCATTTTTGAGCGCGATGCTAACGGTCTAATCAGATTCAATGATCTATGCTAAAAGCACTACCGCCAGACATCGTCTGAATGGATTCAAACACGGTAAAACTCTACTGTTTAACTCTTGGGGAGATATAAAATGAGCCTATTTCCAAAAAAAAGTGGAGTGTTCCTTTAAAAAAATAATCGCGTATTAAATCGCAATCGCAATATTGGTAAAAAACAATCGCAATTAGATTATTTTCCAAAATCGTTCAGCCATAATCATGTTATCTAGTCTATTAAGGTTACACACCTGAACAAGCTGGAGGTCCACAATAGTATTGCTGTGCATGTCCATTACCGTGTAGCTTCCATATTTTGCTGAATGCCCTACACAAAACAAAAAGATGGCAACGCAACTATGCTTCAACGTGTGATGATATAATATTTTCACATATACAATCAATCAATACTTACTTATGACAATCTTGTGTCTTACCTGGGGAGTCTGCACGCATATCTCCAGCTACAGCAATCTTTCCTCGGTCTTGTAACTTCTGTATAATGTTTTGCTGTTCACTTTTCCACTTATGTACAATTGCTGGCTCCAAGAAGTTCCTGCAATGTCTCCGGAATGTGTCGTATTGGTAAATGTGTAACTCCATGGCCTTGCAAATCTTTGAATGGGGATCGTTAAACGTGTGTTTATTAAGAATATAAACAATTTTGATGTTATGAAAAATATTAACTTATATTGCATTAGTTCAAGGTTCTTGTTTATTTGTCACATACACAATTGTGATGGCTAAGGCCACACTTAATAAATATATTATTTTAATTGTTCTATTTTTTGTTTGTCTGCTTGTTTATAAAGTTGGGTATTCATTTTAGTTTTTTCTTTATATTATTTACCCAAAATATTTTGTGTTAGAGGTGCATGTTGACTCTTTATGCGAGTATTAAAGATCCAAGAGCGACATAGTTCATTACTAGAGTGCACGCTAGTGATTGAATAAAACCACAACTAGACAAAAATGGGTTTAAACATTTTATTTAATTGTTTGAATTGTGTATCTTACCTGTGGTTCCGCCGGGATCCATGACTGCAGCATGGAACCAAGGCCTGTTATTAGAAGAGTGCGGCATTTCCTGATGTCCTTTATATCCTTTGTTAGGAATTATGGGAAATGTAGTTTGGGGACCGTCTGGGTTTGGTTTGTTGGATGTTATGTTACAAATTCTATTTTTTTTTGTGTGTTAGTTTAATTTTGTTGTTGTTTTGTGAATGTAATTTCATAAGTTCATAAAGTTTATTTGTATATATTATATTATTATTTTTTCTTTGAGGTATGATGTACTAAATTTTTGGAATTAAGATCCTGTGAGACCCCCTGTAATTATAAAATGTTTGGTCCGATTTGTTTAAAGGGTTCAATTTTCGATGGCTGAGTTAGTTCTGGTGAGGGATCCCTGGAGAAACATCTAAGGCCCAGAACTCAGTAATGTGCTGATATTGCATTTATTATTTTTTTTTTTTTATGTGTGCTTTCCCATTTTTTTCTGCACCTTGGTGATCAGTACATGTGGCAGTGAATAAAAAATGGAAATTTTGAAACCTCTATGAATGCCTCCTGGAAATTTATGAAAGAACCTTGACAACAATCATACAGGGTATAATCAGTAGTGAAATGTAGGTTTATAATTTACTACAGGTCTACCTTTTGTAGTTGCATGAATGATCCTCCAGTAAAATAAGTCGCTGCTGATAAGAGGAGGTTTCCGATGGGTGTACTTCCAGCTATGGGCTGGCTCTGCCATTTTCTGTTGTACATGCACTTGGGGCAAAGCTGGCTGAATGCAACATAAGTGCCCATCCGGTGTAGCTCCACATCAGACTTTGATTTGCAAACGGGACACGTGGAAAACAGCTCACGCAAACACGTTTCAAAAACAATGTATTTTGCGTCTCCATATGTGTGCCTTTGCCCAAACCTAATAAAAAAAATATTTTTGGTAATATTGTCAGATAAGACTTCTTAGTAGCATATTGAACTTATAGATGTGTATTAAGGTGTTCCTGTGGCTCAGTGGTAGAGCATTGCGTTAGCAGCGCAAAAGGTTGTGGGTTCGATTCTCAGGGAACACACATAGTGATAAAACATGTATAGCCTGAATGCACTGTAAGTCGCTTTGGATAAAAGCGTCTGATAAATGCATAAATGTAAATGTAATGTAAAATGTATTACTTACGACATCTCAGATTCATGTGAAACGGTAGAGTCATGCGGTTCAGTCTCAAATTGCATGTCTGACTCGTCCTCCTCCAGATCAGGTATTTTGGGTGGTCTGGAACAAGGAGTCTTTATAGGTGTTGATGTGAACGGTGCATCATAGGAGGTTGATGTTGTTACTGTGCCAAAACTCACACAATCAACCGTTGCTTGTGAGCCTTAAGAAAGGAACATACAATTCTGATAACTTGTCGGTAATACAAAGATGGGCTTTATAAAATGCTATTAAAACCAAAAGAACAATAACTACAACATTTCTTAAATCAGGAGTGGGGAACGTTGATCCTGGAGGGCCGGTGTCCCTGCAGAGTTAACTCCAACCCTAATCAAATACACCTGAACCAGGTAATCAAGGTCTTCAGGATGCAATTAGGTCTTTTTTTCCCAGGGTTTTTCAGGGTTGGAGCTAAACTCTGCAGGGACACCGGCCCTCCAGGATCAACGTCCCCCACCCCTGTCTTAAATGTATACCTGTACTCCGAATGTGTGTGTCTTTCAGTGTAGTGAAGGATAGTTGTGTGCCGACAGATTTTTTGGGTAAATCCTCAGTTTGTGTCATCACACGAACAGTTTGCGGACAGTCAGTCTGACAAGCCACATCGAAACGTAAAACTCCACTTGCAATGGTCTGCTGCCATGTACTCTAAAATATATATATTTTTATTTAATTTTTTCAAATGACATTTGGCATCAACAGAAAAGACTTCATAAAACAACATATCACTTGAGGAAAAATTGCAGGCCTTAGGAGTAGGGATGGGTACCGAAACTCGGTATTTAATCGGTCTCGGGGCTAAATTATGAAAGACCGGAGTATCCATAAGCTCTGACGTTATCGGTTCTGCTGTCGGTACTGGAGAAATTATGAAAACACACATTTATTGTTGCTACATATACACATTATCTTGCAAATTCTATCTCACCAGAGTTGCCAGCTGTTTTATATGCAATAATATTCAAACATTTGTCTATGATGCATTTTTGCTATTCATAATTCAGAAGCAAGATCGCGCTCACGTGGAGGAGCTTCAGCACGCGCAACATGAAAGCCCTGTTTAATTATGATAGAATAGAGAACTAACTATTAAAACATATGCACTTTATGCCTGTGGCTGTTATATTAAGCTAAGTTTATTTATTTATTTTTGATTTTGGCTTCTAAGGATTATAGCCGCGTTTCTTCTAGCACAACTTCCATCCCTTCACAGCGGCGCGCATTCGTTCCTCCCTAAACAACACTTAACGTCTGAATCAGCTCAATCGGTGATTGTTGTAAAATGCCGTCTTTACTGTTGCTAAATTGCGGGACATGTTTGATAATAAAACGTTGAAAGCACAATCCGCACAAGAGAGGCTGCTCCCCAGGCTGAAATGTGTGTGTGTGTGTGTGCGCGCGCGCACGCGCGTGTGTGTGTATGTGTGTGTGTGTGTGTGTGCGTGCGCGCCTGCGGCGCGCTCCAAGACGGACAAGCAGATTACACTTTGAGCTTCGAGCGCGTCCAAACGATCAAATACACACAAAAATATGTCCAAATGGTCGGCTACGAGAGTATTCACTTAAACAGTTTGTCTTAAGTGGACCAGAACTGTTCGGAGAAAATCCGATGTGTGTCAATATATTGCCTTAAAGTGACAGACTGGCGCTTTAATGTTAATCAAAGAACAAAATGCAAAGAGAAAATCCCCCACAGCTCTTAATCTGAATAACGGTATAGCTTTAATAAGCATTAATCTATACATACAGTGAAAACTATGCAGTGTGCATTTACATTTGATTACTTTTAGATTTCTTTTGTAGGCTATTGCTTGCCTGAACAGTAATGTTAGTAGACCTTCATGGAAAAATTAAAGCACTGTTTATTTCATTTAATTTGTATATTTGTTTTATTGTATTTGTCAGTTTGTTTTTACTTTGTTTCTTTGTTAATATTCTTACTGTATCTTATGTATATAAAACACTAAAAATGCCTGCACACTGGTGCATTTACAAATTGATGTTTTATATTAATTTAATTAAATATTTATTTTACATTTCAGAATATAAAGTAATGTTAATTCAGCTCCTAATTTGTTATAATATATATATATATATATATATATATATATATATATATATATATATATATATACAGTATAACAAAAAGTACCGATAAGAATACCGTTAAAGTACCGGACCGATAAGCAGTATCGATAAGAGTAGTAATACCGTTAAAACCTTAACAATACCCATCCCTACATAGGAGTACTGGTACACAGATCTTTTCCAATGGAGAGCAGAGAACTAATCATGCGTCTCAGTTGCATGTTACTAGCGGTGTTTACATAGAAAATACTTCAGCTGGTCAACACTGACTACACTATACGGTGCTTTATCCCTTACATTGTAGTGTAATAATGATGGTGCTCCACTCTGTTACAAAAATAAACACTCAGAGAGGAAATAAGTTGCTTTATGCTTATATTTGCAAACCTAGGCCACAGTTCGGTGGTAAACACACAAACAGCCATGGTATATGCTTTAAACGTATCGATAAAGTACTGCACTTTGTAGACAAACGTATAGCTCTATTCTTTATCATAACACCAAGTAACAACAACGACAAACACTCACTCTTCATCGCTGCGCGGAGCAAACACACACACCACACAACAAACACACAACACACACACACACAACAAACACACACACACACCACACACACACACACACACACACACACACACACACACACACAAAACACACACACACAAACACACACACATACATACACACACACACACACACAAACACACACACCACACACACACACACACACACACACACACAAACACACACACATACATACACACACACACACACACACAAACACACACACAAACACACACACAAACACACACACACACACACCACACACAACAAACACACACACACAAACACCACACACACACACACACACACACACACACACACAAACACACACAACAAACACACACACACATACACACACAAACAAAACACACACACACACACACACACACACACACGTATTTTGCATGCTACAGAGCACATGCCAGTAAATATTTTCCTCACACTTACAGCTGGTGAAGCTGGCACAGATACCCCGGGCACCGATCCTTCCTTCAGTATCAACCGGCTCGCGAATCCCGCGCTGTACGCATTCAGGTTGCTGAAGCAGTCCTCGGTAAAATGACGGGGACACAACACAAGATTGGGGCTATACTGCTGTGGTATTGTTCTAAACACGAACTTTAACCATTGACTCTTCACAGCCTCATCCTTTGGCAGTGAAAAAAACACAGATTTACCCTCACAGTGCAGAGCACAGCGCCTTCGAGACATGCTGCTGTCAACATCTGCTACAGTGTCTGCGGGAGGGCTTCCCGGGTCTGCGCGCGCATAAATATGCTAATGTTTCATTTGACGTCATTTTGAATCGGCTAAAGATTCATATTAAAAACGACTCGTTTCAATGACTCCGAGTCGACTCTTTCTTTTGAGCGATGATAACTTTATACACGGTGCACTTTCAGATTTAACACTCTGCAGGATGTTTTCATTCACTTACACACTGCATGAAAGATCATTTTCACAAATCCATAATACGGGCACTTTAACATATTGCAGGGTTCCTACACATTCTCCATTTCAAAAGTCCATACTTAAATGTCCAAACCTCTCAGTAGATTTTGAGACCGTATTTAACATAAATGATTCATAGAGCATTATTTTCAGCTTTATATTTGATATATAGTACAGCAGGACCGTAGCTAGAGGATTGGGGGGCCCCCTGAAAAAATATTGATGTGGGCCCCCCCACACACACATATCATATACTGTACAATATACAAACATGGAACCAAATTGCATGCTTTTTTGTGGTTTTCATAATATCTAAGTTATACAACTAATAAAATATTAGAATTATTCACAGAACATGGGCCTATATAGTATAATTCCTGGATTTTGTGGGGCCCCCTGGGCGGTGGGGGCCCCTAGAATTGTCCCCGCCTTTCACCCCACTAGCAACGGCCCTGTAGTACAGTCATCTGTAAATATTTGTATTTTCTCAGGGTTTTTTTCATTGATTTTCTCAAAGTGACAACATACAGAGTCCCTAAAATAACAAATAATAAATAAATAAAACTACAGACTTTTACATGCACACAAGAAACTTGTTTGAGCCCTCCAGAAACTATGTGCATGGTAATGTTTTGCATGCTTATGCATTACAATTTCTAGTTTTATAAAACCCATTTCCTTCATGCATCACTGCCATCTTACTATAAATAAAAAGATAGCATGGATGCACATGAATTATCAGAGATCTACCTGCTCAAAATGTTGCTTTTCTTACGGTAGTACCTCTAATATCAAGGCCTGATGCCCAATACACGTCATCTGTGTAGAAACCACATGAAACCATGACATGAAATGGACTGATGGCATAACATTTGCCAAGTTCAAGGTCTATAAAAAAGACCGGTACTGTAAAAAAGTGTTTAAGATTTGGCTTTCATTGGGGCAGTATGTCATATTTCAAGGCCTTAGGTAATGCATACTAAAGAAAGCACACCACGAAATGGTCTGATGGCACAATAGGTGGCACAATGTGCATTGTCCTATATGCTAAATTTAATGGTTCATTGTGCACACATAAAAGTCTGTATATTTTTTTATTTTTGCAATGGTCCTTGAGGTTATGTAATACGGTGCTAAGAATATAGTGTGAAGAAACCCCAAATGCTTATAACATGCATTTTGCAAAATAAAAAAGTCATATTTGGTGATCCCTAAAGAATCACTAAACAGCTGCCATGAAACCTCACTTCTTATACGATACATTTATTTTCATTAAATTCTTAATTTTCTATTATAAAAAAACTAAATAGGGTCAAAAGTCTGGAAACACAAATATTTTTCCATACTCTGCTTTGATCCAACCCTGATATTGATCTGTACTGTAAAGTGTTAGCAGAATTATTGCAGTATTATTACTATGTGCAGGTGCTTTAGCCTGCATTAATCAACTGATGTCTGTGTAGTTATGTTATAGACTACTGAAAAGCATTGTATTAAATGATAAAGAAGCTGTATTTATATTACGGTGTTACTGAGGACAAGAGAAGGTCAGAGTGCACTGATCATGCATTACGTAAATATTGAGTCAAGACAATCTGCTAAACTTGTCCCATGTATTCATTTGACCATAAAACCTTGATTATGTGTCACAGTATGCACGCCACAAGAACTCATTTAACTCATTTATTTTACTGCCAAATCCATCCTACATTTCTGAACCATCCAACATTTGTCCAAAAGATGTAATGTACATTATTAACAATGCCTGGTGAGGATACCTATATAAACAAGAAATCTTATTAAAAGACAATTCCAGCAAAGGAAGCGGATTCATAAACGAAATATATAGGATATATTCTGTAGTTTTGCACACACATCTGTTAGGGGGATTTTCTGCATGATGTACTTATCAGTGAAAATGTTTACAATCTTTAATAAAACAATTTGAAGGGACGAACTGGAATTTGAATTGTGTGAAGCTGAAATGCAAAAAAGGGCAAATAAAAAAAAATATTTAGCTAAAAAAGGCAAGTAAATTCTATGGAGAGATGCATGATACTCTCGTCAGGTCTTGAGCATCTGGTTCTATAGTCCATCGATGTGCATGAAAACACTGCCTGATAACATCCTTTAAGCATTTCATTTATAGTGGATCAGTTATCTTCATCACTCCCGAAGCCTTCTTCCTCATCCATATCCATTCCTTGAAACAATCTAGAGAAGAACATAAATAAACAAACAGTAAGCAAGTGCACCAGCCATTAACCTTCAGTCGTTTGAAATCTATTAGACGTGACTTTAAGACCAGGGGCCTCATGCATAAAACTTTGCGTAGAATTCATCCTAAACATTCACCAGAAAATGCACCAAATTCCCTTCAGAGAGAAAGACTGTACGTTCATGCATCACCACCACGTCTCATCGCTGAAATATCCATATATGGAGCTAACAACACTAGTTTTACTCTGCATAACATCATCTGCATATCATTTGCATATGCATAATCCCACCTGTGTGATATGGATATATCATTTGACCATGTTTTTGGGTGCAAGAATATAAAAAATGACTAACTGCTTACTGTTTCGTTCACATAAAAGATTGAATTTAATATGCCACGCATTAATGCAAATCATTATCCATCAATCATACAGCAAATATAGATAGCAAATAGATTTTGAACAGTAAGATTTTTAATGTTTAAGTTTTCTTCTGTTCACCAAGCCTGCATTTATGTCATCCAAAATACAGCAAAAACAGTAATATTGTGAAATATTTTTACTATTTAGAATAACTGTTTTCTATATGAATATGTGTTAAAATGTAATTTATTTCTGTGATCAAAGCTGTATTTTCAGCATCATTACTCCAGTCTTCAGTGTCACATGATCTTCAGAAATCATAATAATATGCTGATTATCAATATTTAAAACAGCTGAGTACATTTTTTCAGGATTCTTTGATGAATAGAAAAATCCAAAGATCAACATTTATCTGAAATAAAAAGCTTTTGTAACATTTTACACTAAACAATTCAAAAGCTGGGAGTCAGTATAAATTTTTTTTTTTGGGGGGGGGGGAATAAATTATAGAAATTAATACTTTTATTTAGCAAGGATGCTTTAAATTGATCAAAAGTGATGATAAAGATATTTATAATGTTACAAAAGATTTCTATTTCAGATAAATGCTGTTTTCTGAACTTTCTATTCATCAAAGAAACATGAAAAAATTATACTCAGCTGTTTTCAACATAATAATAATAATAATAATAAATGTTTTTTTGAGCAGCAAATCAGCATATTAGAATGATTTCTGAAGATCATGTGACTGCAGTAATGATGCTAAAAATTCAACATTGAAATCACAGGAATAAATTACATTTTACATTTACATTTATGCATTTAGGAGACGCTTTTATCCAAAGCGACTTACAGTGCATTCAGGCTATACATTTTTTTTTTTTTTTTATCAGTATGTGTGTTCCCTGGGAATCGAACCCACAACCTTTTGCGCTGCTAACGCAATGCTCTACCACTGAGCCACAGGAGACACATTTTAAATAAATTCAAATAGAAAACAGTTATTTTAAATAGTAAAAATATTTCACAATATTACTGCTTTTGCTGTACTTTGGATCAAACAAATGCAGGCTTGGTGAACAGAAGAGACTTCTTTAATAAAACATTAAAAATCTTTCCGTTTAAATACTTTTGACTGGTAGAGCATGCATGACTTGTGGATAAAGACTTCATGTAATTTGAGTACAGATGTCTCAAGTGAACGTAAACAGTTAGGAGTAAAAACACTCCGATGCGTGTGAGACCACGCAGCGGCTCTGAAACACATGTAAGGGCTCTCTGAAGACGGTACTCACTGGTTAAAGCAGGGCGAGTCGGGGTTGTTGAAGTGACTGTAGGGGTTCACCCTGCTGAGAGCTCCCAGACACATCCAGCAGAAATACTTCTGACACGACGAACAGGTCATCTTATTACAGCCGTGCACCTTCTGCACAAACCAGAAGAGCACTTTCAGTCCATGCACAGAGTCATTCAGGTGCAGAAAACACACAAAGAGCAGACCGTTGCACAACACATGAGATTTCAGTTTGCAGAAGGTTCCCACAGTCTGTCTTTAAAGGGGTCATGTGATGTTGCTAAAAAGAACATTATTTGGTGTATTTGGTGTAATGTGATGTGTTTATGCGGTTTAAGGTTCATAAAACACATTATTTTCCACATACTGTACATTATTGTTGCTCCTCTATGCTCTGTCTTTCTGAAACGTGTTGATTTTTACAAACTCATCGTTCTGAGAAGCGAGGCGTGCTCTGATTGGCCAGCTATCAGTGCGTCGTGATTGGCCGAATACCTCAAGCGTGAGACGGAGATGTTACCGTATTGTGATGCCGTGTCCCGGCGAAACCAGACTAAAACAATAAAACCCATCATAAACGAGGCATTTGTTGCATCCAGTGAGGACATAATTACTGATTATAATGACTTATACTGGTTTTTTACACATCGTGTTGCATATCGCGCCACGTAAACATTACCATGTCTGCATTTGTGACCGGAGAAACGTCAAACAACAAGCACATAGTCAGTGTCAGAAACATACTTACAGGCTGTGAGTCAGAAGCAAAGCTGGAATTGCTCCACTTTATAGAAACAGTCTTTGTGCAGACAGCATTGTAGGCTACTCTTCCAGCTTCAGGACACAGTCCTCTGTTAAATACGCTGCACACACTCCAATATTAGTGTTGAACTGTTCTGGAACAGTGTTGTGAATACAACTTAACCACTGATTTCTAGTTGTGTCCTCTTTTGGATCCCAAACAAAGTAGTTTCTCTTTCACAATGAAACACAGCGTCTCCAGCAACAACACTACAGTCAGAATAATAGCTCCACCTTCTTTCATTGCGTATACGTTTGGGCGGAGTTATGCAAATCTTCCCACACAGTGACGTAGACATGTGGGGTGTGTTTGAATGAGCCGTTTTAGGAGGACGAGTCTTAACTTTGATAAAGAATATCTCTTTGGTTTTGAGACTTTAGTCTTTGCAACTTCAGGGATCTTATCTATGCACAACACATATATATATATAGCTATAGTATGCATCAGCTTGTGACACTCCAAAGAGAAAGCAACACTTGAAATCACAACATATGACCCCTTTAATCTGTTTCATAGAGATTTCTGGGGCAGTTTTTCATTTGAATGCCAGGTACAAATGGAATTAATAGGTGTATATGATAGCATTTACTATTAATATATCAGTGACTAGTACTTTTCCACTTATAGGTCTTAATTACTGGACCAAAAACATTCCTAATATAAAATTTTGATATTCATTTTTTGACTTGTGAAATTAAATATGTTGACCTAAAATTGGATGAGGTGCTCAGCAACAACACCATGATTTATCAAAACAAAACTTCATTAGTACCTGCTAAATTTGGTAATGGCGCCACCTACAGGTCAAAAGATCTGAAAAATGGCTATTTTTGCTCAAAACTCTTGAAATGTTTTTCAGAAAATGCGTCTACGTTTGCGTCTGTGGATTTCTTGGGTCATGCCGACGATACCATTTTTGCTAGGATCGAACAAACTGCCTGTTTGGCATTTCAAAATTTGTGTTCAATTAAGATATTTTTTAACGCTTTGGTGTATTGGCGTAAAATTTGGTAGAGATCACTGTCAGCTTGTCCTGAAGAAGCCTGTTTAGTTTAGACAGCACCACCTATAGCGTTCAGAAGATATAAAGCTTTAAACACTTTCTTTGTTGATAGAATTCTTGGTTTTGATGTGCAATGGGTTGAACTGAAACACCCTCAGCCCTTGATTACTTGGATGGAGATGATTTATTATTTACCATGATCTTCATTATCATGCCTATAGAAGTCATTTTAAAAGTTATGCATTAAAATATTGCATTACTCCATAAATAATAACTAAATTACTTACTATTTATTGACAGTAATGCATTGTTACTTTTTGTCACCTGAAATGGTTTATAAGCTTATAATATTTTTAAATAAGTTATATTTTTGGTAACTGTAAAAGCCCTTTCACACCAAAAGTGAAATTAATAAGCCAAAACATTGCCTATAGGTATGCATTGCTGTTGGAAAAAATATACAAAAATCACACAACAAGTAAGAATTATTTGGTTCGATCTCAAAGTAACTCATATATGATATGTGGGGGTAGGTTAAGTGTGATCTGCTGTGACGTCACAATCGTGTTGCATTGTGGGATATGGAGCTGCCTGAATCAGACATCGGAGCAGGCTAAAATGTAGTCACACAGGCTCGTGAATTCTGAAAATATGTAATATGCACCTATCCTTAGTACTGACCTGTATGTTAGTGCCACAGCAAGGGCACTGTTTACAGTTATCCTTCAGCCACTCTGTGCTGAAAGACTCCTCCACCGCCTTCTGAATGACCCGTCTACCAAAACGCTTCTCCAGGAACTTCTTCCCCTCTTCACTCGCAGAAATATACTCATCCCGCAAACTACGGAGCTCATCTGTTAAGAAAGACAGCTTTTGAACTCTGCAGACGGATACAAACTAACAAAGTGTGTACTTCACATTCTGTAGCAAGTGTGATGTTCACTGAGCATCAAATATGTGTCCCTGCAGCACAAAAGCAGTCATAAGTAGCACAGGTGTATTTGTAGCAATAGCCAACAATACATTGTATGGGTCAAAATTATCCATTTTTCTTTTATGACAAAAATCATTAGGATATTAAAGAGAGTAGTTCACTTCCAGAACAAAAAAATACAGATAATGTACTCACCTCACCCTTCTTGTCATCCAAGATGTTCATGTCTTTCTTCAGTCGTAAAGAAATAGTTTTTTGAGCAAAACATTTCAGGATTTCTCTCCATATAATGGACTTCTATGGTGCCCCCGAGTTTGAACTTTGAACCCTGTGTATATAAATTGTAATATTTTTTAGAAAATAACTGATCATTTCATTAGATAAGACCCTTCTTCCTCGGCTGGGATCGTTTAGAGTCCTTTGATGCTGCATTTAAACTGCATTTTGGACGTTCAAACTCGGGGGCACCATAGAAGTCCATTATATGGAGAGAAATCCTGAAATGTTTTGCTCAAAAAACTATTTCTTTACGACTGAAGAAAGACATGAACATCTTGGATGACAAGGGGGTGAGTACATTATCTGTAAAAGTTTGTTCTGGAAGTGAATTACTGCTTTAAGATCATGTTCCATGAAGATATTTTGTACCGTAAATGTATCAAAACTTAATTTTTGATTAATAATATGCATTGCTAAGAACTTCATTTGAACAACTTTAAAGATGATTTTCTCAATATTTAGATTTTTTTGCATCCTCAGATTCCAGATTTACAAATATTGTCCTATCATAACAAACCAATGGAAAAGCTTTGTATAAATCTCAATTTAAAGAAACTGACCCTTACGACTGGCTCCAGGGTCACATATACTAATATCAGACACAAGCTGCACCAGGAGTAAATATCCTTTATCTCACCAGCAGTCACTATGCAGTGAGAGAGGCCGTGATAGCTCCGCTTACAGAGCGTACAGAAGGCATATCTGCAGGCGGGACAGATGCCCATAGTAGAGTCAGGCTCCACCATCACCGCCATACAGCAGCTCATACGAGGACAATACACCACATCCGCCATCAGGTCCAGACTCGACTGCAGCAGGAGACGATCATAGCGTGCAAACTCGTCTTCGCCCACGAGAAGTTTCACCTGTTGTGTGAGCAGACTGATGTCAGTCCTACAACTACATTCAGAATTAGTGCTGCGATGATAAATCGATGCAGAATCGATTCGTGGAGTTCTTCCGAATGCATCGCGATTCACTCTAGAATTGATTCTGAGCTTAGATTTTAACAGCAGATGGCGCTCTACTCTAGTTTTAATCCAGACCGATCTCACAGCAATTCGTACATATTTTACGAGGTGGCTAATTCGTACGACCTCACTTGTACAAATTCATACGATTTTTGCCAAATCGTACACATTTTAAAGGTGACACACACCTGACTTTTCCAGGTTTTAAGTGCTATAATCAGGTCCCCAGTGCATCTACCAACCAAGGAAACTTTAAAAAGATGAACCCAGTAACTTTGTTTTAGTAAGCATCTTTCTGCAAGTGTCTGAAAAAACGAGCGCATCTGATTTCGCTCCCTTGGTGACGTGGCAAAGGGATCTCATTATAATATTACCGCCCCTTAATCTGTAAGTTTCCACCCGCTGCGCCCTCATTTTGATTTCACAAGTGACAGCAGTGTAGCAGTTCTAATACCACGGTGAAAGATTGAGTAAAACATGCTATATCTGCATGTGTTTGTCTGCACAGACGAGCACTGAACACTGTTTAGAGCCTCAGAGGAGACGACAGAGCTGTGCATTTAGTGATTTATTTACTGTATGCTGCTGCCACACAGATCTAAAATAATCATGCATAGAAAATTTATTTCCCAGCTGTTTACCTTCACAGTCATAACCGACTGTTTTTGTAACTCGTGTGTTTTTAATGTAAACTTTTGTGTGAATGAGAACTTGGTTAAGCACTCTCATGCTGTGACAGCCGCTTTCTGTCCATGTGCTTCGGATGTGTGCGCTCAGAAAACCATCAGAAGTTTAAACTAATATGGTTTAAAACGCCTGATTTCAGCGCTATAAACATGATAATCAGAACCAAAACAGATGTTTTTAGCAGGTACGAGCTGAAATGGCACTATTCTGGAAAGGGGGCGGGAGCAGCAGCTCATTTGCATTTAAAGAAACAGGCACGAAAATCAGAGCGTTTCTGCTTCCACTCAAAATAGGCATTTTCAAAATGATCTAATAAATTATATGTGGGGTATTTTGAGCTGAAACTTCACAGACACATTCTGGGGACACCAGAGACTTCTATTACATATTGTAAAAACGGGCATAATATGTCTCCTTTAAGAGTTGCACAATTCGTATGAATTTGTACGAATGACCTACACCTAACCCCCGCCACTAAACCCACCCGTCACTGGGGTTTAGACAAATCGTACAAGTGAGGTCGTACGAATTCGTATGAATTAGCCACCACGTAAAATACATATGAATTGGTCGAGAAATAGCGTTGTTTTTATCCACACACTCAAATGCTGATGAAGAAGAGCGCTTGTGCGTTCGGCTGAGTCTGTAATCTCACCTCGGCTCAGAATGCTTTTATGACGCCAGATTAATGTAAACACAGCCCACTGTGAACACCCTTGTGATTCACTTCAACCTTTTCTAATCTTATGAATGATTATTTTAGGTTCAAGTGTGTGTAAGGATTTGGAAACGAGCATTTCTAAAGCATGCAGCGCCATCTGCTGTTCAAAACTAAGCTCAGAATCGACTCCAGAAAGAATCACGATGCATTCGGAAAATCCCAGAATCGATGCGCGAAGCATTGATTTATTTTCCCAGCCCTATTCAGAATGCAGCTCAAGTGTTTTAGAGGCTCAAGGCTAAGGATATTCGCTCAAGGTTCAGATATTTACTGGCCCTGACACAAAAATAAATAAATAAAAAACCTGCTTTGTTGTCTTTGACTCATGATTCTAATAAATAAGGTTAAGGCATCAAAATTGTAGTTACCAGAAGGGTTGTGCGATATACATCTCCAATATATAGCCTATTAGAATAAAATGCAGTTAGAATGCACAGATAAATATCCACGTATGGGTTTTTGTTTTTTATATTTGTAAGTTATGCTATAATAAAGTAATATCACACAAGCAAAAGTGCTGGTCGTTTTGCTTGGTCCTGAATATTAGCGCATGAGCGCGATTGCGAATGTGATATTGATTTTATACAACAGTTCAAAAACATGAAGTTAATATTGAGTGAGTTACATTTTAGATAAAATAGTTTTTTTTTGCCATGAAAATAGTTTCAAACAAAGCCGAAGCAGAACATTTGTAGAGCGACACAGCAGTGTTTCATTCCTGAATGAATCATTTGAGTCAATGATTCAATAATCCATTCATGCGCCTGCGTCCCAATGTGCATACTATCCATCCTAAATTCTATGATATTAGTAATTTTCAATACTATTTAGGGCAGATAGGGTAGATAGTATGCACTTTGGGATGCAGGGAGCCACTTGCTTTGTTTCTAAATGAATCAGCTGTTTGAATGAATCACTTGAATGAATGATTCAATGAATCACTCCTTAAGAAAGGGACATAATTAAATATATAAAAAAATATTGAGATAAAAAATGTTTTTGTTAATATCGCACACCCCTAACTACCAGTGAAATTTCGTAATTCTCGACGCCAATTTCAATATCACAGGAAAAACTACTAGCCTAACAATTTTAAAGTTCAAACATTATTAAAGACAAATAATCAGTCAGTAATAAAGTAAGAACAAATTTCAAGCAATAGCACAAATAAATACAACAAAGATACTAGGGCTGTGACGGTCTTTGTGACAACCGCGTCACCGCGGTGGTCTGTCGTCACCGGCGGTAGTGCACGTGACGTCACACACTTTATAACAAGCATAATACAAAGTTTTGTATACAAGTGTAATATAGTAACGGTTGCAAATTGTTTTATTTAGACTATAAATCTATGCTAAATCACAAATTACCTCAAACGCCATACACGGCGTTTCCTTTAGATTGGCAGGTTTGAGGCAGGAAAATGTGTTTATTCTGCATTCAGAAAATGTATTTCGTGATGAGCGATGGACCTTGTTGGGAAACCAAATACTACATCGCTGATCTGGAATCATTTCCATTCGTGTCACCCATCCGCGTTTGTACAAGTGTCTTCAAGTTCACGTGATCGCAAACGCCCGGCTGGTCAGGTTTGTGTTGGTGAGGCTTTCTCCAAACTGGCCAAATACGAGCGAGACAGCGATAAATGGAAGATGCCAACAAGAAATGTGGCAACATACGCCGCGACTCCTGTTCCACAGAGAGCGCGTGCAGACGAGGAGTTAACGCGGCCGCTTGCTTGGTAGCGGAACAGTGAACCGTGCAGTGTTGCCAGATTGGGCGGGTTCCCGGCAGTTTTGAATTTGGTTGTGCGGGTAAATATTGGCTTGGGCGGGTGGACAAAATTTGGACTGGTTTTTGGTCAGTTTGGCGGTTTTCAAAACATATAAATTGTATAGGATAATTGGTTAACAAACAAACCCAAGTGTATATAGCCTACTGCATGCATCCAATCAGTCATCACAAAGTTACTAAACACACACGCACCTGCAAAGAGACTGGTGCTGATGTTTTAGCCAATTGCAGATGATTCGCGTGATGATTCATGAGCGACGGGTTTTTAGCGCGATAACGGATCTGATTTTGAATGTATAACTGTAAGTGATCATAATGCCTAAATATAAGTTTGATGGTAAAGAGTGGAGAGTGTTTCAAAACGTGAATTACACCTGTTGCGGAGATGACATGAAGGCTGTATCACTGCAACTCCGAAATCAGAGCACAGTTCAATGATTTAATCAAAATCTATTTATATCTATACGATCCTGTCTTTTATATTTTAAACGGTCCAGATTGGATCCTTTAAAGATGCTGGACTTAGTTTTGACTGTGCAAAATTCTACATATGAACTTCACGAAAGACTTCTGTGTGAAATTATAGAGCGACACGAAGGTATTGTTGTTAAAAAAAAATTTATTGTCGGATTATCATACAGAATGACAGCTTTGACTGTCATGTGTGCATGAACGAGTGTGAAATACCTATAATTACGATCACTTATATTGGGCACTTGTTTGCATTTAAATTCTGACGGTTGACATTGATTGCCGTTTTGACAGTGTCTGCTTGCGTATTTTAATCATATTTGGTAGTTCTCTTTAATGTATTTGCCCCGATTTGATCCATGGGAAATTTATCTAGCATTATATTTATATTATTTTGTCGTCATTATTTCATTATAAGGAGTTAAAAATGGCTCTTATCAACCTTGATTTACATTATATCACATTATTTTGACAGTTAAAGTTTTGGGCGGTTTTTGTGAGCTTTTGGGCTGGAAATCGTCATCCAATCTGGCAACACTGGAGCCGTGTCTAAACCGGACGCCGTGTCGCAACACAACAGGTTGAGTCTGTCTACAGGACATTTGATCTTCGTGTCAGTATGTCATAAATAGAACAAGGCAGTTTACTGTGAGGGATTTGTCGTGTTGTATCGCGCCGCATCTGTGGACAGCATCACTGATTAGAATGAGTTCTCGCCGCGCCGCTCGCGTTATTTAAGGCTACTTTCCTATTTAACTGTATTATTTCTTTGATATTTATTTTAGTGTTTTGCAGGCTGATTGTTCACTGACAGAAGTGCTAAAATAAACACGTACGTTTTTTTAATAGATGATTGAGCCTCATTTATTTATGTTTGTGTTTCAGAATTATATATATATAAATATACACAACACCGCACCACCGGCGGTTGTTGGTCCATTACCACCGCGGTGGTAAAAATCTGCCACCGTCACAGCCCTAAAAGATACAAATAAAATAAACATTGCTTTTCCAGGGAGGTCTAACAAGATATCCTACAGAAATTTAATAATCAAATATAAAATACCACTACAGTCTTCACTGCAATGCTTATTAAAGCCACAAAAGTTATTCAGTCAAGAGCAGTGAGTGACTTTATCTTTTTCATTTGTTGATTAACATTAACGACATAAACAGCAGCATGTATATTACACTGCTGTCACTTTAAGACCTAATGCGCAGATCTAATGGACCCTTTTCACAAGACGGTCATCAGCATCATAAATCCTCGAAAGTTTTTTTATATTTAGATTTTTTCTATGTACATTTATAACAGTATACTTTGTATTATATCACCTTTGCATAAAATTACAAACAAACTAGTTAATGCTAACGCGAGGGTGTTTAATGCAGCGTCTATGGGAGGGACGGTAAATTTGACATCACTCTCTCTTATGGCTGCCGTTATCAGTCTCTCTCAATTTTTTTCCTTTTTTTGAAAGTCATTAAAACACTATCGTGGAGTTTTTCTTTTGCTATTTGAGCAAATGGGAATGGGTACTCATTATGTGCCCCTATTATGGATTTTTGGAAATGATCTTTCATGCAGTGTGTAACATGAATGAAAACATCCTGCAAAGTGTTAAATCTGAAAGTGCTCCGTGTATAAAGTTATTGTCTCGTCAGAGTCGACTCTGAATCATTGAAACGAGTCGTTTTTAAAACGAATCCCTGTTTGACGTCAACATGAAACATTAGCATATTGCCGCACACTTGTTGGTCTTTTTGCGTTGGTCTGAATGAAAATGCAAATTCATTCTTTGCCACTAGGTGCTGCTTTTGGAGCGTTAAAAGCTCACAAACACTGCTTTAAATGAAATCCACCAATCAGAGCAGATTAGCGTCACGCACAGGAGGGGTTTGGAAAAATTAATCGTTCAGCGAATCGTTTGGGAGTCGTTGAGCAAATAAGGTAAAAACAGATGCATATTATAAGAAAATAAAAGTGTTTGTTGAGCTTGCATGCATGTCCACCTGTTACTGGGGACTCCCAAAACCAAATTATGAACCTTTCATAACCCATAATAGGGGCACTTTAAGTTAACCCAACTATGACGACTTCCGCTGCGGAGAAATCTGCAAATGTGAAAAAGGTCACGCATCAGATTTTCTCCTAAAGGCTTACGAATACTCGTCAAAATTTTGTGTGTATTTTTCTGTTCAAGTGTGATAAGATGCAAAAGAAAACTCAGTAATCACATGCTTTCTGAGAGAGGCTTTCTGTGCGCGGGTCAGAACCACGAGTTCTGCGTTCTCTTTCATGTCTCCTTTACAATCGCTTGAATGTTTAAACAGGCAAGACTTAATGTGAAAAAAGGATAAACTTGTTACAATTCTATCCTTTTAAGCTGCCCAGAGCCTCATTGTCAAGCCCTACATCAGGGCTAGTCAACTGGTGGCCCGCGGGCCAAATCCGACCCGCCAATCATCTTCATCCGACCCGAGGGAGAAGTACGCGCAGGTCACATATATACCTTAAATTGTTGTCCACAAGGTGGCAACACTGGCCCGGGCCATACGAAAAAGAAGAGACGCAACAACAACACTCTACGGAGACAATTATGTCAAAATTCGTGATGACTGTAAAGAGTTTGGACAAAATCAGGTGTGTGTCAGATCCGTGGCATGTGCATCAGGTTTTAAAGAGACAGCGCTGCTTTTAAAGTAAAACCTGCTGCAGTCTGTCATTGATGTAAATCAGAGAACAAAAGAAAAAGAGAAATCACTCGACTGCTCTAGTCGCTGATAAACTTTTGTAGCTTTAATACAAATTAACCAATGTAGTTTATGCATATACAATTTAGAGTTTATGTGAAGTGTTTTAAAATCACTTAAATTAAAAGTTGTTATCCATTATTAAATGTTAAAAATAATGGCTTTCAATTATACTGTAATGTTGAATGGCTATAATTAATAGGTAAAATTGAAGGAAAATGCATTTAATAGAGACACCAGCAGCAGTATTGGTATCAACTTAGTAAAAAGATGCCATTAAACACGTATTTAAAATACACTATCATTAACTTGGAGTTTCAATGTGAAATTATGACAATATAAATATGAGATTAATCATGATTAATTACAGAAGAAATTAATTATTATATTATAATTTTTTAATTGATTGACAGACAGCACTCTGTTAACCTTTTATAGATCTTGGTGTTGGTAATATTAGTTAATTTTACTGCTGAATATGCATTTCAATTTAATTTATAATTTTATAGCCCCCCAGGAAGAGATCGGGACGGCCCCCACCCTCTTGGCCCCCTTCATATGTTCAGTTTGGTAATCCGGCCCTCAAATGAAGCTAGTTGAGTAGCTCTGCCCTACATAATCTATTCATACTCACACTAAGGCACAACTATAGGGCCTTTCGCACCACGGGGACCTTTTCATAATGCCCAAACTAATTGTGGAAATACCCACTTTTTGGCGTGTTCGCACCACGGGAACTAGCAATATATACGAACTCCGTTTGGAGGAGGCTCCTACTTCAGAGTAGAGTCTACAACAGTTCTATAGGAACTACCAGTGACGTAAGTGTACACTGATTGGCTAAACGCATACGAAAACGCCCTCACCCGCCATGATTTAAAACGCCATGTAAACATATATTGTGTAAACATTGTATCAACTTATTTCGCAAGTATGGAGAACAGCGATAGATGGACGTAGTAATCCTTATAAGCTTTTAAAAGAGAATAGAGTGTTGTTTGCTCCAGTCGAGCGTTGTTTGTTATGTGTAGCGCTCAACCACAGTGTTAACGTTGTTCTTCTTTGTTTCCGTTGTTGAACGCCGTGCACAAATGACGTCGACCGGCTTACATCACTTCCTAGTACCCACTGTGCGATAGAGATGGGCGATATGGGCTTAAAAATATATCACGATATTTCTGGTATTTATTGCGATAACGATATCAATGACGATAATTCAGTGAATCCTGTTTCTTTAGAGAAAAGTATTATCTTACCCCAAATAGGGTGTTTTTTTACCCCAAATAGGGTGAGCATTACTGAGTACACATGTAATGCAATGACTGTTTAATTCATACTGGAAGCCGGGAGGGCGCTCTTGAGCAGAAACTACACATATCCACAGCAGAAGTAATACTACTGACGACGCTTCATGAAGGTATCCAGTTATCGCTGAATAAAACGCACAACGGCGATAAGAGAAATTTTAACTGATGAAACTTGAAGACAATAAACATACGATTGCACAAAATATATGGTTTATCTGTGTTCTTCAATCTTGGGTATGTTTATAAGGAAAGTATAGTTATAATGCAATGCTAATCGACATGTATACAGTGGCATGCGAAAGTTTGTGAACCCCTTGTAGAATCTGTGAAAATGTGAATAATTTTAACAAAATAAGAGAGATCATACAAAATGCATGTTATTTTTTATTTAGTACTGTCCTGAGTAAGATATTTTACATAAAATATGTTTACATATAGTCCACAAGACAAAAAAATAGCTGAAATTATTCAAATAACCCCCCTCAAAAGTTTGTGAACCCTTGGTTCTTAATACTGTGTGAGGTTACCTGATGATCCACGACTGTTCTTTTGTTTTGTGTTGGTTGTTCATGAGTCCCTTGTTTGTTCTGAACAGTTGAACTGAGCTGTTCTTCAGACAAATCCTCCACGTTCTGTAGATTCTGCAGTTTTCCAGCATTTTTGAACCCTTTCCAGCAGTGACTGTATGATTTTGAGATCCATCTTTTCACACTGAGGACAATTGATGGACTCAAACACAACTATTAAAAAAGGTTCAAACATTCACTGATGCTCCAGAAGGAAACACGATGCATTAAGAGCCGGGGCGTGAAAACTTTTGAACAGGATGAAAATTTCAAACTTTTTTCTTTTGTTGAAATATATATATTTTTTCCATTTATTACTGCCCTTCGGAAGCAACAGAAGATACTTGCATGTTTCCCGGAAGACAAATTAAGTACAATTTACCTTGATCTTCAAATTCAAAAAGTTTTCACGCCCCGGCTCTTAATGCATCGTGTGGTCTTCTGGAGCATCAGTGAATGTTTGAACCTTTTTTAATAGTTGTGTTTGAGTCCATCAATTGTCCTCAGTGTGAAAAGATGGATCTCAAAATCATACAGTCACTGCTGGAAAGGCTTCAAAAATGCTGGAAAACTGCAGAATCTACAGAACGTGGAGGATTTGTCTGAAGAACAGCTCAGTTCAACTGTTCAGAACAAACAAGGGACTCATGAACAACCAACACAAAACAAAAGATCAGTCGTGGATCATCAGGTAACCTCACACAGTGTTAAGAACCAAGGGTTCACAAACTTTTGCAGGGGGTTATTTGAATAATTTCAGCTATTTTTTTGTCTTGTGGACTATATGTAAACATATTTTATGTAAAATGTATTACTCAGGACAGTACTAAATAAAAAATAACATGCATTTTGTATGATCTCTCTTATTTTGTTAAAATGATTTACATTTTCACAGATTCTACAAGGGGTTCACAAACTTTCGCATGCCACTGTATAATACTATCATTCTGTAATATGAAACCACGTCTGGTAACAATAAGAAGTATTTCAAACACTCGACTATGTTATTAAGTTAATTCGGAGAAAAAGCATGTCAATAAATGATATCTTTGTTGGACAACAGGTTTGTAAACAGGCTCATGCACATGCAAAACTGTATCGCACACATACTGTACTACATGTATTCAGACTGATGTTTTTGTGCACTGTACAGCCCTAAACAAACCAGTTACAGATTGTAAAAGGAGCTCGAGCTCATCATTTAGCGATATACTCTGGAGCAATTCTAGGATTTTCATTTTAGGGGGGCTCAGCCCCCAATGAGGGTATAATAATAAAAAATAAATAAATATTTACAAATAAATGATTAATAGGGTAGGATGGTATACTAAAGTTATTGCAGTATTCCTCTGTATTGCATAGATGGGTATAACATCCGAGTACTGAATAAGCCAAATACAAGTCTACCTGATCTCACACACACACACACACACACACACACACACACACACACACACACACACCTGTTTACTGTACAAACCAAATATTTTACTGTTTGCATTACTAGTATAAATCTCTTTCTATGCTCAAGTACAAACAGAAATAATATTAGGTTCTATATAAATTCAGTTCAAGCAATACATTTTTTTTTAAATTAATACAAAACACACACTCACAATGTTTCAATCTCTGTCAATCACTCTGATATGCAATTAAAATGAGTGCACTGACCGAGTGCTGTCTGTCACTGTCTTTAATCATTTCTATGCATAACTGTATGGTAGATAATGCCACATGCACGTTCTATATTGAAAGCTAAATTTTAAAATGAAAATGCCAATAACGTGATCGTTTTATAAAGTATGCGTTCATATGTGTTAAGGGCTTTCGCTGAAGGAAACAGCTGTGGTGTGATGAGTGGTGAATGCAGCGAAAACTTTACAGTAGATTGGAAATCGATTGCTCTCACATGACTTTTTTGTAAACTGTATTTATGACAAAGAACTGCATAGATGTAGATACTATAACAATCTATCGATAAACACACACCTTGTCCTCTCCTCTGCGCCACCGCAGTCTGTGGATTGAAGAACGCGCAGAAAGATGGAGAGGAGCCGAGGAGTCTGCTGCCGTATTCATTTGAAATTTAAAGGGGAAGAATCGCAAGATTTTTAGGGGGGCTGAGCAGAAATTTAGGGGTGCTAAAGCCCCCCTAAAAATGGCCTAGCAACGCCCATGGATATACTCCTCCTCAGTTTCACGTCTGCCTTACGCGATGTCACACACAGAAATATGTCAACAACTAGACTTTATCGTTATTATCGCGGGAAGACGATGGGGAGAAGTTTTACCGGTATATCGCAAACGATAAGATATCGCCCATCCCTACTGTGCGAATGCAACCCTTTACAATGGTACTGGGAAATAATTTGCGCAAAATCGTCCCAGTACTTTAGTACTGTACTTTTAGCTCTGGAACTAACGCGTGTGAAAGGCCCTTATACAACAGCAGACAGGAGATACCTGTGAAGGAGTGGCGATGGACACACACTTGGGCTCAGGGCAGTTAAGGCACTGGACTTTTCCGTCTCTAATCTGGATCTCAAAGTATTCCTTCATGCAGGCCTTGCAGTACACATGCTGACACTCTTTGAAAAGCAAAGAGTCGGATCCGAGCTTCTCCGAGTAACAGATGCCGCAGCAGAACACCTTCCCATCGAACACCTTCTGCTGCTGAGCTTCGTCAAAGTCCAGCAGCTGAGTCAGTAGATCTGTGCGAGCGTCGACTTCTTGCACGGCTCTTGGGTCTAAATCTTGCGCTTTGCTTTTTTCTCCAGAAACGTCGGCTGCTTGTTTTTGGCCGGATTCACTCTCAGTGCTGAGGATTTCCAGCGGTGACTGGATTCCCAGGGATCCCAGAGTCTCTTCTTTGAGGAACTGCATCCAGGTAAAAAGAACCACGTTGCCTTGGTTCTCCTCCCAAAGCTCGTCCAGTCTCCTGCAAAGCGCTGAGATCTGATGGAGCGAGAGCGGAAGATTATCGTAATGCCACATATCAATAAATTAATAAACTGATAGCCCCAAACTAACAGCACTAACCCTCTGGTGCCCATCCACTTTTATGATAGAAAATAACTTCTCCTTTTGTGATCCAATGAAGAGCAGGTTTGCAATGACTATAACGCTGAGGAAACTATGACTGATTAATGTTTTTAGTAAAGTACACTACCAGTCAAAAGTTTTTGAACAGTATGATTTTTAATGTTTTTTAAAGAAGTCTCTTTTGCTCACTAAACCTGCATTTATTTGATCCAAAGTACAGCAAAAGCAGTAATATTGTGAAATATTTTTAATATTTAAAATAACTGTTTTCTATGTGAATATGTGTTAAACTGTAATTTATTTCTGTGATCAAAGCTGTATTTTCAGCATCATTACTGCAGTCTTCAGTGTCACATGATCTTCAGAAATCATAATAATATGCTGATTATCAATATTTAAAACAGTTGAGTACATTTTTTTCAGGATTCTTTAATGAATATAAAGATCCAATGATCAGCATTTATCTGAAATAATACACTAATAAAAACTACACCATTCAAAAGCTTGGAGTCATTCAATTTTGTTTTTTTTTGGGAAATAAATTATAGAAATTAATACTTTTATTTAGCAAGGATGCTTTAAATTGATCAAAAGTGATGATAAAGATATTTATAATGTTACAAAATATTTCT
>CM041811.1:3083227-3240006 GCA_023376895.1 Aspiorhynchus laticeps
CAGCGGAGGTAGAAATGAGATATGATGCTCTGTGGAACTCTGTCCTGTAATACAAAGAAAACATAACAGATATTATGTGTAGAAGTATATTTTTATGTAATGCCATGTCAGCATCTTAGGCTATTTTCATGCATAACACATACAATAAAAACCAGCAAACAAACAAACACAAGTTATATTACACAAGATATTTTACATTAACATAAGATACAATTCTAAACCTTTTTCTGGCAAAATTATACTAAACTCTTTAAGCGAGGTCATAAAAGAGTTTTCTACATACATTAAAAGCAAGAAAGTCTGATAAAATATGTTTGACAGAAAGGGGATATAAACGCTATGACTGTGTTATAACTAGTTACACTATAATTAGTTACATGTAACAGAATTACACAATTTAATTACAAAATAAATTTAACTAATCAGTTACAGAGAAAAAAAAAATTACTTATGAAAATGTTTGATTACAAAGGGGGTTACATCTGAATCTTACACACACACACCACACACACAACACACACACACACACACACCACACACACACACACTAATTGATATCTTTCATAAATTGCATTGATTGCTTTAAAGTATGAGACACCAATATTTCAGGAGTTTAAGACACATGCTTATTTAATAACCATTTTATTTAGTTGGGTTTATGTATATGTTTTATTTTCTAATATTAACATTTTTTTTTCCAAAGCATTGTTAGATGCCAGTGTTTCCTATCATAGCTATGCAAATATTTGATTTCAAGAACAGTATCATATCTAATAAACTATTTCTTGTTATGAGTTTAAATCTGTATTTAACCTCAGAATGATCTCAAAGTAAAAAGAGGTGTTAAAGTCTGATTTTGTGGTGGCTGTGCTTTAAAATTAAATTATTATAATCTTAATTCAAGTGATGAAGGTAATCAGTGTTGAGCACTAACTGTGAGGTTAACCTGCCTGCTTTACATGCTTGAAAACATTCGATATTTAGAAAAGTCATCCGTTACATTACTTTAATGAAGTAACTGAAATAGTTACACTACTTATTATTACATGTTAACTAGGGTAAGTTGTAATCTGTAACCTGTTGCATTTCCAAAGTAACCTTCCCAGCGCTGGTCAGAACAAGGTTAATAAAGTCTCACCCTTAACTAGCAGTTTGAAGCTGGTCAGAACAAGGTTAATAAAGTCTCACCCTTAACTAGCAGTTTGAAGCTGGTCAGAACAAGGTTAATAAAGTCTCACCATTAACTAGCAGTTTGAAGCTGGTCAGAACAATGTCGATAAAGTCTCCCCCTAGACTAGCAGTTTGAAGCCGGTCAGAACAATGTCGATAAAGTCTCCCCCTTGACTAGCAGTTTGAAGCCGGTCAGAACAATGTTGATAAAGTCTCACCCTTAACTAGCAGTTTGAAGCTGGTCAGAACAACGTTGATAAAGTCTCACCCTTGACTAGCAGTTTGAAGCCGGTCAGAACAATGTTGATAAAGTCTCACCCTTGACTAGCAGTTTGAAGCCGGTCAGAACAATGTTGATAAAGTCTCACACTTGACTAGCAGTTTGAAGCCGGTCAGAACAATGTCGATAAAGTCTCACCCTTAACTAGCAGTTTGAAGCCGGTCAGAACAATGTTGATAAAGTCTCACCCTTAACTAGCAGTTTGAAGCCTGGTCAGGACAATGTTGATAAAGTCTCACCCTTAACTAGCAGTTTGAAGCCGGTCAGAACAATGTGATAAAGTCTCACCCTTAACTAGCAGTTTGAAGCCGGTCAGAACAAGTTGATAAAGTCTCACCCTTGACTAGCAGTTTGAAGCACGGTCAGAACAATGTGATAAAGTCTCACCCTTGACTAGCAGTTTGAAGCCGGTCAGACAATGTTGATAAAGTCTCACCCTTGACTAGCAGTTTGAAGCCGGTCAGACAATGTCGATAAAGTCTCACCCTTATTACTAGCATGTTTTTGAAGCTAGCGGTCAGAACAATGTTGATAAAGTCTCACCCTTAACTAGCAGTTTGAAGCTGGTCAGAACAATGTTGATAAAGTCTCACCCTTAACTAGCAGTTTGAAGCCGGTCAGAACAATGTCGATAAAGTCTCACCCTTAACTAGCAGTTTGAAGCCGGTCAGAACAATGTCGATAAAGTCTCACCCTTAACTAGCAGTTTGAAGCCGGTCAGAACAATGTCGATAAAGTCTCACCCTTAACTAGCAGTTTGAAGCCGGTCAGAACAATGTCGATAAAGTCTCCCCCTTCACTAGCAGTTTGAAGCCGGTCAGAACAATGTCGATAAAGTCTCCCCCTAGACTAGCAGTTTGAAGCCGGTCAGAACAATGTCGATAAAGTCTCCCCCTTGACTAGCAGTTTGAAGCCGGTCAGAACAATGTCGATAAAGTCTCACCCTTGACTAGCAGTTTGAAGCCGGTCAGAACAATGTCGATAAAGTCTCACCCTTGACTAGCAGTTTGAAGCCGGTCAGAACAATGTCGATAAAGTCTCACCCTTGACTAGCAGTTTGAAGCCGGTCAGAACAATGTCGATAAAGTCTCACCCTTGACTAGCAGTTTGAAGCCGGTCAGAACAATGTCGATAAAGTCTCACCCTTGACTAGCAGTTTGAAGCCGGTCAGAACAATGTCGATAAAGTCTCACCCTTGACTAGCAGTTTGAAGCCGGTCAGAACAATGTTGATAAAGTCTCACCCTTGACTAGCAGTTTGAAGCCGGTCAGAACAATGTTCGATAAAGTCTCACCTTGACTAGCAGTTTGAAGCCGGTCAGAACAATGTCGATAAAGTCTCACCCTTGACTAGCAGTTTGAAGCCGGTCAGAACAATGTCGATAAAGTCTCACCCTTAACTAGCAGTTTGAAGCCGGTCAGAACAATGTTGATAAAGTCTCACCCTTAACTAGCAGTTTGAAGTGAGGAGGAAGCTCCAGACACAGATGGATCTCGCCCTCCTTCGCTGACTCGGCCCGGCGAAACTCCTCTTCATCATATATACTCGCTAGCGCAAGCAGTTCATCTTCTTGTGCTTCCTCGTCGGCTGACATTGGAACATTCCTGAGATTAATGTGAAATCAAGCAATGTACGTTTAATCATTTAGCAGATGCTTTTATCCAAAGTGACCAGTGTTTGGCAGTAACTAGTTACTGTAACTTAGTTACTGTAATAATATTACTTTTTGCAGTAACTAGTAGTGTAACTAATTACTAATAAGATTTCAGTAATAATATTACAGTTACTATCCATAAAACAGCTTAGTTACTTTTGATGCTGATTTAAAATCCAACAATCAAATAATTCCTAGATTTATGTTCATAATTTCACGACTCATGCATGTGATGAGGTGCAGCAGCGAGCTTGAAATATGGAAAAACTTACATTCAGCAGATAGAAATATTGCATTATATTGATTTTGTCAGGAAAAAAGATGATCTGAACACTGTTGTGTGTTACTTGACTCTGCATTACATCCCTCTGATCATTATATTACTATAATTAAAAACTTTTTGAAAAATTACACAGTTTCTTACAAACTTATGTGATTTCATAAAATACATAATGCAATATAATCATATATGGGTAATGGAGAAATTACAATTAGCTTCCAGCTACACATGATAATTAATGAGATTAATACAACACTTCTACTTGAATGTCACTGTTAATCACTATTGAGTGTTTGTAATAACTAATAATGTGGATTTTGGTCAAATGATGAAGCAGAAATATGTTATTAGTAACATTTATGTGGAAGATACACAGTTACAACTTCTGTGTGGCGTGAAGAAACAATGTAACTAATTACTGTGCCAGAAAGTAATAAGTAAAGTAATAATATTACTTTTGAAAGGAGTAACTAGTAATGAGTAATATATTACATTCTTTGAGTAACGAGCTCAACACTGAAAGTGACTTACAAATGGAAGCAATCAAAATCAACAAAAGAGAGTTAACGTTAAATTAAAATGTAAAACATTTTTTCACTAAAATACCTGATTCTGACTGATTCATCTACTGTAAGTTATAAACTGTAAACATGAGTATAAACACAAAAGCAGGTTTTAACAGTGTCAGTGATATTTAAACTCTTATATTCATTGCCTTTGTGTCTTATTCGTTCAAAATAAAATAAATTGATAACAGATAAGATCGACGAAATGTAATAAATTGTAAAGTTAATTTATTTTAGTCTTTTTTGGTCAATTAATATTTGTTTAGTATGATTTAGCACACATTAATGTTATGTTTAGGTTTCATAAAGACCCTTGAGCTATGGAAATACTCTAAATAAACTCTAAAAAACACGTTGTATGTAGAATAAACAGCTTTTTTTAGGTCACTGATATGTGACCCTGGACCACAAAATCAGTCATAAGGGTCAAATCATCTGAATAATAATCTTTCCATTGATGTATGGTTTGTTATGATAGGACAATATTTGTAAATCTGGAATCTGAGGGTGCAAAAAAATCTAAATATTGAGAAAATCACCTTTAAAGTTGTTCAAATGAAGTTCTTAGCAATGCATATTACTAATCAATAATTAAGTTTGCGGTAGGTAATTTACAAAATATCTTCATGGAACATGATCTTAATATCCTAATGATTTTTGTCATAAAAGAAAAATTGATAATTTTGAGCCATACAATGTATTGTTGGCTATTGCTACAAATATACCTGTGTTACTTATGACTGCTTTTGTGCTCCAGGGACACATATAAGTGGATTCTTAATGTAATTTGAGTGTAACTCACTGTAAACATACATCATAACTAGGCTACTATTAATTTAAAGTGTAAAACATACTCAGTGTATCATTTACAGACAAAGCTGGGTACATTACTCATTTTAGGTAATGTAATCGGACTACTTTTTAGATTACTTTTTTCATTTAACTTGTTTTAAACGTCAATGAAGCATACCATATTGCTATAAAAAAGCAACATTTTTTTCAACATCAACATCATGCAATGTATTAAACATTACATTAAACTATGGTTTCTCAAACTGGTGTTAATGCAGTGGATTTGTGAGTTGCTATAAAGCTAATAATTAAATCAATAAACATGTAAAGTAAATTATTTAATCACTTGAACACTAAAAATAGAAATAGAGTCAAACCAAAAATTATTCAGACACCAGATATCATTTTTGATATTTTTTGCTAGAGGACACTATAGTTAATTTATGTAAGTGAGGATAGCAAAATAAAGTGGACTGTGACATATTACACCCAAAAATTCTTCATACAGTGGACTACCAGTAAAATTTGGGACCAATAATTAAAAATTAACACTTTGACCAGAGCTTTTTTTTGCATAAGTGTTTTTTCTTTAATTGCTAATGTGATGTTTTTACACACAGACTGAACAAAATGAAGCATTGCTTGGTGATTGTTTGAGCTAAATTGGTATTATCTAATTGTGTATTAAATTTAACAGCTGACAGCTATTCAACCGAATTCATTACATACCTTTCTATCAAAGTTATCTGACATTATCAAGTCCTTCTCATATTTTATTACCATTTTCTAATCTGTAGTGAATAATCTGTGATAATGTGAGAAATGTCGGAGGCTGACTGTATTTAATTTGTTTGCTTGCATGTCAATGTGATACTTAATAAACATGCAAATGTGTAGTTAAATTATTGAAATAAACTTCCTCAGAGATATTTCAAGTAAATATTACATTTTAAGGCATTTGCCTGACAAAAATATTTGGGAATCCCTGCATTACATGAACAAACATTAATAAACATGAAAACAACGACCTTACACACCCAGTGTCTTTCAGGTTTGAGATATTTTGTCCAGAATAAGCACTTACTGAAGATCACTGGACATACTGTAGTGTTTCACAGATATACATCACCAGTGTTCAGTAACTTATTTGTTTCATAGATGGTCTGACAGCTTGAGAGGTGCTTTTTTCACCCAAATTCAGATGCAGTTTTTTGCAAATGTATTTACCTGACCACTCTATATTATGAAATTAGGCAAAGCTAAATGGTACGACACATGGTGTGATTTCCAGAAAGAAACATTTTAAAGAGAAAGAAAGAATTATTAGGGAGAATCGATAAATTATGAATGATTTACTGCCATTGTGTGAATAATATGTAATCCAAAAGTACCTGTAATCTGACTTTAAGCATTATAAAATGCCTTTAACTGAAAATTGAGTGTTTAATCTTGTCATTTTACATTACTGACACACTATTTTCCTATTTTGATATTGTAAAGTTGCTTTGACACAATCTGTATTGTTAAAAGCGCTATATAAATAAAGGTGACTTGACTTAAAATGTAATATACTCAAATTAAAAGTACTTGATTTTTATAATCTGATTACAAAATCCAGATGGCATGTAATCAGTTTCTACGCAGCTCTGTTTACAGACATTCAACAAGACAGAAGATGTTAACTGTGCTGGGGTTCTTGCATCTACTAAACTGAAGAAGTGAACCTACATGTAGTTAAATCTTAGAAGAGCAGCTGGAAATACGAAAGTTTGTTTGCTTGTGTTTAACGCCATTCCAGCTTCTGTGGCTATTTTCATGGCGAGAAATATTACGGCTGAATTATATCATGTTTATATAATTTATTTTTGCTAAAAACTCCAAAACTGTATTCGGCTTAACTCTGTTAAAAATCTTTTCAAAAGAGTTAAAAAAAGAAATTGGAAATCCGAAAGACCAGCAAAACAATGTCTGATACACTATATTGCCAAAAGTATTGGCACCCCTTCTAATGAACAGGTTTGACTACTTTAGTAATTTCTATGAGCACAAATCTTAATGTTAAAGCATATAATGATATTCTAGGAAATTGTGTTTTTCTAATATTATAGCAACAGTTTGGACTCTTTTCTATTCTAACATGACAATGTCTCTGTGTATAAGACAAGGTTCAAAAAGAAAATGATTGATTGAGTCAGTGTGGAAGAACTTGACTGGTCTGCATAAAACCAAGTCCTAATCCCAGTTTAACACCTCTGGTGTGACTGTAAATGCAGACCTTGAGACAAAAACTCATCACCAAACACCAATGACTTGTACATACACTATATAGACAAAAGTATTGGCACCCCTTCTTTAGAACAGAAAAATGCACTTCCAAATCTGTGGCAACAACGATGGGAACATAATTCATGTATTTAAAAATTGTATTCCATCTCTGTAGCAACAGTTCTTGTAAGTGTCTAAAATGACTGAACCCATATGTACAAGTCATTGGTGTTTGGTGATGAGTTTTTGGCTCAAGGTCTGCATTTACAGTCACACCAGAGGTGTTAAACTGGGATTAGGACTTGGTTTTATGCAGACCAGTCAAGTTCTTCCACACTGACTCAATCAATCATTTTCTTTTTGAACCTTGTCTTATACACAGAGACATTGTCATGTTAGAATAGAAAAGAGTCCAAACTGTTGCTATAATATTAGAAGCACACAATTTCCTAGAATATCATTATATGCTTTAACATTAAGATTTGTACTCATAGAAATTACTAAAGTAGTCAAACCTGTTCATTAGAACGGGTGCCAATACTTTTGGCAATATAGTGTATACTAAAGCTGTCCTCAGCTGGGAGGGAAGCTCCTACTTCATACTTATGTGTTATGAATTCAAGTCAGAGCAATAATTACTCACTTAATTACTTTAAAACTAAACCAAACACTCACAGCTTTTCTGTGGACTGTTGTGAAATGTTTCAGTGTTACATGAGCTAAATTGAAATAGCTTACATTACATATGCACGCTCTTTTAAACACAGCAAAGACAAACACTATATTATACAGTGACTCGATCATTTAGAGCATAGTGTGTGATTTCTACAGTAGCCCTCACTGCAGAACAAAGATCCAGGGGGGCGGGGTTGGATCCACATCCAGGGGGTGGAGATTTGTAGGTTTAGGGGTGGGGATGGGTGGGTTTAGGGATCAGGGGGTGGAGATTTGTAGGTTTAGGGGTGGGGATGGGTGGGTTTAGGGATCAGGGGGTGGGGATTGGTAGGTTTAGGGGTGGAGATGGGTGGGTTTAGGGATCGGGGGGTGGAGATTGGTAGGTTTAGGGGTGGAGATTGGTAGGTTTAGGGGTGGAGATGGGTGGGTTTAGGGATCAGGGGGTGGAGATTGGTAGGTTTAGCAGTGGGGATGGGTGGGTTTAGGGATCAGGGGGTGGAGATTGGTAGGTTTAGGGGTGGAGATGGGTAGGTTTAGGGGTGGAGATGGGTGGGTTTAGGGATCGGGGGGTGGAGATTGGTAGGTTTAGGCAGTGGGATGGGTGGGTTTAGGGATCAGGGGGTGGAGATTGGTAGGTTTAGGGGTGGAGATGGGTAGGTTTAGGAGGGTGGAGATGGTGGGTTTAGGGGATCGGGGTTGGGTGGAGATTGGTAGGTTTAGGGGTGGAGATGGGTGGGTTTAGGGATCAGGGGGTGGAGATTGGTAAGTTTAGGGGTGGGGATGGGTGGGTTTAGGGATCAGGGGGTGGATATTGGTAGGTTTAGGGGTGGAGATGGGTAGGTTTAGGGGTGGGGATGGGTGGGTTTAGGGATCAGGGGGTGGATATTGGTAGGTTTAGGGGTGGAGATGGGTAGGTTTAGGGGCGGGGATGGGTGGGTTTAGGGATCAGGGGGTGGAGATTGGTAGGTTTAGGGGTGGAGATGGGTGGGTTTAGGGATCAGGGGGTGGAGATTGGTAGGTTTAGGGGTGGAGATTGGTGGGTTTAGGGGTGGAGATGGGTGGAGATTGGTAGGGTTAGGGGGTGAGATTGGTAGGTTTAGCAGGTGGGGATGGGTGGGTTTAGGGATCAGGGGGTGGAGATGGGTAGGTTTAGGGGTGGAGGATGGGTGGGTTTAGGGGTGGAGATGGGTGGAGATTGGTAGGGATCGGGGGTGGAGATTGGTAGGTTTAGGGGTGGAGATGGGTGGGTTTAGGGATCAGGGGGTGGAGATTGGTAGGTTTAGGGGTGGGGATGGGTGGGTTTAGGGATCAGGGGGTGGATATTGGTAGGTTTAGGGGTGGAGATGGGTAGGTTTAGGGGTGGAGATGGGTGGGTTTAGGGATCAGGGGTGGATTTGGTAGGTTTAGGTGGAGATGGTAGGTTTAGGGGTGGAGATGGGTGGGTTTAGGGATCAGGGGGTGGAGATTGGTAAGGTTTAGGGGTGGGGATGGGTGGGTTTAGGGATCAGGGGGTGGATATTGGTAGGTTTAGGGTGGAGATGGGTAGGTTTAGGGGTGGAGACGGGTGGGTTTAGGGATCAGGGGGTGGAGATGGGTAGGTTTAGGGGTGGGGATGGGTGGGTTTAGGGATCTTGTGTTCTGCAGTGAGGACCATCTCGATTTCTAGAGAGGACTGCAACATTGTTTCCACAGTGTTCCAAACGGACACGCCCCTTCCGACGTCACAACCCCACACCTTGTTTATTATCTAGAATTCAGAGTTTTACACTTGTAAACACGCCAATACATGTGTTCAGAACTTATAAATGCTATATTTCTGACTAAATCTGAAGAAAAACGCATCGCCTAATATGACGTCCCTGCCTAATGACTGTCAAACAGTGTAGTTAGTATCTCGTTATTGCTCTCTCCTTCTGTTCTAGACAGGTGACAGTCTTGGAAAGATATCGATAACGCAGTAAGTTTACATAACATTCAACTATGGTATACGAACATACTCAAATCTGCTGCTTATAGCTGCATATTTATACTCAAAAATGTTCTTAAATGACATAATAGCGCATGGCGTCGCGTAAGGGACCGTCTCAAAAATCCAATCCCTGTTAAAACGTAGACGTCACAAAAAAATGAAGTCTAAATAGTCACCCTTATGTCATTCCAACCCCACACGACTTTCATTCACCAAAGCTTACAACCAAGAAGTGTACACATGGCATTGGTGTACACATGGCATTGGTGTACACATGGCATTGGCATGGCATAGAAGGCGGGGTTTATGACCTGATACCGCAGCCAGCCACCAGGGGGCCATTGAAATATTCTGCCTTCACTTTTATATGGTGACATCCTAAAGAGAACCTATACAGAATGTTCTGTAATGTTATATTTAATCTTTATTTTTGTAGCCATAAACTAACTTTCACAGAGCTTTGACAGTACACACACATATATATTAATAAGTTTCTATTTTGGATGTAATTATCGTTTGTCAGCACTATATGCAGTGCTTAAGAAAAGCCGTGTCCTAATTCAGAGGGACTGAATTAATGATTGGAACATGGCTTACGTTTTCAGGTATTTTCAGACGATCCTTCTGTACTAGACAGCTGACAGTCTTGGAAAGACTATCCGATAACGCACGTGAATCTACATAACATTCAACTATGGTATACCCCACATACTCAAATCTGCTGCTTATAGCTGCATATTTAGTACTCAAGAATGTTCTTTCCTTTACATAATTAGCGCATGGCGTCGCGTAAGGGACCGTCTCAAAAATCCAATCCCTGTATAAAACGTAGACGTCACAAAAAAATGAAGTCTAAATAGTCTCCCTTATGTCATTCCAACCCCAGCACGACTTTCATTCACCAAAGCTTAGAACAACATGTACACATGGCATTGTTACATAGCAGGCCGGGTTATGACCTAACCGCAGCCAGCCACCAGGGGGCCATTGAAATGTTCTGACAGGCTTCACTTCTTCTATGGTTTACATGTCGCTAGCAGAGCAGCTATACAGAATGCGTTACTGCCATTTATACTGGAGAGGATTTATTTTTGGAATAATAACAGAAACCTTTCACAGAGCCTGGTGATCTGTAGACACATATATATTAATAAGTTACTCTCATTTTGGATGTAATTATCGTTTGCAGTCACTATATGCAGTGCTTATGACAAAGCCGTGTCCTAACTGCTCCGAGGTGACTGAATTCACTACTGAGTGTGTGATCATGGCTTACGTGTGTGTCAGTGTGTGTGTGTCAGACGATTCCCTTACTGAAGCACAGTAGACTGTCCAGTGAACGTGAATGTAATAACTACTGTCACCCCACGACTACTGTCCTTACAGCTGTGTTAGTTCAGTTCTTTCCTTTAATGACCTGTTAAGATATCAACTTACTAAAACACGTGCTGTGCTGTGTGTGCCAAAGCAGCTCTACAGTAGACAACTGCACTGTTCACAGCAGGCCGGATCGGAGTGTGCTGTGTGTTGTGACAGTGCTGTCTTCTTCTACTGAGTTTAATGTCGCTGTGTTCAGAGCTAGCTGCAGCTGCGTGTACTGCCACCTAACTGTGTGTGTGTGTGCTGGTGTGAATAATAACAGAAACCTACTGAGCCTGTGTGTGTCTGAGTGAATACATAATAATGTTCACTACTGAGTGTGTGTGTGTATTGCAGTACTGAGTGTGTGTCTCATGACTAACTGTGTGAAACTGCTCCGGTGTGTGTGTCACTACTGAGTGTGTGATTCACTACTGAGTGTGTGGTGTGTGTGTGTGATTCACTACTGAGTGTGTGTGTGTGTGTTCACTACTGAGTGTGTGATGTGTCACTACTGTGTGTGTGTGTGTTCACTACTGTGTGTGTGTGTGTGTGTTCACTACTGAGTGTGTGTGTGTGTGTGTGTGTTGTGTTCACTACTGGTGTGTGTGTGTGTGTCACTACTGAGTGTGTGTGTGTGTTCACTACTGAGTGTGTGTCACTACTGTGTGTGTGTGTGTCATGTACTGTCAGTACTGTGTGTGTGTGTGTTCACTACTGATGTGTGTGTGTTCACTACTGAGTGTGTGTTCACTACTGAGTGGTGTGGTGTGTGTGTGTCTGACTGAGTGTGTGTTCACTACTGAGTGAGTGAGTGTGTGTGTGGTGTGTGTGTGTGTGTTCACTACTGAGCTGAGTGAGTGAGTGAGTGAGTGTGTGGTGTTCATACTGGTGTGTGTTCACTACTGAGTGTGGTGGTGGTGTGTGTGTGTGTCACTACTGAGTGAGTGAGTGAGTGCGTGTGAGTGTGTGTGTGTTCACTACTGAGTGTGTGAGTGAGTGAGTGAGTGAGTGTGTGTGTGTTCACTACTGAGTGTGTGAGTGAGTGAGTGAGTGTGTGTGTGTTCACTACTGAGTGTGTGTGTGTGTGTGTGTTCACTACGTGTGTGTGTGTGTGTTCACTACTGAGTGAGTGAGTGAGTGGTGGTGTGTGTGTGTTCACTACTGTGTGTGTGTGTCACTACTGAGTGGTGAGTGAGTGGTGTGTGTGTGTGTGTTCACTACTGAGTGTGTGTGTGTCACTGACTGAGTGTGTGTGTTCACTACTGAGTGTGTGTGTGTGTGTTCACTACTGATGTGTGTGTTCACTACTGAGTGAGTGAGTGTGTGATGTGTGTGTGTCACTACTGAGTGTGTGTGTGTGTGTGTTCACTACTGACTGAGTGAGTGAGTGAGTGAGTGTGTGTGTCACTACTGAGTGAGTGAGTGAGTGTGTGTGTGTTCACTACTGAGTGAGTGAGTGATGTCACTACTGAGTGAGTGGTGAGTGTGTGTGTGTTCACTACTGAGTGTGTGAGTGAGTGAGTGAGTGTGTGTGTGTTCACTACTGAGTGAGTGAGTGTGTGTGTGTGTGTGTGTGTGTGTGTGTGTTCACTACTGACTGGTGTGTGATGTGTGTGATGTTCACTACTGAGTGTGTGGTGTTCACTAGTGTGTGTGTGTGTGTGTGTGTGTGTTCACTACTGAGTGTGTGTGTGTGTGTGTGTCACTACTGAGTGATGTGAGTGAGTGTGTGTGTGTGTGTGTGTGTGTGTGTCACTACTGAGTGAGTGAGTGTGTGAGTGAGTGTGTGTGTGTTCACTACTGAGTGAGTGAGTTCACTACTGAGTGTGTGTTCACTACTGAGTGAGTGAGTGAGTGTGTGTGTGTGTGTGTTCACTACTGAGTGTGTGTGTGTGTGTGTCACTACTGTGTGAGTGTGTGATGTGGTGTGTGTGTGTGTGTGTGTGTGTTCACTACTGATGTGTGTGTGTGTGTGTGTGTGTGTTCACTACTGAGTGTGTGTGTCACTACTGAGTGTTCACTACTGTGTGTGTGTGTGTGTGTGTGTGTGTGTTCACTACTGAGTGTGTGTGTGTGTGTGTGTGTTCACTACTGAATGTGTGTGTGTGCTACTGAGTGTGTGTGTGTGTGTCACTACTGAGTGTGTGTTGTGTGTGTGTGTGTTCACTACTGAGTGTGTGTGTTCACTACTGAGTGTGTGTGTGTGTGTGTGTGTGTTCACTACTGAGTGTGTGAGTTGACTGTGTGTGTGTGTTCACTACTGAAGTGATGTGAGTGAGTGTGTGTGTGTGTGTGTGTGTGTTCACTACTGAGTGAGTGAGTGAGTGAGTGAGTGTGTGTGTGTTCACTACTGAGTGTGTGTTCACTACTGAGTGAGTGTTGTGTGTGTGTGTGTGTGTTGTGTGTGTGTGTTCACTACTGAGTGAGTGAGTGAGTGAGTGAGTGTGTGTGTGTGTTCACTACTGAGTGAGTGAGTGAGTGAGTGAGTGAGTGTGTGTGTGTTCACTACTGAGTGTGTGCACTTGGATGGTTAAATGCAGATCATAAATTCCGAGTATGGGTCACTATAGGTCACTTCACTTTCAAACAGTTTAAGTTGAGGTTAGTTGTTGTGGTTTGGCTAACACAGAGTTAACTCTGGGAACACAGGATCCTTGAACAGTGTTGCCAATTTAGCCATTTTGTTGCTAGATTTGGCAACTTTTCAGACTACCATAGCAACAAATATAGCTATTTTAAAAATGTATTTGGCAACTTTTGAAAAGTGACTCAAATGATAAAAAAAGGCATGCAACTTTCCTCTGAACCACACAAAAAGAAGAAACTATCAAAAATGCAATGTGTAATTTAAAATACAGGTAAAATGCTGTTAAAAAAAGTTAATACAGAATATTCCTTCATATTAACACAGTACACTGTGCCCTAATTTGATGGACTTTGCTTAGTGTGTAGCATTTAACTACCAATACACTGCTCAAAACTGTAATTGTTAATAATATGCAACTTTTCAAAAAATGCAATGTTTTTTTTTAAAATAAAAATGTAATAAAAATGTGTTTATAGGTGTATTACTTTTACACATAATTTACATTAATATTTATTTTTATTATTTTTTACAAGCAAATCTAAATGAACATATTTCAAATTCTATTCTTTGCTGAGATTTGAATATTTCAACGTGTATTCTACGCAGTTTTGTGTCATGGTTGCATAACGACATCACCATCCAATGATGTCACAACGACATTTAGCAACTTTACCTGAACATAAGTTGGCAACACTGTCCTGGAAACACACTGAAAGTGGAACAGACATCCTTATGGAAATATTATGGGATTATAGGTTACATTTTTATGAGTACCACTTCATCGTGTGAAATGAGACAGCAGATGGGAATACAATACAAAGACTGCAATGAAGAGTATAATTAAACAACGAATGAGGAACATATAGAAGGAGGATAGAACAGGTGTTTTATTGCATCCAGCGAAAAAAGGGGTTTGGTAAAATAACATGAAGAATAGAAGAGAAAAATACATAATTGTCAGATTTGTTCGAACATACAGCTCTTGTGCAGAATATAGCCCTATTGGGACGGTAATTGTTTCTCAGGGGGACGTAAGGTATTTTCAGCATATACAGGGGGTAGTTGGTGATTTAATTGCCGTCTGAATCCAGGATGTCGGTGTTTATCTCTCACCACCCCCGTGAAAATCCCCGGCCGAATTACCTACTGTTTTTTGACAAACACTGAGGTCGTGTGGTAATTTAATTGCCGTCCGAATCCACATCTCTGAGTTTACGAGAAGAAATCGATTTAAAATTCAGTGTTTAATCCCTTTTTGAGCTCTCCCGAACACCATAACGTTGTACTTCGGTGTAATTTACATATTATTTCTGAAATGCTGGAAAGTATTTAAAAGAACAATACTTCATGACTGCTCAACCACAGCGACTGGGAGCAGAAAGAGAAGAAAAGCACGTAAACAATCAAAATGGGTCTTTATTATGGCAGCAGCAGGTATGCAATACAATTTAAAAATGTGTATTATAAACAGATATATATCACGTATAATTATATACAACTATAGCGCGTCTATTTTCCTATTTTTAAACAGGAGATTTAAATAATCAAATAATAAATATTATAAAATATGCTTGGAATAATTAAAATACATTTTACATAATAATAAGTATTTTTAAATACATTTTACACAATAATAAGAATACATTTGTAAATAAAATTAATTTTATTTACAGCAGACAATCATGTGACTCGCTCCGCTGTGAATAAATCACCATCCGAATCCATGAGTTTTATCACTGTGGTGATATGTAAATTTATTTTTACAGACGTCCATATGAGAAAATCGTCCGAAGCGGGCTTATGAAACTAAATATTATACTATATTGAAATATTATAATGAAAGGAAGGAACTGATTTCTAAGCGTCATGCAATTAAGTCAGCAAACATTTTGAAAAAGAATTAATTGAAAGCAATTTAGAGTTAGATAAGAGAATACAGTTTAGTTTAAAGTTCAGTTTACTTGGAAGACAATTAAACAAACCATTAATAGCCTATATCCTTACCAGCTGGTGCTGGGGGTAATGCACTTTGTTTGCCAACCATCTCAGAAAATCTAAAAAGAACATTTAATATTTTTAATACTTGTTTATTTGCATTTATTAATGCCATTGTAGATGTATATTAGGTTCAGTCAGTGGTTCCCAAACTTTTTCTGCCGGGCCCCTCTTTTGTAGAGAAAAATATTTTCAAGACCCCCCAACCCCAACCCCAACCCCCCCCCCCCTTTTTTTTTGGAAAGTCTCTTATGCTAACCAAGGGTCCGTTCTTCGTACCTCGCTTATTACATCTGAGATGATGTGAAAGATGCCAGATCTTCTAATCCTGATAACTGATCTCTGGCTAATTTGGTTCTTCAAACGAATTTGCATATTAGATTAAAATATCTGGATTAAGTTGTCTAAGATTACAGCGTGTTCTCGTGTTCAGGGCAGATGTATCGATACTCGAGACCACGATCAGCTGTGATTGGCTGACGACACGACAGCAACGTAATGACATCATATCATTAAAAAACACACCTGACGAAAAAGATGACAAATTTCTGGACTTTTATAAGGAAACAGCCAAGCGAATAAAACTACATAAATGTTATAATAGATAAATGAAATGTGCACTGTTTTTAATTTATTTGTAATTGTTTTACATGGTTCCCAATTATTTATATTCACGATTTCTAGCATTTGTGTAGGCTTTACATTTTTACTTCAGTGTTGTAATTAGCAAATCATTTAATTTTATCTTTAAAACAGATTTGTTACGTGACAGCATTAATTACAGTTTCTTAAAGATCATGTTATCTGCATCTGCTCCATCAAGCCCCTCCCATAATAATATCTGTCATAACTCAAATCAATGCACGGCTCAGATTAACTGTATAGCATGTGTGTAAGACTCCAATACAATTATAAAGTAATTATTTCATCACTAAGAAATCTTTCAATGAGTAAAACTGGCTGTGTCTATAGTGTTATAGACTACACAACATTATCTCATTTTCAAATTCATTTTTAAATTATTTTTATTTTTAATTATTGTCCCTGGACCAGCAGGGTACTCTTATAATAAAGTAGCAGTGGCTGTAACAGATTTTAAGTATCAATTCTGCTTAAAAAGATGCGATCTAATCCTGTTTACATGAAATAAGCTGCTCCTGAGCAGGTTTTAAGCTTTACGGACCTGTTACTATGACAACAACTCCAGGATGAGCTTCAAAGAACCAAATGATCCGAGATCGAGAGAAATCATCAACAATCAAATCCAGCTAACTGAGTTAGTGACGTACGAAGAACGGACCCCAAGACTACATTTATTTGTTGTTGTGACATATTAAATTTCTATTTGAATGTTTTAACATATAGGCTACATTATTTCTGTGATCAAAGCTGTATTTTCAGCATCATTACTGCAGTCTTCAGTGTCACATGATCTTCAGAAATCATAATAATATGCTGATTTGCTGCTCAGTAATCATTTCTGATTATTATCAATGTTGTAAACATTTGTGCTGCTTAATATTTTTGAGGAAACTATTTTTTTCACGATTCTCTTATGAATATTTGAAATTTACACAAACTGCCTGTTTTGGTTTAGTTTACATTTGGTTCTATTATGGTCTGTTCATTTGTTCTAGTTTCCCGCTCCTTGTTTGTTACCATGGTTTCTAATTAAGGAGTCGTCACCTGTTGTTCATTTGAGTTCCATCACGTTGGCTGCATCCGAAAAGCTGAAAAATGCTGCCTTCGGGGGACAGGAAGGCCTCAAGGCACGTCCGAATCAAAAGTTAGCTTCACTTCGTGTCTCGTGAGATGCCTTACTGATCGATTTGTGAAGGCAGCATAGATGTATCCTTCGCTGCCTTTGATATCCCACAATCCTGTGCGTTCCATTCCGTGACGGTTGAGCTAAAAAATAAAGATGGTGTTTGAAAGTTGCGTTTGGTGGTTAGTTTGTGTGTAAATATATATTTCTGATTAACTTTTTGCACGTTTGATGTTATTTCTAGCGAGAAATTAGTATTATAGTAATTCAATATTTGTTTAGTTATCACCAAAACTTGTTCTATTTTGTCGTAGATCATTAAAATGTTACACAGAAGCCAGTCTGAAATCCGTTTCGTGAGGTGCCTTCATGCAAAAACTCATTGCCTCATAAGACAGCTGCCTAAGTTTTTGGATGCAGCCTCTGTGTATTTAAGTTCTTTCTTCTCAGTCAGTTGCTGTCTGGTTTTGTTTGTGAGTGACTGTTACGATCGTCTAGGGCCAGCCATAAAGTAAATGTACGCTCACTCCCAAGATAGCATCAAGCAAAAAGCAAATTTATAATGAAAAATAGTAACAAAGGGGACAATTTCAGGAGTGGACAAGACCAAAATAACAAACACAAATGTATAGTTTTAGTATACCCTCTAATTAAATTCCCTAACCATGAACACACAAAAGAAAAATATACAACAACTTCCCTAACTCCCTTAACTCAAAACATAGAACAAACATATATATATATATATATAAAAGAAATGGCGTCACACTCCCTACTTCCCTTAAACTAAGTATTTACAAATATAATAGAAGCTAACTAGAACAAAAGCAGATTTCTCAAAGCGCACACACACACAGACACACACACAGACACAGACACAGACACACCACAACACAGACACAGACACAGACACAGACACACACAGACACACCACAACACAGACACAGACACAGACACAACAGACACACACACAGACACAGACACAGACACAGACACACCACAACACAGACACAGCACACAGACACAGACACACACAGACACACCACAACACAGACACAGACACAACACAGACACAGACACACCACAACACAACACAGACACAGACACAGACACACACACAGACACAGACACAGACACACCACAACACAGACACAGACACAGACACACCACAACACAGACACAGACACAACACAGACACAGACACACACAGACACACACACACACACAGACACACACACAACACAGACACAGACACAGACACACACAACACACACACACGACACAGACACAGACACAGACACAGACACAGACACACCACAACACAGACACAGACACAGACACAGACACAGACACACACACACAACACAGACACAGACACAGACACAGACACAGACACACACAGACACACCACAACACAGACACACACACAGACACAGACACACACACACACACACACCACAACACACACACACACAACACAACACACACACACACAGACACACACACAGACACACACATGAAACTCACAACATAGCGTCAATGGCATCACATGACACACAACTGGCTGTACACATGACCCACACACACACACTACACACACACACTACACACAAAATCACAAGAATCACAGAGGAACCCAAGTCAGAACAAAACAAATGGCACACATTCGGCCTCCTAGATTGTTTGAGGAGGTCCTTTTCACTGGAACAGGAACCAGACAATTAGGCAGTGTCGGCTCTAATTCATTGTAATACCTCAGTATACTCCATGTATTAGGAAATTGCTAACCACACCTATAACTCCTGCACACAACACACTCAAAATACACATACTTCGGCAGATCACAGATGTAACAATGTCATATGCTCGCGTGTGGGTCATCTGAGTTTGTTTCATTACAGACTCTTTTGTGGTTGGAAACCTATTTGGACTTTTTTCTTCGTCATCTTCTGAACAGGATTGTGATTAAAAAGAAAAGAAAATCTAAAAAGGAATCTCTGGGACACAGGAGTCATTTGAATCGGTTCACCAAAAAGATTCGTTCGGTTTTGTTCACTGATTCGTTCCATGATGTTACATATTTTTCCATGTGTTTTTATATGTTATCTATTACCTTTTATTACAATCTGCATGTGTTTATTACAAACTGAGCGTTTCCATCATTACTGTGTGAACTGCTGAGCATGACTTTGATCAAGCTATACAAAAAAAGACAATCATAGTCTAAAACACATTTCAGGAGCGTCTTTATCATTATGTGTTGTCAGTGTCATCAGTCACATTTACACAATCTTTCTGTGCTTGTTATGAAAAAGACTCATTTTTAGTTTGACATGCCACAGTAGTGCATTCAAAGGAGATTCCTGATTCATTTATTTCACTCACATTATAGATAAAGACGTAGAACCTGAAGTGCCACAAATGTTTTCCCTACAAATGACAAAACAGATAATATTTCCTTATATTGAGGATTGAGTTTAGTTTATACTATACACCTGCTTTGCCTCCTTATGAAACAAGACACACTGAACGAACAAATGCCTCGCTGTCTCTCGCTCAGTTTTGAGTTCCTTTACTGGCATGAACGATATTTTTATATTTGTGTTCCCAAAGCATTCAGGCATTGCCAAGTCAATCAGCAGAACGAGATGACTGATGCACCATGGTGTATTCATTCAATAGCTCAGATCCAATGAAATCACAGCCCACACTTCTTTTGGAGAAGATATTCACACCTGCTGAGAAAAACAATAGAAACCAACAGAGAAATTCTAATGGTTTCCATTACAAATGCCATTAAACCATCAACATTTAACCATTAAAACCATTAGAAAATGTTATTCTGTAGTGTGTTTTGAGACATATTACATTAGGATTTAGTGGTTTTAACAAGACCCACAGGGTCCATGTTTCCATTAAAACCAATGCCATTCTCATTATATACAATAAAACCATTATACATTTTGTGATGGTGTCTATAGCTTTTTCTTCAAAATAGAGGGGAGGGACTTCAGCGAGCAAGAAATATGAATCAGAGTATGAAAATGAACAAGAACGATTCTTTCATTTAAAAGATTCCTTCAGAAACACTGATTTATTCACAAACTCTACACTGTAAAAAATGACCGTGATTTTAACGGTAAAAAAACATGAAAATGCTGCAGTAAAAACCTGTTAAATGTTTAACGGTAAGTTCCTGTAAAATTTACAGGGAAATGACGTTTGTTGCATTTCAAATTTTGTTTGAATTTGATGTTTTTTCTTTGAAATAACTGTTTCTTCTTAGATTTTTCTTATCAGTTATGTTTATTAGGGTTGTATGTTACATCTAATGTTGTTAAATTAATGTTTATTGCATATTTCAGTTTAATGAGTCTCACCATGATGGTGTGAATGACACTGTGCACCTTCTATATATGTTAATATTTAAAAGCTGATTGGCTTTGGTTCATCATGTGACTCATCACCTCCTGCTTTTGGTGGTTATCAGTGTATTACAAAGATACAAAACTGATTTCAGTACTTCAATAGGTTGGTTTATTAACATTATATCAGATAATGAAATTACGGTATTTAACTGTAAATATAAGTTAAAACCGTAAAACCTAAAAATGTTGTTACCGTATTTTTTACGGTAGAATTCCGGCGACCACAGCTGCCGTTTTTTTACCGTAAATTTTACAGAATTGTTTTACAGTGTGACCTCGGGAACACAGAACGACGGTAACTTCAGAATTCACTGAGACACTACAAATGAGACACGAGACTATGGTCTTTTGGTTTATTGTTTTTGAAATTAAAACATAAAATCAGTACTTATAACCACACTGTAAAAAAAAAAAAAGTTGAGCAGACTTAAAAGTTTAAGGCAGCCAGCTTCAGCAGATTTTTGAGTTCTCTCAACTTTTTGTTGTATAAACTTAAAACAAGTTTAACAAACCGGGAGGCTTGTGACTGTCCCATTGACTGCATAGTAAAGTGCACTGTAAAGGTCTTTGAAGAGCATCAGATGGACACAAAGTGTCCAGTAACGCATGGATACGCTGTTTCCGTTCAAATCAGCGTAAATAAACGTACAATACGTATCCATGTGTTACTGATGACAGAGAATAGCGTACGCACTTTGTGTCCATCGGATGCTCTCCTAAATGACGCTACGCTGACACAGAGAGACAGAGCGGAGACGAATTGTTGAATAAATGTCGTTATTTTTATTTTCTTTGTGTACAAAAAGTATTCTCGTCGCTTCATAAAATTCAGATTGAACCACTGATGGCAGATGGACTATTTTGAGGATGTTTTTCATACTTTTCTGGACCTTGACAGTGTAATTTACTATGCAGTCAATGGGACGGTCACAAACCTCCTGGTTTTCATCCAAAATATCTTAAATTGTGTTCTGAAGACGAACAAAGCTTTTACGGGTTTGGAACGACATGGGGGTAAGTGATTAATGACTAAATTTGCATTATGGATTGGAGTATCCCTTTAAGTTCTCTCAACTTTTGACTTTTTACAGCACTGTAAAAAAAAAAAAGTTGAGGTAACTAAAAAAGGCAACCAGCTTCAGCAGATTTTTGAGTTTTCTCAACTTATTGTTTTAAGTTTATACAACAAAAAGTTGAGAAAACTCAGAAATCTCCTAAGAAATAAGTTGAGAACTCAAAAATCTGCTGAAGCTGGTTGCCTTAAACTTTTAAGTTTGTTCATTTTTTTTGTTGTTTTGTTGTTTTTTTACAGTGCATAAGCCACTATGAATGCATTGAATCACCGGAGCTGGTTATAGATGGAGGTATTTGACGAGCACAGGATAGGTGGTGCCGATGTGCTTCTGGTTGTAGTGGTGACACACGATCTCCAGCTCGTAGACGCTGAAGGAGACTTTGACTCGCTCGTTTGGAGACGTGAGGAAACACAGAGTGTACAGAGCGAACTCAAACTCAGGGCTCACGCCGATGAAGATGCTTCCTTTGGGCTTGATTCCATTCTTCCAGCTGAACTGCAGAGCCAGAATGTGCTTGTTCTCATCTGGCTGAGATTATAGAAGGAAATTAGGAAAATATGAATATGCATTGAAAAGAGATTCATGTTATTAGACAGATAGACTGACTGATGTATTAGAGTAGAGTGAACACACAGTAGGCCTATGCCAAGTCATTTGAAGGTGAATAACCACTTCAATTTCACTCTGTTTATCATAGTGATTTACTGCTTCAGAAGATTTGAAGTTGCATAAACAAGCATAAAAAAATGTAAATAAAGCTTAAAGCTTGTGGACACAATTGACTATTATAGTATGGACCGTGTATGTTCATTTTTGTTTTGCACAAGAAAGAAAATCTTATGGCTTTTGAATGACATGGAGGTGAGTAAATGATGAGTAAATATTCCTTTAATGCTAATTTAGCTATATTATTTATTTATTATTTGTCTTCAATTTATTTTTGTTTATTAATATTTATTTATTTTCTCTTTTCTTTTCTCCTTTATTTTTATTTTTATTTTAATTACCTCTGTTTTATTCTGTATATTACATTAATCTATTATCTTATTAAATTCATACTTATTATTATATTAATAATAGTAATAATGATAATAATTAATTAATTATTTTTTTGTGCATATTTTATTTATGAATAAATGTAAATAAATTAATAAATAAAATATGCACAAAAATAAATAAATAATAAAATACTAATTATTATCATTAATTATAAATGTAATAAGTATAATAGATAAATATAATATACAGAGGTAAATAAAAAAAATACATAGAAAGAAAAATAAAGGAGGAAAAGAAAAGGAACAAACTGTAATAAACAAACAAATAATAAATGAATAAAAGAAGCACAGAAAGTCAAGCACTGAAGCAGGTGAATGAATGGAGCTGCTCTATACACCTGTCTCGTACCTGTGGCGAGTGGCCATTCACACTGTATCCTTTGTAGTCAATGTGTCCTAGTTTCTCTTGTAAGTACAGCTGGATCCAGTTATGAAAGCCGATGACAGTACGACCTCCTCTCGTCTCTCCTACAAACACATGCTCGAACCCAGACGAGTCCGGTCTTGTGTGGAGAGAGAAACAGACAAGAAATCTTTACTCAGTATTATTAATGAAACTGCTTTAGAAGAACTCAAGAGTGTATGTAACATTTATTTGTCTGTGTGACTCATGAAACTTTCTTGAGAATAAATGTAGCTTATATTTGTGATGTTGCATTAATAGCCTCAGATCTTTTCTTCCGTAGTGAAAATAATAATGGAAGAAGAAAAACATGCAGGCGGCTTCGGTCCGCTGGTTGTTGATTGGATGGAGGCAGATCTGAATGTGAGCTTTGTAAGAAAGCGGTGGAGTTATGTGCCAATGATATCTCATTAATGTTATTTAACATAACTGATTTATACATATTTAATGTCATTTTGCTATCTGTGCCAGCAATGACACATCTTTTCATACTCATGCTACTTTCATAAAAGAGAGGCAGATTTTTTCTAACAGTGTAATATGATCTGTATTTCTTCTCATTTCATGTATATAGCCAACCTTGACTAAAAATAACCTTATTTCAGTTTACACTCCTTGAAAATTCATGATTGAAAATATGTTTTGGGGGCCGTGGCATTGAGTTGAGAGTTTGAGTTGAATTGATTGATTTGGTCAGCGAGCCAGAGAACACACACACACACACACACCACACACACACACACACCACACACTCACACACACACACACACACACATGTTGGTTTTTGTGGTTTATGGGGACTCTCCATAGGCGTAATGGTTTTTATTCTGTACAAACTGTGTGTGCTATTGCCCTACACCTACCCTACACCTAAACTTAGCCCTCACAGGAGACTGTGTGCATTTTTAGATTTTCAAAAAAACACCATTTAGTATGTTTTTTAAACCTTTTGAATTACGGGGACATAGGCAGTGTCCTCATAAAACACCTTCATATTGTAATACCTCTGTCATACCCATGTTATTATACAAATTTGTGTCCTCATAAACCACAACAACACCCACACACACACACCACACACACACACACACACACACACACACACACACACACACACACACACACACATTCTTAGGAAAATATTTGAGAACTTCTTAAGAATGTTTAAATAATTGCACTTGTAATTGGAATAATTGTAACATTCTTTTTAGAATTTATCTTAAAGAGACGGTTCACCCCCAAAAAAAGAAAATTCTATCTTCCATCTTTTTTACATGCCACACACAAAGCTGTCTGGAATGACATTGATGAGTCAGTTATGACAGAATGTTGATTTTAGGATGGACGATCTCTTTTTATGACTCGTGGCCCATCACTGTAAAAAGTGATGCTGACTTAACTTAAAAAAATTGAGGAAACCGTTGCCTTAAAATTATTAAGTAAATAATAATAATAAAAAAAGTTAAGTGACAATTAACAATTCACTTAACTTATACTTTTTTATTATTAATTACTTAATAATTTTAAGGAAACGGGTTTCCTCAATTTTTTTAAGTTAAGTCAACTTATCAGTTTTTACAGTGATAAGAAGCCTATTTATGAAATATTGTGTGTCATCAAGCAGCACACAGACTCAGAGTAAAACAAGCAAAGTTTCACAAAAGTAAAATATTTCATTGTGTTTGGGGCAAATATCTGCTTGAATGCTGTGTCAGAGGCTGTAGCTAACTGCTGTAATCACTGTAAAAAAAAAAATAAAATAGTTTCAGCTTAAAATAATTTGTTACCCCGCTGACTTAAAATTTTTAGCTTAGGCAACTAAAATATTCCAGTTGTCCTTAACTTAACATTGAGTATCTTAAAATTTCAAGTTGACTAAACTAAAAATTTTAAGTCAGCGGGGTAACAAATTATTGTTGAAACATTTTTTTTTACAGTGCAAATGATCTCCTGTAAGTTGTTGTGAATCCTCAGTACTCACTTACTGGATCCTCTCCTGGCGTACAGCTCAAACCAAATGTGATAGAGCTGCTTCTTGAAGTCTGCGGTGTCCTCTGGAGAGAGATGCTTCCTCACCAGATATCTGTGAGCCATCTAATATTAGGAAATATACAATTGTTGCAACTTATTATTCAGCACAGTATCAAATGGTAAGGGATCGTAGATTCATATCTCTTTTTAGATTTACTTCTATGCATAGTACTTGACAAGAAGTAAATCAGTGCCTTATGAAAAACAGAATACAGCTGAATCGCTGCTGATCAGTAATTCATCATTTTCTTGCCTTCATAGTGGGGGTCTTTAGGATTGAATCCAGGAACTTGTGATTTTCCAGTTCTTCCTCTGGTGTGACAATCTCCGGTTCACCAGTAGCACTTTCATAGTTGTCCAGAAGTGAGATAAAAGCTGAAATGACACATATGCAAATATTTAAGCTTCGTCTCTAAACTTGTTTAGATTCATAATATTTCCAATCCTGTCATGATATATTATATACACTGAGCCCTGCAGGATTTGAAATGGTCTGATCAGTTTTCAAAATCTGTAGTTGCTCTTTATGTTTGTCATATTTTCTTTACTTGTTAGAGAATAAATAACCATCAAGCAGCAAGTGTTCTAACATTTCTTTTGTTACTGATCCTTAAAGGTACACTGCGCTCCCCACAGTTGCCTGTGATTGCTATATGTGACCCTGGACCACAAAACCAGTCATAAGGGTCAATTTCTCGAAATTTATACATATAAAAGATGAATAAATAATCTTTCCATTGATGTATGGTTTGTTATGATAGGACAATATTTGGCTGAGATACAACTATTTGTAAATCTGGAATCTGAGGGTGCAAAAAAAATCTAAATATTGAGAAAATCACCTTTAAAGTTGTTCAAATGAAGTTCTTAGCAATGCATATTACTAATCAAAAATTAAGTTTGGATATATTTACGGTAGGAAATTTACCAAATATCTTCATGGAACATGATCTTTACTTAATATCCTAATGATTTTTGGCATAAAAGCAAAATCAATAATTTTGACCCATACAATGTATTGTTGGCTATTACTACAAATATACCTGTGTTACTTATGACTGCTTATGTGCTCCAGGGACACATATATTCCAAAACTTTTCACAATTTCAGTGGTTCGCTTCTAGGAGGCAATCTTAATTAAACCAGTGCCTAAATGTTTTTTACCTGATACCAGATCAGGTAAATAGTAGCAGTAGTAAGTATAGTAGTTAAAGGGTCATGACATGAAATCAAATTTGCCTTGATATTTTGGAATATAAGAGTCTTTGCACCATTAAAACATCCTGCAAGTTTAATAGCTTAAAACGTGCTCCTCATTATAAACAAAGCGTTTATTTAATCGAGCTCCAAAAACAGCTTGTTTGGATCTGAGGGGCAAGATGACATCACCTGGGCACAAACATTTGCATAAACACGCCTCCAGAGCAAGTCATCGACGAATAGTCTTCTTCTCTCATAGGCCCCGCCCACTGGTGTTCAGTCGCTATCAGCTGACACGTGATCACGCTGAACGCGTCAGAATCAAATATAAATCACCATCTCGTCTGCACTGGATACAGTAAACAGATATGAGTCTGTCGTCAGCACAAATGCAGTGAAAGATGGTTTGGTTTCACGTCTCTGTACAGATATCAGAAGGATCCCAGCGTAAGGAACAAGTGGATGGTTTATTTTAATGGTAATCGAGGCACAGAGTCATGAAGAAAGATGAAGCAGAACTAGATCTGACTGCAGCTGCAGCACAAACCAGAAGTAATGATTTGTAAGGAAATGACTTTATTTTGATCATGTTGTTAAACACTCAATAGTGAGGGGCGTTGATAGTGTTTCCTATGCAGTGACGTCAGCCAATCAGAACAGCAGCTGGTTACTGACGAGCCTTAAAGGACACGCCCCTTAAAAACAGATGTTTCAGAGAGAGGCTCAGAATGAGGGATGAACATTATAATTTTTCCACATATTTGTTTGTTTATTTGTTTTTTTGGGGGGCAAAAAATTTTATTACATTATAAGTAAACCTCAAGGAGCATATTCAAATAATAAAAAAATCCATGTCATGACCCCTTTAATTGTCTTTTATTGGACTGATTAGCCAAGGCCTCCATAAAACACACAAAACAAGTGTGCAAAAAATTTTTTTTGGGGTGTTTTGAGTGCATCAATCAGCAATTTGTTCAGTTGCTTCATAGTTTTGTAAAGTTTGAAAGTGTCTGCATCCCTACCATCTTCCACCAGAGAGTCCTCCTCATTTGCACAAAGTTAAACTTCTCACTAAAAGTCTGAAGCTCTCATTAGAAATGAATGGGATGAGGTCGCTATGTCAGTTATGTGTGGAAGGGGCAAGAACACGGTTAAAACCCAGATTTAAATAATCAAAATGTTACACATCAGCTTATTTCTTACCCAAGAAAGTCTCCTTTTTGAAAATGTTTTCATCAACAAATGTGAACAAAGGCATCCCTGCTCTGTCAGTGTCCTCGGCTAAACCTGCCCGATCACCCGCTTTACCCTGCGACACAAAACAGAGCTTCAGGAACCCCCAGAAGAGACTTTCAGGGGTTTTCATGCATGCCTGCCATAACTTTATCACCAAATCTGAACAATAATAATAATAATATGCATAAACAGAACTGTTTCACTTGATGGTTAGTATGTAAATACCAGGTTTAATCAGAAAATGTTGTGTATGTTAACATGATTAGTAAGTACAGCTACAGATAATAACCTTACTGCAGTCAATTAGTTGTGATTAAATCATATAATGGTAACACTTTACAATACGGTGTCATTTGTTATATTAACTAATATGAACAAACAACAAACAATGCATTTATTACACTATTCTTTGTTAATGTCAGTTAATGAAAATACAGTTCATTGTTAGTTCACAGTGCATTAACTAATGTTAGCAAACACAACTTGTGATTTTAATAATGCTGAAATGAACATGAACTAAGATTAATAAATGCTGTAGAAGTATTGTTCATTCTTAGTTCATGTTTACTAATGTTGTTAACTAATGACCCTTGTAAAGTGTTACTCATGTGTAACGGTATAGTAAGCATTCATTGTGAATGTTTTCTAGACACAGCACTGAAGAACAATGCTCATCTCAGTTTGTGTGCACTCTCTCTGACCTTATGACCTTAGGTCAACAAACATAGAAGAGCAAATCAATGCACTTTATTAGAGTCAAATGTAAAGGACACTGATAAAAATGATTTTTTGGTGAAGTAAATACTACATAAAAACAAATGTAATTTCTACATTAAATAATTTAGTTCAGGCAAGAATTTAGTACTCAATTTAAGCTTGTAGAAATTAAAGTTTTAACTTATACGTATATTTTACTTGGAATTGTTTGTTATGTTTACAAGGATTCTTTAAGTAAATAATAAGTAAATATGATCCCGTTTTTCCCATCATGCACTTGGGCATGCATCATTAAAGTTAAATTTGTCACTGTTTTTGAGTTATATTTACACAGTTTTATGGTTGCTTTTGTTGTGAGGTTTAGTAACTTATGTTTTGTGACATCTGGAGTTGATTTATACTCAGAAATGACCCATTCATACTCAAACAATAACCACTGATTGTCATTGTGTACCAAGTATTGAGGTCTCTGAGTTCATTTGGGTAATAATTCTTTTGAGTGGACATATTATCTTAAAAAGATAACAAGCTGTTTACTTGTTTACTTACATGTTTGTGAGTGAATCACGTGCTTTAATAGCATGGTTGTTTCCCAGAACTACATCGATCGAGTAAATATTAGAAGCCATGACTGAGTGAAATATACTTAAGTATTGCAGATCTAAATTAAAATAATTAAGTAAAAATGACTCATTAAACTCTAACTGGCCATGTTAAATTGACTTATTTCCTCTACCAACTTAGTTAAGTAGATTTTCCTTAATTCAATACTTACATTTTACTTAAAATATACAGTATGTGTGCAAAAACGTGCCAAATAGAAATGAAGTGAATCTCACTTATTGTTTTTTTCAGTGATGTAACAGAAAGCAGGTGTTAGCTGTTCTTCAGAGTTAACTCTTTATCATTGATCTATCTCTAGTGAACCTGTAAAATAATACACACAAGGAGAAAGTGAGAATTACCTGCAGAGATATGTGATAATCTTTCCCAGGTCTGAGTCGATTGACGTCACTGTCCCAGAGCTCCTGAATCACAGCTGAGAGCTCTCCATCACCTTCAGTCATTTCTTCTTTCTGTGTTAATTCCTAAGGATTCACTACAGGTGTTAAATATACGTTTACATTTGAAATGAACTGAAAACAGTGACATTATTCCATTAACAAAGCTGATTTTGATATGCAAATAGTCTCAATTTATATAGGGTGACAATAGATTAAATAAATATATCAAATCAAAGAAAATAAATCAAGCATTATTTGGTAACACTTTATTGTGACGGTCTCTTTTTGAGCATTCTGTTGACTATAAGTAACTTTGCACCTACATGTCAACTAACTCATTAGAGTATTATTTGACTGTCTGATTAATATCAATAACTCTTTATAGTGATAGTCTCCCAACAGATTTTCTACTGACTATAAGTAACTTTTCAAGTACATGCCAACTTATTCTAACCCTAAACCTACCTGTCTACTAATACTGTACTAACGCTCTAATGATATGTATAGGTGCAATGTTACTTGTAGTCAGCAGAATGTGTTAAAGGGACCATCAAAATTAACTGAAACCCATCATTTTTTTAGACTAATACATTTCTAAACATCACATTCTGAACTGAAACTTGACAGCCATTCAATATATCATTCATACCTGTATCCACTGACCTGCTCCTCTCAGCGATATGGGTTAGCAGTGTATTTTGGATTGTTTTCTTAAAAGCAATGGTATAGAGCAATGGTGTCGCTGCACATGGACTGGTTGGTAAGATGCACGGCCTTCCCACATCATGAGAGAGAGCTATTCTAAAGGGTTAGCCAGTGTCAGCAACTCTAGCCAAAGGGATTAGAGCATGTTGAATGTGCTTCTACAGTGCAGACGAGTGCTTTGTGTTTGTTTTCCTGAGGTATTGTCTCATTACCTGATGCTGTGTACCTTCTTCTAAAGCCTGACCCAACCCCCAAAACACTTTCATGCTTCATATTCAAGCGAGTGTCTATCAGTCACACAGGGCTTTGGTGAAATTAACATAGTGGTTCAGCTTTGGCATTCCATAAAGCTTGCTTCATTTTTATTATGATTTGATCTGATTCTTATTCATTTATTTTGGTCATATTTATTACATAAAAGTACAGTTATAACAGGAAATGATTGGAAGAATAGGAGCCATTAGGATCCTTGAAATCTTGTAGAAAAGGTTCTCTATATAATTTAAGCAGTAAGATATGAGAGGGAATGCTGTGTTGTGATTATGGCCACTGCTCAAAGCAAGAGACATTAATGACACAAACAATACCTGCAACCTATTAGAGCCATTCTTCAGTACGACCGGAAAACAAGAGGCAGAATTTGTGAAATATTGTAAAATAATCTGAACTATTAGAATGTTTCTAGCCTGATATAATTAACATATGTGTTTGTAAAGACTGGACACGGGTTTTTTTTGTGAGGTTTCTGTGAAACCACTTGCTGTTTCTCTCCCTGTAGTATCTCTGTGGGTCAAACTTATTTTAAGGTCCAATTCTCACTATTAACTATGACTTTTGCCCTTAATAAACTCCTAATTTGCTACTTATTAATAGTTAGTAAGGTATTTGTGGGGGGTGGTCTAATGCTATTTCATAGATTCTGAGATATTTACACCGTTAAAGAGTTGTATTCTCATGCTTAACATGACCAAAGTTTCAAAAAATGATTTGGACGTGTGACAGAGTATCTATACGTTTTTGTTTTGTTGTTGTTGTTCTGTTTTGCATACTTTGAGACGTGCAACGTTGCCCTATGCATGTCTTGTGCTTTAGTCTGATGGATCTGAATCGAGAAAAAATAAAAAGTAATGCAAATGTCAATTTTATTTATATAGCACTATTAAACACAACCATGGGTTGACCAGTGTGCTGCACAATAAAAACATTTCCATAAGACAGTACAAAATAATAACTAAAAGAAACAGTACAGTAGAAAGTGCTCATTGATAAAACGCCAAATCAAAAAGGTAAGTTTTAACATGGATTTAAAAGTAATGTAATGCATTGCTTTCCATAAAAAGTAACTAAGTAATGCAATTAGCTCCTTTTTTATGGAGTAATACTGTAATGTATTATTTTAGAAGTCACCTTGTGAAGTGCAAGAAGAAAACTGATTGGAGCAAACCAAGAATATATATATATATTTTTTTTATTATTTTATTTATAAGGACAACACGCATTAATCAACATTTCTGTAAATGTGCCAATGTTTAACCAGTCGGCTAATTTTCAACAGCAGTCCTTTGGCAAGATGTTTCAAAACCCTTTAAAATGATCAAGAACACTAAACAAATCATCATGACAACAATCAACGTTTTCACACAATCAGCCATACAAGCACATAAAGCGACAGCACACAACCTTCAGTAGGTATATGTGAGCATGCTGACAAACATCAATCATACATGACGCACAAAAGTCTCCAACATACCAGACAATTAATAAAATAATCCAAAACATACATTTAGCCACCTGACAGCGAGTAAAGGTCATGGAACAAATTAACAGCGGATTAAATAATACCAACACTAATAGTAAAATGACCAGTAAGATTTATAAATTAAAAATGATCACATGTCTGTTTATTTAACAACCAGGCTTTAAGACTTTGTCTAAAGGAATGATATATGGTACACTTTCTTAATTCAGTTGGAAGTGTATTCCACGACTGAGAAGCTCTTACAGAAAAGCATGATTGACTAAAGGAGGTGGACCTGAAAAGAATATCTGTGTTAGACCGAACAACAAGTCCCAGGAGCATTATTTCTTTATATATTTTGCATTGTCTTGTTATTTGAGAGATTTAGTTGAGCAGCGTGAGAGTTATCAAACCTGATTTAATGGTAAGTTATTATAGCTTGAACTGCAAACCGGTGACAAGAACAATACAGTCAAATAATCAACTAACTGAGCAATTATCTAAAACTTTTCTTAAAGGGATAGTTCACCCAAAAATGAAAATGCTGTCATCATTTACTCACCATCAAGTTGTTTCAAAACTGTATGATCTTTTTTCTTCTGTTGGGAAAAAAAGTATGTTTCTGATTATAGCTGATCATAGCTTTCTTTCTTTCTTTCTTTCTTTCTTTCTTTCTTTCTTTCTTTCTTTCTTTCACTTGTGGGACTATGCATGCTTGTATTTACATATAAATGCATAATTCATGAAAGTCTCATTTGCATTTAAAGAGAAGTGTCTTGTGGTTTGTGAGCAGTACTTCATGTCTTAAAGCATGACTACAGTGCCATCTAGTGATCTGTAAGATTTAGTGCAGAGATGAAGCTCCATTGATGTTGTTTTATTCTGTAGTGCACAAATAACACTAACAATATCTTCTTTGCATGTATATATGCATGTATATTTTATGTTTATCTTTCATGGGGCAATTCATGCCAACATAAGCCAATATCAGTAAGTGTAATAAAATATAGTTATAGTTCAATAGCAGGCAGTGCAGTCTTGTGCAAAGCTTATCACACCTTTTAAATAATTTAATAGCAAGCATACTTTTTCAGAAGATTACAACTTATCAAATTGAACAAATTTTCCTCAACAGGGAAAGTTATTACTGAAGAGCAGTATTACTGTCATATTTGTGACCCTGGAGCACAAAAGCAGTCATAAGTAACACAGGTATATTTGTAGCAATAGACAACAATACATTGTATGGGTCAAAATTATCCATTTTTCTTTTATGACAAAAATCATTAGTATATTAAGATCATGTTCCATGAAGATATTTAGTAAACTTCCTACCGTAAATATATCAAAACTTAATTATTGATTAGTAATATGCATTGCTAAGAACTTCATTTGAACAACTTTAAAGGTGATTTCCTCAATATTTTGATTATTTTGCACCCTCAGATTCCAGATTTACAAATATTGTCCTATCATAACAAACCATACATCAATGGAGAGATTCAGATGATCTATAAATCTCAATTTCTAAAAATGGACTCTTATGACTGGTTTTGTGCTCCAGGGTCACATTTCTAAAACATGTAAAGTTAGCAGAACTACTACTTTTATCCACTTGGTGGAGCAAATCTTCTGTACATCGCCAGAATGACCTTGCTGATTTATTAGCTTGAGAAATGCAGCTGTAGTTTCCAATACTGTTGAATGACAGAGCATGTCCTGCAGCAATGGATGAGAGCTGTCCAGAAGATGACATTGATCAATGTGATAGAATTATGGTCAAACTTCAGCAGAATTCACGCAGTTGTTGTCTATCATAAATCATCATTTTCTGATTGAATGAAATATAATCAAATTATTAGTCACTTTTTGTTGAAGCAAGCGAAGGTCAGTGTTTTTATGTGTTCTCAGATTTGCCTTGCAGTCGTGTTCCTGTAGAGAGCAGTAAGAGCTTGTATTCTTCTCCTTGTGGTCTGATCCTGCTCCGTTACACACTGCTGACAAACACTGGCAGTCAAATACACAGAAGAGGGATTTTAATATTCTTCTCAAGTCAACAGCAGTGGGCCAAAAAATGTTGCAAGCCGAGTGATAATCAGTCAAGGTCACGGCAGTTTGGATGAATTATAGAGCAGGCTGTAAAACTGGGTGTGGGAAACTGTTTAACATGGATGGGGAACACTACATTTAGATGAGGGGTTAGAGCCGAATCTCTTGTGGATGTTATCAAATCAGATACTGCTGCATTAACATGATTTATATTGACATTGGGCATGGTCTTTAGAATACTCCTTAGGACTGCATTTGAAGTAGGAGATTTTAAATTAACAGGTTTATTGCATTTCAATTTCTATTTTTTTTAGGTTGTGCATCAAGTATCCAAGTGAATAATTACAGTATAAACCACCACAGTTTTTCATTATAAGAGTATTAATGGAAAATAACTTGTAAGTGTGTTTTACATCATGTATATACAATTAATTCAACTAAAGACATAGTCCACCCATAATTTTTTTTAAAAACAATTCTGTCCAAATGCATTTCTGTCCTCTGTGGAACACAAAAGACGACATTTTAACAATACTGGAAGCCATTGACTGACACTGAATGTGTCACTGTGTGTAAAGATTCACTTGATATCAAGTGGATAGTTGTTCAATTTTCTTTTATAGGAGCTGGGACAAACACGACATGAAATTCCAACAAGAAATTCAATGGAAACAGCAGGTGCTTATACACAAGAGACTGTACCTCGCTTTAGTTTCATACGGATTACATAATCAGAGAATATTTGTTTTCAAATTAGAATTCGTTCATTTAAAAGTAGACACTTCAAGACATATTTTCATGTCTCTGTGTCAAGTATTCAGAATCAGAATCAGAATGAGCTTTATTGTTTTGTATGTACAGGTATATTATGTGCAATTGAAATGTAGACTAATGTGTTTTAGATAAATAAGTGTATAAGTGTATAAATAGTGCGTGCACCATAATTATTGTCAAGTGTTCATGAGATGGATTGCTCGGGGGAAGAATATTCGCTGAGGTTCTGATGCGTAGAAAGTTGCTCACGGAGACCTAGACGGCAGAAAGCGCTCCCTGTTTGTTTTGTTTATTTTACAAAAGCACAATGTTTTGTTGTTATTGTCAGTGTGCACACATAAAAGCAGGCCTTTTTAGATTCGATTGATTTTGGTCTGATCTGTATCTGAGTATTTAAGGTTTCTCTGTGAATCAGGAAAAACTGAAAGTGAACGCGCCGGCGTGCAGAGGGTTATCTTTAGACTGTAAATTTAGATTTCAATATTGATTTGAGAACTGTTGAAATTATTTACAGTATGTAACGCAAGTACTTTATAAGTAACTGTAATTAAATGACCTAAAATGAACAGTAATCCCTTACTTTACTTTTTCAGTGGATAAGTAATTTAATTACATTAACACCCAACACTGTGCACAACCTTCTCTCTGCCTGCTGGAAAATACTCTTAAAGGGATAGTGCACACAAAAATGTACATTTGCTGTAACTTTCTTCATGCCTCTCTCCTCACGGTTGGCCATTAAAACAAAGGTTGTGAAAGGTGAACCTCTGACTCTCCGGTTATAGAGTTTGGCATGATGTGTCTGTTCTTTGGGAGTGTGTTTCTGGGCAATTTCTGCAGTTGTGCTCAGAAGTCATGGTCGCTGAACACTCAATCATCTCAAAGGACACGATGTCTACGTTTGGCCTCAGGATATGCTGGAACATAAGACGCCAATCCAGTCGTTTCATGTACAGTAAAAATGTAACTGAATGCCTTTAGAAGCTGTGGTCACCTCACACTGTGTTTTATGTTCCCGAGAGTCCTATTAAATCATTCATTAAAACATTAAGGCTGGTGCTGTAGTGTGTGATTTTTGAAGGCCAGCCATCTGAAGCAAGCTCTAGTGATTTTAATTTCAAAGTTTTCATCTGACTTTGAGTGTTTTAAGATTGAAGTCATTTTAAAAGCTCAAAGTGTGAAGGTTTTCAGGCCATTCAGTAGAGCTGCCCGGTTAATCGTTAAAAGATTGCGATCTTGATTCAAACACCCACACAATCTTATAAATGACAACAATTCATCTGTGTCTATTAAACCTTAGAGAGAGTCATACATTCAGTTCTGTTTGAGCAGATCATGTTTAGGTAAGAAACAGCATCACAAACAGTTTTATCAACCACACAGTATTATTTCTTATGTCTTACAATCATTCATATTATCACAGAAGTACTGGGATAAAAGTTTATAGTTCGGATATAAACACTGATGTCTATGGTGGCGATCAAAATAGAGCAAATCACCTTGTGAAAGTAGCCTACTTGGCGCTTGAAATAATATTTGTGTTGATTAGAGACTGTTAAAAAATGTATTTGTCATTGAATCATTCATTCAAGAGATTCGTTCAAAACCGCTGATTCATCCAGTAATGAAACAAGTGAAGTATTTATGAGTGAGTCATTGAATCATTCACTCAAGAGATTCGTTCAAAACCGCTGATTCATCCAGTAATGAAACAAGTGAAGTATTTATGAGTGAGTCATTGAATCATTCATTCAAGAGATTCGTTCAAAACCGCTGATTCATCCAGTAATGAAACAAGTGAAGTATTTATGAGTGAGTCATTGAATCATTCACTCAAGAGATTCGTTCAAAACCGCTGATTCATCCAGTAATGAAACAAGTGAAGTATTTATGAGTGAGTCATTGAATCATTCACTCAAGAGATTCGTTCAAAACCGCTGATTCATCCAGTAATGAAACAAGTGAAGTATTTATGAGTGAGTCATTGAATCATTCACTCAAGAGATTCGTTCAAAACCGCTGATTCATCCAGTAATGAAACAAGTGAAGTATTTATGAGTGAGTCATTGAATCATTCACTCAAGAGATTCGTTCAAAACCGCTGATTCATCCAGTAATGAAACAAGTGAAGTATTTATGAGTGAGTCATTGAATCATTCATTCAAGAGATTCGTTCAAAACCGCTGATTCATCCAGTAATGAAACAAGTGAAGTATTTATGAGTGAGTCATTGAATCATTCACTCAAGAGATTCGTTCAAAACCGCTGATTCATCCAGTAATGAAACAAGTGAAGTATTTATGAGTGAGTCATTGAATCATTCACTCAAGAGATTCGTTCAAAACCGCTGATTCATCCAGTAATGAAACAAGTGAAGTATTTATGAGTGAGTCATTGAATCATTCACTCAAGAGATTCGTTCAAAACCGCTGATTCATCCAGTAATGAAACAAGTGAAGTATTTACGAGTGAGTCATTGAATCATTCATTCAAGAGATTCGTTCAAAACCGCTGATTCATCCAGTAATGAAACAAGTGAAGTATTTATGAGTGAGTCATTGAATCATTCACTCAAGAGATTCGTTCAAAACCGCTGATTCATCCAGTAATGAAACAAGTGATGTATTTATGAGTGAGTCATTGAATCATTCACTCAAGAGATTCGTTCAAAACCGCTGATTCATCCAGTAATGAAACAAGTGAAGTATTTATGAGTGAGTCATTGAATCATTCACTCAAGAGATTCGTTCAAAACCGCTGATTCATCCAGTAATGAAACAAGTGATGTATTTATGAGTGAGTCATTGAATCATTCACTCAAGAGATTCGTTCAAAACCGCTGATTCATCCAGTAATGAAACAAGTGAAGTATTTATGAGTGAGTCATTGAATCATTCACTCAAGAGATTCGTTCAAAACCGCTGATTCATCCAGTAATGAAACAAGTGAAGTATTTATGAGTGAGTCATTGAATCATTCATTCAAGAGATTCATTCAAAACCGCTGATTCATCCAGTAATGAAACAAGTGAAGTATTTATGAGTGAGTCATTGAATCATTCACTCAACCAACTTTTGAAAAATAATGCAAATTAATTAAAGGGGTGGTTGACTGTTTTTTTTTTGTTTCTAGACTTGATTGTGTTTATGGGGTGCAGTCTAACATGTGTTAATGCTTTGTTTAAAAAAAAAAAACGCATTATTTTTCACATAATTCACCTTTATTCTACACCGCGCTGTCCCTTCTCCTATAAACGCTCTGATGATTTCCTGCTTTTATGAAGCCTCTCCCTCAGAAATATACGACGGGCTCTGATTGGTTAGCTGGCTCAGTGTGTTGTGATTGGCTAAACCGCCTCTACTGCACGTCTGAACGTCCCGCCCCTCTCCTCAGTGGCATGTGCTCCGGTTGAATTGTAAACAGTGGCGTTGTCTATAATGCTTATCAATTTGAGCCTGATTGAGACCCAGAGGATATTAGTGAAGAGGATCGTGCAGAACCTGTGCAAGCACGGCTCTTAATGGTGTGTTTGGTTGTTGTTGTCTCATACTTTTAGATACACTGTTATTTGTAAGTGCTACTGCTTCTGTTAGCTTTTAATATACGGTTTTATCCTGATCAAAGCTTTAATACAGCAGAATACATGATTGTGTTGTAGCATTTTTTGTAAAGTAATTGTTTATTTTGCATGTTAACTGTATCAGAAAATAAATAATGCTGATGTTTGTCAATCTTGTGTAGTCAATAATATGCCGTATTTACATAGAAAATGCTGTTTTGTCTCTTAACCTTGACCCAGCATGTGAATAATACTTCACACCAAACACTGTTGTGGTAATTTGCCCACCGGTATTTCGTTATTAATATTGTACTGTAATGCATTCACAATAGTCTCTGATACTTCTTCTCATTTAAGAAATATATCCATACACCTTATAAATGCAATATTTTATTGAAAAATTCCACAGCTCTGTGCTTTTCCTTTAAGAAAAGGATTTCAGTACATATAATAATATAATGCAAACCCTTACATGAAGTCATCAGTGTCCTTTTAGTACACTACTCAATAAATATATAGATATGCTGAACAGCTGAGAGCTCATTTTCAATCTTCTTTGCTTTGCAGCTTGTCTTTAATGCTATAGAAGCATGATAAATGATTTAGTGTTTCCCACAGGCAGTAAAGTATGTAACAATATTTATTATTTACATGTGCTCTTCACAAATGTTGTATTTGTTACTAAAACACTTTCAATTTGTGAGGTTTATCCATTTATACATCTGGTTATATTTGTGCAATGGAGTAAGAAAAGAAATCAAAATATCATCGATGATGATCGATGATAACAAGTTCAGACTTTAATAATGCTTTATCCATATCAATATTTTTCTGTGCAAACCCAAACAATCAACTGCCGCTTATAAGTGAAATTATACAATATAAAACCTTTGAACAATTTAGATCATGTTTGGAAGATACAATTAGCAATAAAGCTCAGTTACAATTATTGTACTAAACAAACAAGATAAAAGAAAAAAGATACCATATTAGATCAGATTTGACATAAAAAAACAAGATAAATTTACTTCAGAAACAAAATTGCATAATGTAATAAAACTCAATTTAAAACTCAATTTTGTCCTTGTTTTAAGCATAAATATAACAATCTCCTTTCAGGTTTATATGATGAAGAAAGGGTCAAAAATCAAGATATATTCTCCAGAAACAAGTCTTCATATCTTACATTTTCTTCTCAAATAAGTGCATCTTTTTACCTGAAAACAAGACTACAATTCTGATTAAGAAAAATGAAGTGTGGGAGGCATTCAGTAAGCAACCAAACGGAGACACACATACACGCAAGCACACACACACACACCACACACACACACACCACCACACACACACACCACCACCACACACACACACACACACACACACACACACACACACACACACACACACACACACACACACACACACACCACACACACCACACACACACACACACACACACCACTCACTCACTCACACACACCACACACACACACCACACACACTCACACACACACACACACAACACACGCACGCACGCACACACACCTCACATCACCCACTCACACACACACACACACACACACACACACACACACACACACACACACACACACACACACACACACACACCACACACACACACACACACACACACACACACACACCACACACACACACACACACACACACACACACACACACACACACACACACACACACACTCACCCAATTGCCAGTAAGTGCAAAAGACGTTAAGTCTTAAAACATGATTTGTGATGTTTTTTCCTGATACAATATTACTACAATATTAAAACTTTCAACAAGTGTATTTTAATCTGACTCTAAGCTGGCAGATCTGAAATAAAATCTAAATTGTTCACATTTTCATTACATGGGTTGTAGTAAATAATTATTAATTTTCCTAAACAAACTCTCCTTGACACAAGTCGATATTGAAATATGATATTGTAAAATGAGTTTTTCTTTATGTCAGAAAATAATACTCTTACACACAAAAAAAAAGTCCTCAAAACAATAAAGAAATAGTGAGAACAGAACAAAAGTGCTGGTTAGCTCTATTAAAATCTCTAGCAATGTCCTGTTGTGGGATGGTGGCAGTTTATAGTGAGACTTTATTTCTGATATTAAACGATAGCATTTTGATATGAATATTACTGATTACATGCATTAAAACAATCACATTTATCTTGATTGATCAACAGTATTTCAATACAATGCAGATAAAAGGGCTTTTAATTTCACTTAAGGTTGCACTTGACGTGGAACTGGTAATTCTACATTATTATTAGCATGTCCAATTTTCTTTTTGTATTTCATAAAAAAATGAAATGGATAAAGCTTGCTGAAATAAGCTTTAAATCGATGGTAGAAAGCATAATGGTTCATAGTTTGGCACTAAAGCGCTCCACATTCACACAGTTTCTATTGCTACCACATCCATGTGTCCTACAGTAAATGATAAACTGTACATTGTCTAGGTGATATCTCTGAGCTGAGGAACAACATCCAGAATAACTACTCAAAGAAGCAATTGTGATTATTATAGTGTAGGTGGCACACAAACAGCAAACGGCTGATCGTAGAGTTGATATTTCTCAAAAGAGGATTTTCAGAAGACATCTAATTTTAATACGAGTATTAACAAATCAAAAATTAACCATGCTCAAGTGTATGATGCAAAAATATCAAGATGCATACATAGCCACAAAATGCAAAACTGTACCATATGCTTGTTTTTTCGGCTGGAAGGTTAATGCATAGGGATTGAAATCAAACTGTATACAGGTCTAGATTATGTACTACTGATGTAACCAGAAACATTTTGTTTATGTCATTTTTGCTACCAAACAGTTGCACAAAAAGCATTGATTTGAACTGCAGCAGTGGAGAACAAAACTATCTATACGTCTGATTATACCTTCATACTTTGGCACATCTCAGATTTCTGTCCACAGTGTTTTAGTTGCATCTGTTTTGGTGTTTTATACATGTATTTATAGCACTCGAGCAGTGGTGCCCAACACCAAACATAACTATATCACAGGCATAGTTACTAACCTGGGGTGAGATTTCTAAAGTTGATGGGTTATTAAAATAGAAAGTTGGTTGTGCTTGCATGTTGCATTTTATTAATGATAGTTTGTATTTTTTTCCCCATGTATGCATGTTTATGTTCTATCTAAAGATAATATTTACTACATGCATGCATGTCATTTGCTAAACGCAACTAAACTGAAGCTGAGTAACACACACATTAACATATCCATCTACAGATTATTTACTAAATTCACTGAAATAAGTTTTTTTCTACTGAAATGTATAGTATTGAGTGCAATGGTGACCCTCCTCCTACGTTTGAGCCCAATTTATTATTAAAACATAAATAATACATGAACCAAAAATAAAAAAGCATAGACATTTTGTTTGACAGCATTCTGTTACGTTTCCGAAAAACCTAAGACGGTGCTGGTAAATGTTTTAAACCATCTTAGTTCAAACAAAATAAATAATAACAATAATAATAAAATATGACCATAGTAGACTAGAGTATGTATTATCAGAATACTCATCCCAGCAAGAGGTGTATATTGTATATATATCCAAGAATGGAAAGGAGGCTCATACCGATACCCAAAATGATATGAAAAATTGAATACAGTACTTATTTATACATGTAACAATATCGTTGTGCATTTACTGTATAAATGACTGACATCTAATAGTGGCAAGAAATGATGTAAATGTATCCAGTTAAGTTTTCCTGACCCTTTTTTGCTTTTTATTAATTGATGACAATAGAAGACCTGCTAATTTTTTGGCCTAAAAGGTGCATGCAGTATGATGTATATCACTACATTATACAGTATTCATCTATTTACAACATTTGTACAGGTGACCGTACGTTTCACCAGCCGTGACCACACATGAAAAACCGCAAGGTTACAAATGGCATAAACACTTCAATTTTTACATTTGCGCTTTAGAATGCACAAGTTATAAGAGCGTGTACAAATAAATCCTCGGACACATTTGTTAATATTTAATTGATTGCTTTTACCTCACATAGGCCTGACAGCCATGCATTTGAAGAAGGTTCCCAAAATCTCGTTAGTGCTTACTCGTTAGGGGCTCTGTAGGCATGCATTACTCAGACCTTCTGCTGTGTGCTCTACATGATTCTGGAAATTTAAGGAACAATGTTACAGATGCAGGTTTTCACTGACTGCCCCTTTTGCGCTTTTTTGTTTTCTTTTTTTTTTGCTACAACTTTTGCTTTATGCACAATATATACTTCCTAGAAAAAGATGTAAACAGAGACAAAACAACAATTCCACATTACATAAATGCACAAAAAAAAAAATTCTAAAATGCGCTTTTGAAAAAAAAAAAAAAAAAAAAACATTACGTAGACTGGAAAAACAACAACAACAACACAATGCAACTTAAATGTTTTCAGTGGGTTCACGTTTCCAAGAAAGACATAAAATAAGGCCAACCAACTATTTTAAAGATAGAGATAGGAAAGCCAGTAAAATATGTTGAATAGACCAAATGCAGTAGGAAATAAGATGCGGGCGTAAGTGTCTATCTCAGTGACCCGGATGTGCAAACGGCCGTGCCGCCACGCTCCTGAGCGACAGTCCTCAAAGCAGCAGAAGAAGCTGGAGCAGTCCTTCCCATCCAGACACTCGTACCCGTACTCCTCGTCCCGCTCCTGCATGTGGGTGGCGTTGTTCATCTGGATGGCGGTGGCTGAGCGCGGGCGGATGTCTACAGTGGGGGCCTGCTTTTAGAAGAGAACACAAAATCAGCAAGAGTCCCATCAAACACACGGGACATCTCGACCAGCTGTCAGGAGCTGCGTTCAAACGTCTCTCAGTGGATACTTTGCACCTAATATTGCAGGTAGAATGCATTAAATGATGTGCAACTGCAATAAAAACAGGCTTCTTGATTTTTCTTTATTTCTTTAAATAGTAAATTATATTAAATATGTATTATGGCTGTTCATTGCACATTTATCTGTCTGTGTTTTATATTGTTGTGCAATGATTATATTACACTAGTATATGCACCATGCAAAAATAAAGCATAACTGCATCATTTACTTACTAGAATGGGTCCCACTTTTTATTAAGTGGCATTAACTACTATGTGCATTTACATTTAGTCATTTAGCAGATGCTTTTATCCAAAACGACTTACAAATGAGGACAATAGAAGCAATCAAAATCAACAAAAGAGCAATAACATACAAGTGCTATAACAAGTCTCAGCTTAACACAGTACATGCAGCAAGTTTTTTTTTATTATAAAATAAATAAAAAGAAAACGGATCGAATAGAAAAAGAATAGAGCAAGCTAGTGTTAGAGGCGTTTTGCTTTTGTTAATTGTATAATAAATAAAAAGAAAACAAGCAGTTAGTAAATGAATAGAGTGCACATCTAAAAGGGACATGTTTTTTATTTGTTTTTTTTTAAGAATAGAATTAGAATAGAGAGGGTCAAATAAAGATGGAAGAGATGTGTTTTTAGTACATTTTCATGTACATACATCAGCAAATTAATGCGATGTACTTATTTTGTTCATATTGTATTGCAAAACACTTTCGCTGCTATTGAGGTGTGATACGGGTAGGTTAGGGACAGGATGGGTAGATTAAGGGTAGGTTAAGGTGTAAGGGATGGGTCAACAGTGTAATTATAAATGTAATTACAGAAATTAATTACAGATGTAATTACATGCAAGTATTTTTAAAAATATAAGTACAAACATGTATGTACAGAATAAGTGCATTGTACCAAACGTGACCATGGACCACAAAACCAGTCATAAGGGTACATTTTTCAAAATTGAGATTTATACATCATCTGAAAGCTGAATAAATATGCTTTCCATTGATGTATGGTTTGTTATGATAGGACAATATTTGGCCGAGATACAACTATTTGTAAATCTGGAATCTGAGGGTGCAAAAAAATCTAAATATTGAGAAAATCACCTTTAAAGTTGTTCAAATGAAGTTCTTAGCAATGCATATTACTAATCAAAAATTAAGTTTTGATATATTTACAGTAGGAAATTTACTAAATATCTTCATGGAACATGATCTTTACTTAATATCCAAATGAATTTGGCATAAAATGAAAAATGTATCATTTGACCCATACCATGTATTTTTGGCTATTGCTACAAACATACCCCAGTGATTTAAGACTGGTTTTGTGCTCCAGGGTCACAAATGATTAATTTAAATGCAAGTACATAGTAGTTAAGGCCACTTAATATAAAGTGGGACCCTAGAAGTCACTACAGCAACGTTTCCCATGTGAGACCACATGGCTCTGTCTAACATGGTAGTAAGTGTCAACACAGAACAGCTAAATAATTAGATATTAATATACTTTCAGTCTTATATATCGGCCAGCAACAGTACTAAAACATAAGTGTAAAAATGCAATTGCGATACACAAATGTTATGAGACCTCCATGTAAATATTTCCCATTAAAACCAAGAGAAATAGAATCATTGGGACATATCCACATTGATTTCACAATCATTTTGCCCAGCACTGGAAGAGTGCTTCAAATCCCTTTGAAAAACGAAGCACGACCAGCTGTTCACGCTGGCTTCTCCGGGTGCACATTATGTAGCATTTAGGACAGAGCCACCTGAGGCTGTGCGGAAACGGGTCACGTGACTCGCTTCTCAAAGGGTTTCACAGAAGCGTTTGGAAAGCACAAGAGCACAAATAGCCTGCCATGTGGAAAGAAACAAATACAGTGGAATTCACAGCTTTAACTGAATGAAATACGACAACCTTCAAAGAGAAAGTGCCTCTCCTGTATTACATTATTTATCTGCATTTATGATTTTATTTTTGTTTTTAACTGTGGTTCTCAACTGGTGGGCTGGGAGACAAAAATAGGTTGTACATCTGAAAGGATCACAGGGGGAAAACAATAAGCATATTAATATGTAATATGAAAAAATAACTCCATAATCATATACAATTTTCCATTTGATTAAAATAACTTTTTTTGGGGGGGTTTTGCATTGCTCATTCAGAATAGCCTACTAGAAATTCATAATTAGAACAAGGTTAAGAACGAATTTATGTGCATACTCACATGTTGTGAATTTGGCATTTGTCATTTGTGTAGAAACATGAATAATTTGTCAAATTATTAAAAATCAAGGTCTTGAAGCAAAACTAGTTGAGAACCATTGGTATAGCCTTCACATTGATCTAATTTCCTCTTTTCCGAATTCTTGAGAACTATCTTTTAATCCTTAATAGAAGCTAAATGTAGGCCTGTGCCCTCATGCACATTGACTTTTAAAAGATAACTACGTCTAAATCTGCCAAAGCCATCAGGCTCATGCTCTTTAATTGGGATTAAGCTAATCAGTGTGGTTGTCTATTTCAAGCTGTTAAGGCTCTGCTGACTATTTCTGTCAGGTTTAAAGCCTCAAACACGCAGAGGAGGAGGAAGGCGGCCACTTGTTAATTAAAATAATGATGCAAGTTTTTGTTGTTTTATTGCATTAAAGTAAAATAAGAGGCGAGTGTGCCCCACTGCTTTTCACAGCACAGGAGGTTCAGTGCTAAACTTACTAGATGTTAGTGCAGTGAATCTAAAGACCAGACACAAGAGCAGTGTGGTTGCGCAGAATGCAGAAACATGCATGATTAGTGAACTTTACATGAGCAATATACCTTTGAGGAAAAGAGCCGCAGGAGCTTTTGTCCACACAGGAAACAAAAACATATTAGAAATTGAAACAAACAAATACAAACAAACCAACAATAACAACAACATAAAAAGAACATACAGTATAATGAAGAAAAAAAAGACTCTGAAAGTGGAAAGAGAACAAATTACTGCAACCTCACACATATACATAGACAGAGAGGAAGGGTGTGCAAGGCAGCATATATTAACAGGTTAGACTAGAAATGACTGCTCATTCCTAAGAAAAACACATCTGCAAAGTGCATTCATTTCAAATACGATCAAAAATACAATCACATATAGTATATAAACTATTAGGCCTGTCAGAATTTAGAGCTCGGAAAAATCAGGTCTCTAATCATACTAGAGCAAACAATCATTACCAAAGAACAAAAGATTGCAACGAACATAATCATCGAAGGAGGAGACTGGTACTCTTCAACTCTGCACAGATCAAAACGCTTCCTCAGCAAAAGCTTGTTGTTGTTTTATTTGAAGAGTTTTACTTCAGAGCGTCCCTTTGACTGGGAACCGAACTGTTACTCATTAATCTGCCTGACATTCTAAACCCCCAAATCAAATAAGACATTTCTGGCACCCCTTTAATCATCTGAAAGTGGAACGACCCCATTTGCTGAGATCAGCCCTCCTCACGCTACGGATACGAGCGCCCTGCTGAGATGAAAATCTAAGGCTGCACTTCAAACCTGCTGCTGAAATGATTCAGATTAAGGTCATCACTGCTCAGTGACACAGAGGTGGTCCATGATGGCAAATCTGACCACATGTAGAGGACGTTCAGAGAAAAGCATGCACACTTATGTTACAAAACCTAGTGAGCTGTCTCAGTGTGCACCGCCTACTCAGGCGTAATGGAAACTCATTAGTCACTGATTAGAAATGCACTTCATAGACAACAACTAACGATCACACTTAGCTGCATCACAAATAGCTTTCCTCACATGAAGCACTCAAAGTGGATTCCTACAGAGTTAACAATAAAGCCTTAATTGCTAAGCTAACAACACAAAACTGTACCACGCACATAATTCACATGCCTGCTGGACACTTTCTGGCTGCTTTTAGGCAGGTTTATTTCACTACAAAACTAATTTTACGCACTTAAACAGACTTTTACATAAAAGTTTTTTTCCTGACCGGTTTGTTTGTGAATATATACACTACATTTTTTCTTTACACTGAACTCAAATTAATATCATTATCATCCAGAAGTGATGCTGCCTTAGAATTTCACCAAAGCGAGGTATCATCTTCACATCGGGAGCACACTAAGGCTGCGTTTACACTGCAGGTCTTGATGCTCAATTCCGATTTGTTGCCTATATTCGATTTTTTTGGCTGTCCGTTTACACGTTCTTTCAATTGTGACCCATATCTGATTCATGTGTTTACACTTGCCATACCATCTGAAACATCCCGCATGCGTTGTTGTCATTTAGCGCCTCACGTGCTTCCTCCCGAGAATAATGTGACCTGTGCTGACAAAACCAGTCCAGCAAATTTGAAAAATTAGTTATTTTTGTTTTTATTTTCACATTCTCCATTAAAAGACCTTCAAAATGATGTATGATTTTTTTGGAATCGGACAAAAAAATTACTGCTACACCCGTTTAAAGTCGATATAGAGTCAGCAAGCTTGATTATGAGAAAGATTAAAGTTTTCCTCCCGTTCTTTTCTTATTAATAATTAGGCTACTATATTAATAATCACAATATAGCTGTTTTTTTATTTTATCTTTCCTATTATAAATAAGAACAGATGCAAAAAAACCTGTAGCCTATGAATTAACAAATAGCCTAGAAAGAAACAAATAATGCATTACCTTTATCATTTTACATCTTAACACAAGCATTCATATAGCCTACGAAAAACAAATTATCAAATGTAAAAATCACTTCAGTGTGTTCATTACAAATAAATTGATTATTAAAACTACTCTTTTCTTTTATTGATAGATAACATTGAGACAGACGGCCTACTGTAATGCACGAATCATATGAAGTTACACATCAGATGTTTTTCCCCATCAGTTCCCCAAGCGTTCACTTAAGACAGAACAGCTTATGTTTGCGTGAATACTGAAATACTGTAATTCTGTGTATTTATGGGGATCGCGCACCGTCAGAAGCGCCGTTATGTGCGCTCTTCATATGACAGTCAGTGTGAGAAGCGAGCGGAGAAAAGTTCATCCTCTCAGAAACTATACAATTAAAGATACTTTTAGATGTTTAATTACTATTTGGAGCATTAGGATAGCTAAACGAGGGCTTAATTAACTAATTTTTGTGAAAACCTCAAATTCGACTAAAATCAACTTTTTTTTTTTGTTTGTCTTTTTGCCTGTAGCTCAAAATAGCCCGTGCGCATTTACACTCATTTTGCCAGCATGGGTCCCATATAACGTCATTAAACCGCGGAGAAGTACCACATTGTCAAGTTTTAATGACGTACAGAACGCGATGCCTCAGAAAATCCGATCTGCCTGTTTACATGACAGTCGCATTGGCACATATCCGATTTATATCCGATTTATTTCCACATATGAATGAGGCCCGAATCCGATCTCGCTATATCCGAATGCATGCGTTTTTTTCCTGTTTACACTGTCATAGAACAGATCCGATCTGTGTCACATATGAGCAAAAAATCGGAATTGGGTCACATTTAACTGGCAGTGTAAACGGGGCCTAAGTCTAGAAATGCTGCCTAGGTAGCTTGCTAACTTGTGGAAGAGTGTTATTATTTGGAGTACTCAACCTTGGATAGACTTTAAAGTTATAAGCTAATCCCCGACCCTAAAAAAACCCTAACAATTGCAATTCTCAAATAGGCCAATCTTAGAATTAGAAATACAAGTAGAAAATAGAAATACTAGTAGTTAATAAACGTTATAATATTGTTGTATTGGTAGCCGATAACGTGAATAGTTTTAGGAAGTGTACTCACAGGATTTTTCCTCTTCTTGTCTTTTTTTTTGCTCGGCTTGCGGTTGCTCACAAAGTAGTGGAGCGTTCCGTACTCAATCAGAGCGGCGAAAACAAAGATGAAGCACACTGATACGAAGAGGTCCATAGCCGTGACGTACGACACTTTGGGTAAGGACTTCCTAGCAATGGTACTCAAAGTTGTCATGGTAAGCACAGTCGTGATTCCTGGGGAGCAAAGTAAATAATACTCAAATAAGAACATGGAGATTTAAATGTCTGTTGCATATGGATTACTGAGGTTATATCTGTGATAGTTACATAGCAAGCACATGTTTGTGGTTTGGCTTTTATTTCCCACTGTACAAAAACAAGGCCAAAAGCGATAATCACTTAAGAGTCAGAATAGGGCCAAACCCAAAGCCTCCATATCTTCAGCTGAGGATGCCAAAACCTGCATTGTGCCAGAGAAAGCAGATCTTTCCCAAAGGGAAGGAGGTTCCCCCAGAATTGACACAAAATCCAGACTCTTCAAAAGGCTTCTGAGTGGAGGCTCATTGGTGTAAAGGCATACAATTTGGCCTTGGGTGAATCCTGTGCTAGTGCATCCGAGCTCAGCAGTGCTCGAGGAGCAAACCAAACGGGACACTGAGTCATCTTGAGTGAACAAATCCAAACAGATCCAAGTCTGATTTGTGGAATTTCTGCTGTTGTAGAATTTCTGGCTCACAACCTGAGGATGAAGCCTCCACTCCCTGGGCTTCAGACCTTCTCATTCCCACAACTCCAAACTTGCTACAGTGGTGTTGAAACCTGGGATTAAAAAAAGTTCTTTGCCATGGAGTCCTTGCCCCTCGCTGAGATGGAAAATTCACTAGCCAGACTCTATCAAACCCAACATCAGGCCCTCTTGAACTCCTCTGTGCCTGGAAGGAGGATTGGCAGATGCTGTGGAGCATGATGAGCCACAAAGGCAGGGCTGGGGACAAAGAGTCCATTGTTACCCACGTGCCACTCGCCAAAAAGGGTCCACAGGATAAACCAGAGGCATTCATGGTCTCATTCGAGAAGACAGCAGAGGCATGTGGGTGGCCACATGCTCAGTGACTGGTGTGCCTCACCTGCTGGTGTCTGGAGTAGCATCTCAACAGCTAACTATGCAGATATTCCTGGATTACGAACCTCAAGCAGGTCATCCTGTGTGGTTCACACCCTAGAGCAACAGCAGGAATGCTTCTGGTCTGTCGAACTGGGGGAAAACAGCCATTTGTGATGATCCAGCAAGTCTGTGACACCTGCCGATCTGGTGGTCCAGCTCATTGCTGAGCTTCCAAAAGATGTAGCCAAATGGGTCCAGTGCCACCGCTCGACATGCCCCTTTTCTCCTCCCTTTCTCTTGCTTTACTTCTCCAGCCCTTCCCTCACTCCCTTTCTCTTCTCAACCTCTCCCTCTACCCAGGTTGTGCAGTAGCATGCCTCCCTGACTATTGCAATTGGGGGGTGAGGCCTGACAACTTATGAGGCTTCCCCAGTTCCCAAAACCACCCACCCGGGTGAAACAGTCCCACTGGCTGGAACAGTGGCTTCCACCTCTTCTTTTCCAGCTACCCTCTCTCTTCACCAGACTATTGCCACCTTTCTGCCACTATGGCAGCAGGGAAGCCGGGCAGGCCTGCCTGCCAGCAATGTGCGGACCCAGGTCATTTCCAGGAACATAGTCCAGTCATGAAGGTAGCGACTGATGTGTACACAGGGATGTGGTGGACTACCCACTGGTACCTGTCTGGTTGTCCAGGGACAAAAGCATAGAGTAAAAGTAGTGGTTAGTGCCTCCGGCAAACTATGTGTGGATGCTTCTTTGGAAAAAAGTCAAGGACATGGTAGGTGGGGCTTGGATATTCAGTACATCATGGACCTGCCAAACCTGGGGCGGCTCTCAACAGAAAATTTCCTCCACTGGCAAGGACCCTTGAGGTCACATGGTGAGTCAGGGTTCATGATTATGAGGCTAGATGAACAGATAGGAGCAGGGCATGTCAAGTGTACCACATCAACCTCCTTAAACAATGCAAGGAGGAGGTTCTGATTGCACTGATGACGGCAATGAGTTCAGAGCCAAAGACGAATTCAAAGTGCAATTCTTTCCATCATGTCCACAATAGGATCACCTCTCACTCTCCAATCTCACTTGCCAAATTGCAAGATGAATTTATAGATGTAGTCTCACCCCTACCCAGTTGTATTTATCTCATACAGCAGCAATTTAAAATGAACCCTGGATTGGTGGTGCATCTACTTATTGCCTCTGTCCAAACAAAAGACAGCCTTCGCTACCCTCTTTTGATTACACCCTTTTGCGATGCTTCCTTTCGGGATCTTCAGGGCACCCACCACCTTAGACATAATTCTTAGGCCAAAGGCTGCATGGGAAGGACATCACCGTGTGGATCACCTGTTGGTATCTGGCACTACAGACCTTTCAGTTCAAGGTGGGACACAAGATGGGGGCACAGATGGCAGTAGCAGACTATCTCTCCAGGAATGGGGGTGCTGCAGGCCGGACGGCTTACTGGCTTTAGTAGGGAGGTGAGTATGTGGCAGAAAGGGTGTGGTTGAGTGAGGCTGGCAACAGGAGAGTAAGCAATCTGAACTGTGAGTGCTCCGTTATGAGGCATCAGTGATGCGACACCTCGGAGGCCAGAGCTTGTGCCATCTGTCAATAAATTGGTGTAGACTGGTGTGTAACTGCCCATCATTTTGCACATCTAGAAGACTCAAATTACATATTCATTAGACAAAAATTATGAGTTTAGCTCTGATATTTATCTTTTTGTTTCAACATAGCAGATGATTTAGGATTCTCAATGGTAAAACACTGAGGTCAGGAGTCACTGCAGGTAATTTGTTTTAAGGATGTTTAGATTTACTGTATATAAAAAGACAGAAAAATTGTTGTGTTTCATAACACAAAGTTTGTTTATCATGTAGAATCTAAACAGAAAGTCTTACCCAAAGAAGTTCTGGCTGGCACTGCATCCTTGTTGATCCAAAATGAAACCCAGGACAGAACAACGATCAAGGTACAGGGAATATATGTCTGGATGGTGAAATAACCCATTCTTCTGCTTAAGTCAAAGTAGACAGTCAGAACCACATAATCTCCTGGGGACAAAAAAATAATCATATTATAAACAATGAACACACCTACTCTCTCCTTATTATTTCAGTTTTCATTAAAAACATCCTTCAAAACTTTCTTTAATAACCATCCCAGCACATCCCAGCACAGTCTGGGCATTCTACTAACCAACTTCATTCTATTAACCAAGGTGAACAACACTACTGAGTCACCATGTTTCCTTTAAATCAAAGGGATTTTAAGATCCCAAGAAACAAATTCAGTCAAGTGTGCCCAAATGTTTGACTGGTAGGGAACCTTTGACTGAATGTGGAAAGACTGGCGGACACAGGGGCTGCTGTTACAGCAATTGACCTATCGTTAAGCCCCGCCCCTTACTTACTGTTGCTAAAAAAATGACAGCTGTTCAGTGTGAAAACCTTGTCACTTGTCAAGTCAACCTTGAAAACCTTGTCACAAAACCTTGTACATTTTTGACACAGAAGGACCATCATTCAAGTGGGACTTAAATATGCCATTGAGGGATATATAAAATATTTCAAAATAAATATGTAAAAATACAGATCACAATGCAAACAGGAGAAGTCTCATGTTATGGTCGCTACGATCGCAATGACAACATCCTGGATCAACACTGTTCATGTACTGCAGAGTAAGATTACATTAATTTACATTTAACCAGTTTAATATAGAGAGGCACTGAAATGTAGACCTTCGTTTATGTGTTTTTGACCTACACTGTACATTACGTGAGAACAGTTTGCTATTTATGCTTGTATGTTAGCATTGACTCACTAACTTTAACGTCAGTTTTAGCCAGAGATACCTTGCTGAAGCACAAGATGACATTAATGTTCTGCTTGTGCAGATGAAAATTGTAACTTAATGAGAGTATGGCAACCAGAAAATTAACGTTTTCATCTTCATTTGTATTGGGGTTGAATGCTTAGGGAATTTTTTGCTCTGTTTTGTTTGGGTTTAGGAAATGTAATAAAATAAATTCTATTGCCTATCCTCTCAGGATACCTGGAATCAGTTACAAGTACCCCAGGCACATCGTTTTTCCATTTTGGTAGCATAAACATCATCAAATCGATGTGAGCTTCGGATCTTCCAATGTTTCTCTATGGCACTGAAACCTAAGGATGTCAGAGTTCCGCTCCCCGTGCAACTGATACTCGACTGCCATTGGCTCATCTGCGTTCGAGGGGAGGGGCTTACCGATAGGTCAATTCCAAGCAGAAGCTTTTCCACCATTAATCACAGGGCTCTTTAGCTGTCAGGCTGTTTTGGGCCAGGGAATTATAGAATGAACGTTAAAGGACAATTTAAAGGTCAATTAAGACTACAGAATAAAACAGGACTAAGTTGCAGGACTAAGCCACTATTAGGTCTCCTCACACTGATACAACACATTCCACACAGAAACACAACAGGAGGACATCCAAACACCAAGGTGTGAGTGTAGCTGAAATGCATGGAGGACATGGACGTGATTTCCAATGTTGACTCAACCCACCCTGTGGTGTATCAGCATGGTTGTAGAGTCCAAGAACCAAGACAACATCCAGCTGTGCATTGATTTGACTCGTCTAAATAAGTGGGTGTGACAAGAGAGACATATCCTCCCAGCTGCAGAACAGGCATTCACAATATTTGCAAAAGCCAAGGTATTCACAAAACTGGATGCTACCTCAGGTTTCTGACAAACTCCATTGTCAGTTGTGGCCTAATGTATAGAGAGGTTCGATTCTCAGTACTGGCAGTACTGGGTATGTAATTCAGACAAAATATCAAGAGCTTGTGTGAAGCACATATTCACAGAAGCAGAAAAGGGTAATGAGATTACGTTCAAGTGTTTGTGGATGCTGTAATTTGAAGCTATCCAGCTACAGAGGCAAGGCTGAATGTGATAAAGAATCAGAAGGCAAACTCCATCTGTGCTAAACTCATCCAGAACTATACTGGCCTGAAACAGAAAACCTGTCCATTGCTGGAGACCAGCTCCTCGGGGGCCAAAGAATTGTGTTTCCCCATGCATGATGCAAGAGATCCTCCATAGTATACTCAAAGGACACCAAAGTATTGTCAAGTCCAGAGATTGGGCCTGTCAGTTTGTCTGGTGGTCAGGACTATCCTTAAATAATTCAAACCTCCCTGTTGAGAATAATTTATACCTCCTTGTTGAGGATTATTTTTCTTTTTTCAGTAAAGTAGCACATCTAAATGTCACCACAGCCAACACAGTCATTGCAGCCCGATAAGAAGCATTCAGTCGCCACAGAATTCTAGACACTGTTATGTCTGATAACGGGCCACAGTACAGTTGTACACTTTATAAAGTACGGGTTCACACACAATACCAGTAATCTAAGATACCCGCATGCAAAAAGTGAGGTGGAGTGTGCTGTGGCTACTGTGAAAGGACACTGGAAAGGGGGAGGTGAGAAAACAACATCTTTCTCCCATCCCTACATCAAAAGATTTAGGAGTCAGAAAATCGAGCAAATGAAAAACAACATGGCAGTACATTCTGCACGTCCCTCAACAACACTGCAGTCTGGGCAAAGCATTTGGTTTCTAAGAGAGAAATCACAAGGAGCAGTCATTTGTCAAGCAAAAACACCCAGTTCTTATATCATACACACTACTGAAAGACTGGTACACACACTCACACTACCAGGAACAATCACAGACACACTAACATGGGCAGAGCACCCTATGCGACAAATTCAGGCTGAGTGTCATATAAAATATAAAATATACAAAAATTGATGCAAAAAACATTTGCAATTGGACTAGGATTTACATGTAAACAAAAGAAGATTTGTTCTTACTAATGTGTTACATGTTACATATACTTACAATTATAAAAACAATAAATTATGCATAATTACATGCAAGTCACCCTAAGCCAAACCCTAATCATAAGCCTAACCATATAGTAAGTACATGCAATTAATTAATATTACTCAGTACTTAAATGTATAATTAATTACACTGTAACAAGGACACCTTAAAATAAAGTGTAACCGTATCTTGCATGTTACTGGGTAGACCTAATTGTGTGTAACACCGGTGGTGCTTCATGTGCTCAATAGTAAAAGGCTATCTCTAGCTAATGCAATAGTCGTGGCACAGGCTTTGTCTGTCGCTTATTGACTGCAGAATCTCTGCAGTTTTTCTAGGTTTTTGACAATAATCTTACCTAGTGCACCTTTAAAGACCTCCCTTTTTAAAAAGTTAACGATGAGAGCGAGGTAACTTTTTTGCACTTTTCTGACACAACACTTCCTTATTTCTTGCTTACTGATGGTATCATTAGTGGTACCTACACCTGCAGTGTTTCATAAATACTGAGCCTATTCCTTCTACTGACAGGGCACTTTTCTGATGGACTACTCCCAAATTATGCTTACCGTGGTCCACCATTTCAATTTGTATTCATTACGACCTGCATTAGATGAAGCCCCTAAGCAACAGTCTGTCTTTTTTTTCTGCTGGCAAATTGCTGTAAAAACACCCTAATTTAGCATACTCAGCAAAGTCAAAGTCAAGGACCATTACTGTCTGTGTTTACTAATAAGGCATCACCCTAACGGCTCCCATGACCTGCTGTCAAAAACACCAGCTGAAAGTGTTTGATGGGGTTTGCAAGGCTCATTAGAGGAGACATTCATCTTGGGGAAACACTGATAACACTCAATCCCATTAACACATGGCTCAGCAAAGTACTGGCGATGAAAGAAGGATAGCCGGATAGCTTTCAAACTGTCTTTCTATAGCCAAAACTATGATTACTGTACGTCATTTTATGATAAAAAGCTTTATTGATTATAAAAAGTAACAGTAAAAACAAAACAACAACAACACAACACTGCGTGAACAAACACACATGTACAAATAGAAGCACTTCTGACCATTTTCAGAGTGTCCTCTTATTTAGACCAGTGGTTCTATACAGTAACCAAAAATACTTTAGAGTTTTGTTATAGGTTGTGGACCAGAGAAAAAAAATGCTACATGCAAATGATACAGTGTAACAGGAAACTGGAAACTGGAAAACTTCTGTAACGTTGAGGAGCAAGTGAAGGCATGCGGGGACATGGATTTAAGCGCAGGATATTTAATGAAATAAGCTAGATCAAATAATAAACCAGGCAAACAGGCAACCATTACATTCATATGTGATAACAGCCATATCACCCTGCAGCCCAAGACTGGTTGCCCACTGAAGCTAAGCAGGGTTGAGCTGGTCAGTACCTGGATGGGAGACCTCCTGGGAAAACTAGGTTGCTGTTGGAAGAGGTGTTAGTGAGGTCAGCAGGGGGTGCTCACCCTGTGGTCTGTGTGGGTCCTAACGCCCCAGTATAGTGACGGGGACACTATACTGTCAAAAAGCACCGTCTTTCGGATGAGACGTTAAACCGAGGTCCTGACTCTCTGTGGTCATTAAAAATCCCATGGCACTTCTCGTAAAAGAGTAGGGCTGTAACCCCGGTGTCCTGGCCAAATTCCCTCCACTGGCCCTTGTTTATCATGGCCTCCTAATAATCCCCATCCACTTGATTGGCTCTATCTCTCTCTCCTCTCCACCTGTAGCTGGTGTGTGGTGAGCGCACTGGTGCCGTTGTCCTGTGGCTGCCGTCGTATCATCCAGGTGGATGCTGCACACTGGTGGTGGTTGAGGAGAGACCCCCCACATGATTGTAAAGCGCTTTGGGTGTACAGCAATACACAAGAAAGCGCTATATAAATGCATCATTCATTCATACATTCATTCACCAACAGACAAAGCACAAGAGAAACACAAGGGCTACACACACACACACACACACACACACACACACAGAGGAGAACGAAACGACCAATGAGTTATTATGGGAATGAACAAGGTAGGGTTGTGATCAATGAGTAACTATGGCAACCAATGAGGGTACATGTAACAACTTGAATATATATTCATATGAAGTAAATAGAAGGATATCAAGTATCAATGAGATAATGTGAGAAATAGAATTGGTACAGCTGCAATTTTTGAAATATACTGTATGAATATAAATTAATAAGATAACAACAATAAAGTAAAAAATAATACTTCTGCAAAACCATAATGTTACATAACCATGTAATGTTATGTTTCAGGACCATCAACACGAGCATGTTCTGTATCGTCTATACTGCAGTAAATTGCAAAGTAATCAAAGAGGGTAATAAATTAATTAAGGAGGAGATAATTTTGAAATGTGATGAATTTTTTAGCCCTTATGCATAACTGATCACTGATGTGAAAGCTGCAGAGGCGGAATGTGTTTTTGAACTAAAAATGATTTTTTTCCAAATGAAATCTAGAAGAAGGTACGGGGAAGTGTATCAGTTCTCAGATGCTGTGAATGTTTGACTGAAGTAGCTGCGTCATCTCCACTGCATTTATTTCATTCTCAGCTCACGGACTTCAAAGCAGCCCAGTGCTTAGATTGTCCCTAATGAGAGCACAGCGCAGCACCTCAAAGGCTGAATCTGCCAGGAGATCTCATCTGACAGTCTGCTTGCCTGTAATGGAACAAATGGTGCACGTATAAAAAAAAGATGATATGAGATGTCTGTTTGCCTTTTATCTCTGCACAGTGGGAACATTCCCAGGCTTCTCTTTGAGGGCAGCGTTTTTTATATCTCTCTTTTCCTTCTGTCTCTTTCATGCATTGTTGAGACCTATATGCAACATGAAAGACCTTGCCAAAAGATGGTTAAAATAGCTTCAGCACAGGCCAGGGACCTCGATGTACAAATATTGCTAATGCACAAAATGGCCATTGAAATGTATGTAATTTTGCATTTAGATATTTTTATTCGAAAATACATAACTGAATGATTTTTAGCAATGCAATAGCACAAATAGCATCTTGTAGGGTTCCCAACACTATTTCTGGAGGTCCCCGACATTGCACATTTTGTAAGTCTTCCTAATCAAATGCATGTGAATTGTTTTAATCCTTGTCCCTTAAATTTAGAAAATAACATAATAATGATTAAGCATTGCTGTAAAATTGCTTGCATTTTAAGGGCCTTATTTATAGGACTTTGGTTGACCTTCAAATATGGAAAAACCTTATTTTTCCTCGGTTTTTCATCTAAGCCTCATGACAGTTACATAACTAGCTCTGTCAAGCTGTGTCACAAACCCATCTAGACACCAAAGATCCTTTTTATTCTCCTTTTTAACTGGTTTAAAAGAGGCTTATCTTCACAGAACAATCAGGGCGCTGATGAACAAGCTAATCCTGGATGTGCTGGGGGGGAGAAAAATAATAATAATGTGCATTTCAAACAGATGTGATCTAATTAGTGAAAAGCAAAAGAGCTGCAGCTTTAGTCAGTGATAAACTACAGGCTCTCGTCTTATTCACAGAATATGTTACTGTGATATGCTTTGTGAATCTTAGTTTATATGCCAGAAAAAAAGAAAATAAAATTCTGTATTTTATGCACCTTCATGTCGTTCCAAACCCGTATGCTATTGTTTTCTTTTACAGAAATATTTTCTTTGGCCAATATTTATTTGTCTGTCAATTTAAGCTGTTATTAACTAACAATCTCCTTCTCTACTGAAAAAAGAGGGATAAAGTTTAGCTATATCTGGCACAACGCAGTCAGCGTCTGCAGTGTTTCTTCAATATTCTATTACTGAAGAAAAAACCTCAGTTAAAAAGGTGTTGCTGACGTCAGATGAGATTCACTGCTGATTGAACTGAGAGAAGCAGAGATGCAGGCATTGTCTGTCGCAGTGATTATATTATTGCATAAGAAAGTGAGCAAAAGGCAGGGGTTTAGACTCAAATAAATGCATTAGATTCTCACATTTTGTCAAACAAAAAGCTGGTTTTAAAAACGAGAATCTAAATCAACTAATTCACAGGAAAAAAAAATGAATAGAAAATCTGTGATTTAGACACTGGTCTATTTTGGTTGTAAATGTCACCAAGTTTTTCACTTGCATACATGTATAAAAAAGAAGGACTGATGCACTGATGAGCTCAGTAACACCAACAGGCTGACTACAGAATAACTGTCTCATTATCAAAGTCCAGAGAAGACCTCATGAAAGTAAAAACAGAGGGTTTACTACAAGTTGCAAAGCAGTGCATCAGGAACAAGAAGGCCAGACTAGATTTCACCCAAAAACAAAAATAAAATCCTAGCCAGTTCTTCTATAAAGAAGACAATATAGAAGCCACATCATCTGTGGAAAGGGCATGCATATGTTTAGGGCTATCAGCTCAGAATCAGTCAAATTCGGCAAAAAACACACTACAAAAGCTACCAAACAGTTTTCAAGGCAAAGAAATTAAATTATTCAAAGGCTAAGTCAATCATCTTACCTAAAGCAAAGTGAACATGCATTTGTCTCGCTGAAGACAAGGTCTAAGACAGCTTTGGCAAAGCATCACAAAGAAGAAAACCTCAAATTTGGATTTTTACTGCAAATGTTTTTTGAGCTCCTAAAAATAGGGGTGCTATGTATAAAATGGTGGTAACTCTTAAATGGTTCATGCAACATTTTTAAACTCCCTGCAGTAAAGCTGAAGGGATATACTTCTACTGCAGCCTTTTTTTCATAATTACTGAAATTAATTGTGGTCCCAGTCCCCGAATCCACTAGGCAATGCTGACACCTGCATAGAAACATTTATAATTACGATATACACAGATACTCCCATAGACACTGACTACATACATTTGAAATGTTTCAAACTATTATTTCAGGTTTTTACAATTTAATTATATTATTAGCCGTGGCTATAGTATTGTTTTTGCATTTTTTTTTACAGATTAAAAATAGTACTGTTGTTCATTCAAAATATGCACAAAATAAAAGTGCATATCCAGGAAAATAATGTATTATTTAAATCTTCTGGTGAAATCAGTATGAGGACTTGCAAAATATTCACTTTAATATATATTATATTCAGTGCTATTTATAGTAGTTTAATAATATCACCAGTCCTCTAGTCTGTTAACATTGTGTCCCTCAGCCACATCTCTCATGAAGTTTGGAAGGACAGGTTGAAAAAACAGCCAACCAAACGTGTAGGCTGTGAATAAATGATATATATAAAAAAAATTCCACATCACATTATGAATAATTTATTATGCATTATGTTGTGAGCTGGTAGATAATAATAATATTGATGCACTGTTTGCATGCACTTCGGATAAAAGCATCTGCCAGATCAATGAATGTAAATAATGTACTCGATCTTTGAGAGCAGAAGTGATCCCCTTATGGGATAATGGTAGGTAACAGGTGCATTACCCCTTATGCTTAAAGGGGTCATATGATGCGATTTCAAGTGTTTCTTTCTCTTTGGAGTGTTACAAGATGTTTGTGCATAAGATCCCTGAAGTTGCAAAGACTAAAGTCTCAAAACCAAAGAGATATTCTTTATCAAAGTTAAGACTATGCCACGTCCTCCTAAAACAGCTTGTTCAAACACACCCCACATGTCTACATCACGATGTGGAAATATTTGCATAAGGCGTGGTTTCAGTAACGCGGTAGTGTTGATGCAGCCGTGTCAGGGAGACGCTGTGTGTTTCTAGGTGAAAGCAAAAGCACATTATTTGGCTTCTGAAAGTAGATGCAGTTAGGAATCATTAAGATTACTTACAACAGAACAGCAACGCATTTTATGGACGACAGTTTCGTGAACCTAGAGGAGGTAATTCTGACTTTGCTATTACAATCTGGCGCTTCTGAATCAGCGACTGTAAGTATGTTTTGTTATTAGTTTAAGTATTTGCTATTGACTGCTCAATTGCGGAGTTTTGCACGTTGTGTTGTGTGTGTGTGTGTGTGTGAGAGAGAGAGAGAGACAGGGTGACATCACAGCACATCAGCTCTCTTAATCGCGGCTTGTGTGTGTGTGTGTGTGTGTGTGAGAGAGAGAGAGAGAGAGAGAGACAGGGTGACATCACAGCACATCAGCTCTCTTAATCGCGGCTTGTGTGTGTGTGTGTGTGTGAGAGAGAGAGAGAGAGAGAGAGAGACAGGGTGACATCACAGCACATCAGCTCTCTTAATCGCGGCTTGTGTGTGTGTGTGTTGAGAGAGAGAGAGAGAGAGAGAGAGAGACAGGGTGACATCACAGCACATCAGCTCTCTTAATCGCGGCTTGTGTGTGTGTGTGTGTGTGTGTGTGAGAGAGAGAGAGAGAGAGAGAGAGACAGGGTAACATCACAGCACATCAGCTCTCTTAATCGCGGCTTGTGTGTGTGTGTGTGTGTGAGAGAGAGAGAGAGAGAGAGACAGGGTGACATCACAGCACATCAGCTCTCTTAATCGCGGCTTGTGTGTGTGTGTGTGTGTGAGAGAGAGAGAGAGAGAGAGACAGGGTCACATCACAGCACATCAGCTCTCTTAATCGCGGCTTGTGTGTGTGTGTGTGTGGAGAGAGAGAGAGAGAGAGAGAGAGAGAGAGACAGGGTCACATCACAGCACACCAGCTCTCTTAATCGCGGCTTGTGTGTGTGTGTGTGTGAGAGAGAGAGAGAGAGAGAGAGAGAGAGAGAGACAGGGTAACATCACAGCACATCAGCTCTCTTAATCGCGGCTTGTTGTGTGTGTGTGTGTGTGAGAGAGAGAGAGAGAGAGAGAGACAGGGTCACATCACAGCACACCAGCTCTCTTAATCGCGGCTTGTGTGTGTGTGTGTGTAGAGAGAGAGAGAGAGAGAGAGAGAGACAGGGTCACATCACAGCACATCAGCTCTCTTAATCCGGCTTGTGTGTGTGTGTGTGTGTGTGAGAGAGACAGAGAGAGAGAGAGAGAGACAGGGTAACATCACAGCACATCAGCTCTCTTAATCGCGGCTTGTGTGTGTGTGTGTGAGAGAGAGAGAGAGAGAGAGAGAGGACAGGGTCACATCACAGCGGAGTGTACCAGCTCTCATAAATCGCGGCTTATCTGTGTGTGTGTGAGAGCAGAGAGAGCAGACGAGTCAGACGGTTGTCACATCACAGCACACCAGCTCGCTTGAAGATCGAAACTAAGGACTTAGTGTAAGTGTGTGTGTGACATTGAGAGAAGTGAGAGTCACGATTAGACAGGGTTCACATTTCTAACACGCAATCACAAGCTGCTCTTGCAATCGCGGCTGTGTTGTGAGGTGGGTTTGTAGAGAGAAGAGAGAGAGGGAGAGATAGACAGGGTCGACATGCACGAGCACGGATCCAGCTGCTGCTTAATTGCCGCGGCTTGTGTGTGTGTGTGTGAGAGAGAGAGAGAGAGAGAGAGACAGGGTCACATCACAGCGGAGTGTACAGCACGTCAGAAATCGTCTTAATCATGGCTTGTGTGCAAACACATACGAGCTTCATCACTGTGTCTGTCACACGACTCTGTTCCCCTCTCGGGCTTGAACTGATGGTAAAACTAAGGACATTATTAACTGTCTTTACATTTATTTTGAAAGCTGAAGCTCACGATTATGGAAAGGGGCGTTACATTTCTAACGCAGCTTGTGGTGTTCGGCCAATCACAATGTACTGGGTCAGTTGGCCAATCAGAGCAGACTGTGCTTGTCGGAAGGAGGGACTTTGTAGAAGACGAAGCGTTTGAGAGAGGAGGGGCATAGAGGACTTACAATCAGGGGCGGACTGGCCATCGGGAGCACCGGGAGAATTCCCGCTGGCCTGGCAGCCAATTTGGCCCGCTGCCCTACATTTTTTTTTATATATTATTTTTTATTTATATTGTTGTTGTTGTTGTTGTTGTTTTTGTTGCCTGTCGAATGTACTAAAGTGATTATTTCCGAATTCGCCATTCAATAATAAAACTAATATATCATGAATCGGTTAGTCTTGACTGGCAACGAGATTCGCCTCGCGCGCGCTCCGCGCGTCCGCCAAAAGCATGCGAGGCTCTAGAATGGAGTGGAAGCTCCAGGTGGAGCAGAGAGGCTTAACTGTCCTGTTTATGACTTCAAGTGCAGGTCAGTTACATCCGTACATAGACTATTGTAGTTTTATCTTTGTTCATCTTTAAACATTAAACTGCTAGCAAATGTTAGCAGTAGCTGTCAATTACTGCAAACTTAACAAAAGGACATAATTACTATTGTACAGAGAAGGAACTTAGCAGATAAATATTAACATAGTTTTATAACGGGTTTAGGAGGAGTTATGGCAGACAACAACACAACCCTTAGGAAAATTAACCTGGTTTTACTAAAAATAAAACCAAAACCATGGTTACTATAGTTAAACCATGGTAACCACAAATGAATAATGGTTTTGCTACACGATATAGTTTCACCATGGTATTTGTAGTAAAACTCTGGTCATACAAATAGAAGTCAATCCACCAAAAACATGGTTACTTTTACCATAGGTCTAATAATACCATGGTTCATTTTCTTTAAGACCAAACATGACCCATGATAATGCAAAAACATATTCAATTTTAAGATTTTTCTATAAAGATATATTCAAGATGTAGCTATTTTTGTGCTAATTTTGACAAGATAAAACAATAATGTTATACTTAATTTTTTCTAAAATAAATGTGCAAACAAATTACAATGAGGTGTCTGTTTTGCAACAAGGTGGAGATGTGTTGATGGAAAAGTGACAGGTACAAGAAAATTAGTGAAAAAAGTAAACATACACATGAGAGACAGAGATGTCAGGCAAAATGAAGAGACTAAAAAGGAAAATGGAAGTTCAAAAGATAACCTTTAATTATTTTGCACGGCCCCAGCCTAGGAATTGAAACTTTTTTTATGCAATGATGATGATGGCCATACAAAAAATATTGTTTTCCGGTTTAAACATTTGTTGTGGGTGTATGAGAAGGCCTGGATGAGTGTGAGATTTCCCGGCCTGAAATTTTGTTCCAGTCCGCCCCTGCTTACAATGATGTACAGTATTTGAAAAATAATGTGTTTTTTCAACATTAAAGCATGTCAACATATTCTGTTACACCAAATACACAAAATAATGATCTTTAAAAAAGCATCATATGACCCTTTAAATGCTTTAAAATATGTTTCCTACACTCCAATCCTCATAACAAAAAAAAAAAGATTACAAAAGATAACTTTAAAATTTAATAAAATGAAAAAACCTGAAATGTCACTGACATTCAGTATTCAGACTTTTTGCTATGGGTCATCCAGGGTTATATTCCAAGGGAGCATGCATGCTGATAAAATATGTATACTTTGAATGCACTGCATGTCAGTTTTTTTTATAAAGGTGTCTTTTAAGTGTAGAAAAAGCACCTCCAACTCACTATAATATTCTGCGCTTGAGTAAAAGGGTATAACATACTTCACCCGTTCCACCAGACACAAATCATAAGTCCTTTTACTTAAAGTAATAGGGATGGATGGGTGGTGTTGATAGTAATTGGATGCGTAGTGCTATAGTTCTGAAGTGAGAGACTTCGACTCACTGTTGCACTAAGTAGGCTGATTACATAAGAGGGGAGAATTATTCTTTCATTCGTCTGTTCATTCGTCTGTCTTTATATGTATAGTATTACCCATAATTTTCACACTAAAACAATTATTTACCCAGTCTTATTTAAGTATAGGTTGTAGTTATTTTAAGTGAATGCTCAGGGGCGACCTAATTACCTGTAGGTACAGTTTAGTTCCCTGAGAAGGGAACGAGGCGCTGCGTCCCCTTGGCATACTTCTGGCATGCCGGTGAGCGACTTACTTCAGCCAATCAGAAGCTGACGATGTTTTGACAATGATCCTGCTGGACAGTCAAAAGTTGCATAGTGTAGATTTAATCATTTTCAGTTATAGGTATTTGGATCAAGTAACTATTTTGGGTTCCTGGCAGAATCAGTCTCAGAGATCCAGCCAACACTTGTCCAACAAATGTTTAGTAATAATGTCTATAGACTATAGTAGGATATATTACTCTCTTGGTCATAGATAATAATATTCTAATATTAACCAACATTTTTTAAGAGCATGCAGCAACACTCGGCATGATTAGGGAAGTTTAAGCAGAATAAAGTTAAGCAGAATAAAGAATAAAATCATGCAGCTTTGCCAAAATCTGCATTTCAGCAGATCAACAGCCTGAATGAATCATCACTGTCCTAATTTTAACATATCTTGTGAAAAGAGGTGAGTAATTCTTAATGCATCAAATAATAAGACTAAGCTTGATACTTGCATGTCTCGCCCATCTGAAAGAGAGAGTCATGTGTTAGTTTGTTGAGGCTCCAGTTGATGTTGTTTGATGAGAGAGAGAGAACTGGTTTGATGCAGAAGATCTTTGATAAATGAAAAAACTGCCTGGAGAAGCTTAAAGGTTTGTGAGGCATCATCATGATCATCATCTTCACGTCAGAAATTCTAATTCTTCCCTTTGTGCTCTTAAAACAGTGATCTGCGGTGATTGCAGATCTAAAAGAGATGAGATAAAAGCATGTATATCGCTTTCAAACTCTGAAAAGGCTAAAAAGCTCTTAACCTTTGCTAAGAGTTTTAACTGCAAGAAACTAGAGTTTACCACTGCATTTATCTGCTTATCATACTTCAAAGCAGAATCAAATACAAATGAGGATTTAACATGGCCAAGATACCCAACATTTGATTTATGCTACCTGCTGTAGCTACAGATCAAAACACAATTGAAATCAAAAGCTTTCATATCCTACAGACACCCGGAGATAAGAGCTGAGATAATTGATGTTGCTTTGCCTAAAGGACACATAAATCTGAGTGTAGCATAGCAATGAAACAATACTCTGTGTTTGTTAAAAATCAGTATAGAAGAGAATAAAATGGGTGCAAGAATAGAGCTTTGAGGGACCCCACAGTTAAAACTGATTTAATGGGGGCAAAAAACAAAACAAAACATCGAAACAGACTGAAAAAGTTCTCTAATTTAGATCAACTGAGACCAAAGTCCCCTGTTTCAACATATAATGATATATAAGGTAATACACATAAAAAAGCAGACTCTCTTATGGTACTGCGTTGCTTCCTAAACCCATGCTGAAAGGTTTCAAACACATTATTGGACACAAAAAAATATATATTTGGACAGAGATTGCATTATCTAAAACATTGGGCATATACTAGGTATATTAGAAATTGGCCTAAAGTTAGATAATACTTTTTCTAGTCATGTACTTAAAGTATTTAGGGATGGTCCCTTTAACAGGCTTGTTTATGATAGATAGAATACATGACCCAATGTCATCAAGAGCCTGAGTGAAAAGGCTTACTGGAATAAAATCAGATTTAGATGTAGTGGGTTTTAGATGCTGTCAGAAAACCAGGGAGCACTCATCACCTGTGCAATGGCATCTCAACAGTGAAGAGGCAAAGGGGGACTGGTCATGGTAGCAGGAAAGATGAACAAATGAAAATACAGGGAAAATTCTCAAAGAAAGCCTGGTCCAAAGCACTCAGGACCTCAGACTGGGCCGGAGGTTCACCTTCCAACGGGACAATTATCCTCAGCAAGCCAAGACAATGCAAAAGTGTTTAGGGATGACTGTGAATATTGAGTGGCCCAGCCAGAGCCTAGATTTGAGAAACTCTGGAGAAACCTGAAAATGTCTGTCCACCGGCAGTCCCCATCCAACCTGACACAGCTTGAAAGGGTATGCAGAGAAAAATAGCAGAAAATCCCCAGATGATTAAAGCTTGTTGAATCATATCAAAAAAGACTCGAGGCTCTAATCACCGCCAGAGCTGAGTTACAGGTCAGAATACTTATACAATCTAGTTATTTCAGCCTGGTTTCAAAGGGGTTTTGAACACTTTTTTTTAGCTGGTCGGGCTGGGAGATTGCAGTGTAGACGTAATTCAGTGACTGATCTTTCTTAGGCACAACACCCTTTTAAAAACAGATGAATGACCAAACTACTGAAAAAAATGTTAACTTAATAGCAGACATGTTCACAAGTCCCTAAGGTCCAAGTCCAATCCAAGTCTGAGTCTTTGAGATAGCCAAGCAATTAGAATATAATAATAATTATATTTTTGTATTAATATTAGTAGTAGTATACAGTAATTATTATACTGTAATACAACTGCAATGTAAAATAAATGTTAATGAAAAATTAATATTTTATAATACATATATTATACAATTTTACAATAGGCAAACTATAATGTTTTTTTCTTAATTTCTTCACTTGCTGATTCTTTTTTTTCATGCAGAAACTTGCAGTTTCAGTGAAAACAGGTTTACAAATGCATCTCATCTCAAATCTAGTGAAATACTGTAAAAATCCATCTACAAAAATTTTGGAAATCATGCAAATGTGAAAATAATGCGCAACCATCGGCGTTGTGTGTAACTGAAGCCTTTCACGATGTGGTAAGGACACTAAGCCATATCACGCTTTTGATTTTAGTTTGTTTGACAGATGCTTTGCCAAAGCAATAACTTCAAATACAGTTTATGTTATTAAGTGAAGTGTAAAAACATCTTCCGTTCATTATGAAACTGTGGCAGCTGCCAGAGAAGGTGATTAATGGGAAACACTAGATTGTATTTCAATTTAAATGACACGAAGATTATCACAAGGTATGCTATATTGCTGCATATTTCCAATGGATGGTGAACCTGCGTATCAATAATGCAGTGTGTTTAGAGAAGAATTGTTGTGTTATTTGCTGCTGCAGCACATATTGATAGGGAATGAATGAATGAGGAATGAATAGAAAAATACAGTGTTTGATGCTTTGAAAGAGAGAATATAATCTGCAATGACTTGCATTTTTGTCGAGCCTCTGTCTTCAAGTCCAAGTCAAGTTTCAAGTCAATTTTTAAGTGTAGACTTAAGTGTGACTCGAGTCCAAGTCAAAGACTCAATTTTCCATCTCTGCTTAATAGTGTTGCTACTTTCAGACACCAGCTTTGTGTTTTTGTCTTTACGTTGTAGCCTGACGAAAGGAAACTAATGTATGTCTGTATGGTGGTAAAAGGGCATTTCATATCTTCTGTTAATCTGCCCTCAAAAAGAGGCATGTTCATTCACCACCACTGCCTCCAGATTAGCACCGCCAGAGTCTCATCTGCAAACCGTGGGTGTCTGTAAACGCAGAAGGAAGCTGATGTGTCCCAGGGCATTCACGACTCGAGCCAAATCACACAGACCGATGCACACAGACAACAGCACGACTGCGTGCCACAGCATCAGGTCACTCCGAGAATAGCTCTACTCCGAAAAAAGAAGCGTGTATCTACACTAACACCTTTCACAATCTTTTTAAAGCGATTCTCATGATGCAATAGGATGGCTTCAAACTGCTGACTGCCTCCACAAGCCAATCACCGCTCTCTCCTGTTATTTTTGTCATAGTCTCTTTCTCACTCACTCCACCCTGCAATGTTTTCGGTACATCTTAAGCTACACGCTGGTAAATGGGATCACACTTGCTGTCGTGAGATGTGGCTCTGTTTCACCACAGCTGTGATTCAGCCATAGGCCAATGCATTGATCTCAATGAAGTGAAGCATTAGATATACCCCAAATTAATCATATCTCATGTTTAACCAGAGACATCAGAGCCCGCGGCAAATGTCGGAAGGACTTGCTGAGATAAGGTTGTTCTCGGTGGATCGTCTGGTGATCGCTTGGTCCTCACAACTCTGAAAACACTGGAGCAAATTTTCAGATGGGTGCTATATTTATAAATGTACCTCAGATTTCAAGTGTAAACAAATACATTCTTGCCTAGAGCTCTTAAAATGACATTTTGTGACAACAACACTACACTGTAAAAAAAAAAGAAGTTGAGCCAACTTAAAAGTTTAAGGCAACCAGCTTCAGTTGCCTTAAACTGTTAAGTTGGCTCAACTTTTTACAGTGTAGTATTTAAGAAAATAAAGTGGGTTTTATCATTTGCAAATGCTGAAACCCAGGTACCAATTGCTAAGACGATTGTTAAAAAAATCTGGACATCACTAGCCTAGATATACATACGTCAAGCCACTAGATTTGTAAGATATTTGATCAGGTGACCAGGTGCACATAGCATAGTTTGTTATTAAAGACCCACTTGCGACAGCTTTTGGCCAAATAGAAAAAGCTATTAAAAATATATGCTTGTCAAGAACTACTTTAACATATATTTTAGTACACAAACTACCCATTACTGTTGCTTCAATGACAAATGGTATCAAATCAAAAAATTTGGCCCTTCTGTTCAATTAACCTTGTTTTTGCAAACAAGTTTGCAACAAATTTTTGAAATTTGAGAAAAAAAAAAACATGCGAGTATTTAAGATGTAACAAAAAACTGAAACTGTACCTGACACAGTACTGACAACCTCTGTGGTATTTCTCAGGCCAACAAAGGAGAACTGGTAAAGACGCCAAGAGCGGATGTCTCCAACCTCCACCGAGCTGCGCTTCCACTTGTACACAATCTCCTCCTTGGGGTAGCCATCTGCAGAAACAAAGAGATGGAGTTAGTCCAAAAAAACAACAACAAATAGCTGCACAGTGGCTATTGGAAAGTTGCTTTGGATAAAATGTGTAAGTGCATAAATGTACACTATATTGCCAAAAGTATTGGCACCCCCTTCTAATGAACAGGTTTGACTACTTTAGTAATTTCTATGAGTACAAATCTTAATGTTAAAGCATATAATGATATTCTAGGAAATTGTGTGCTTCTAATATTATAGCAACAGTTTGGACTCTTTTCTATTCTAACATGACAATGTCTCTGTGTATAAGACAAGGTTCAAAAAGAAAATGATTGATTGAGTCAGTGTGGAAGAACTTGACTGGTCTGCATAAAACCAAGTCCTAATCCCAGTTTAACACCTCTGGTGTGACTGTAAATGCAGACCTTGAGCCAAAAACTCATCACCAAACATCAATAACATATGGGTTCAGTCATTTTAGACACTTACAAAACTGTTGCAACAGAGATGAAATACAATTTTTAAATACATGAATTATGTTCCCATCGTTGTTGCCACAGATTTGGAAGTGCATTTTTCTGTTCTAAAGAAGGGGGTGCCAATACTTTTGTCTATATAGTGTATGTACAAGTCATTGGTGTTTGGTGATGAGTTTTTGGCTCAAGGTCTGCATTTACAGTCACACCAGAGGTGTTAAACTGGATTAGATAAATTAGAAGATAAATGAGAATTTTTTTTTTATTGAAAGCCTAATATCAATAAACAATTACATGGTTTTTCCATTGATTGTATAAGCTTTGCAAATTTAGATTGTGAAATATTTGATGAATCTTCTATGTGAATTATGCAAATAAGATGAAGAGTATCAGTGAATAGCAACGTCCAGGGAAACTCTGAAGTGGAGTCATGTCTGGGCTTTGCTGGTTCATTCTGGGATTCCTATATTACATTTACATTTACATTTATGCATTTAGCAGACGCTTTTATCCAAAGCGACTTACAGTGCATTCAGGCTATACATGTTTTTAATCACTATATTAATTTTTTTTTCATGCATTGATGAATCACTTTGCTTTAGGTCATAGTTATACTATAAAACGACTTGCCTCTATTTGCCTACTTCTATGTCAAGAAGATCTTGAATATATCACTATCATTACGCTTCACAGTCGCTATGGTGTTTAAACATATTGAATATACATCAAAAACAGCTTTATGTTTTCAGTACGTCAAGGGATAGTTCACCCAAAAATGAAAATTTGCTATTAATTTACTTAGCCTTTGACCATCCAAGATGTACATTCATTTTTTTCTTCAATAAACAGTAAAGAAGATTTTTAGCTGAAACCATGTTCTTTTGTGATTTATAAAATGCAACTCAATGGTTTTTGCCACTTTTAGAGTAAAACAAGCATATCAGGCAACACAAAATGAATCCCAATGCCTCCTGTTGATATATTGAGGTCTTATGAAGTGAAACAATCGGTCTGTGCAAGAAACTGAACATTATTTACACCATTATTACCTGTAATGCAGAGGGGAAAACGATTCTTTTCGGCGAACTGATTCTTTCAGACAGTTCATTTCAACTAACTAGTTCAAATAACTGATTCGTTTACATAATCATGCAATGATGAAACATATATGCAATTATACTCTTTAAAGCACCCAATAATGATGTGAAATGCGGATGTTTTACATGTATAAAGCATATAAAGTGAATAAACTTGTCTTCATCAGCTCATCTTTTTACATAAACCATGAGAAACCATAAAAATGTTCATTTGTCCCTTCATTCAAGTGTTGGGTTCACACATGCACATATCAGCGGCTCGTCGGTCTTCGGTCCGAGTCGAACTGTTTCCTCAGTTCAGAGACTGTTGGAGGAACTGGTTCATTCATCACAGGATCAGATACGCCAGTATTTTGCTTCATTTCCAGTCTGAGTGACTGTCAGGTGTCTAAACGTGAGTTTTGATCGAGTTGCAAACTGAAAAGATGAATTTTGTTTTTTCTCTTATGCACTCAAAAGTGAGGAGTTGAACTGGAAGCTTGTAATTTCTTTTGGCTTTTATATATGTGACCCTGGAGCACAAAACCAGTTTTAAGTCGCTGGGGTATATTTGTAGCAATAGCCAAAAATACATTGTATGGGTCAAAATTATCGATTTTTCTTTTATGCCAAAAATCATTACGATATTAAGTAAATATCATGTTCCATGAAGATATTTTGTAAATTTCCTACTGTAAATATATAAAAACTTAATTTTTGATTAGTAATATGCATTGCTAAGAACTTAATTTGGACAAATTTAAAGGCGATTTTCTCAATATTTAGATTTTTTTGCACCCTCAGATTCCAGATTTTCAAAAGTTGTATCTCAGCCAAATATTGTCCTATCATAACAAACCATACATCAATGCAAAGATTATTTATGCAACTTTCAGATGATGTATAAATCTCAATTTCGAAAAATTGACCCTTATGACTGGTTTTGTGGTCCAGGGTCGCTTCAAACTTTGATGAAACCAGGAAGCATGGCCTTCACTCGCTTTGGGCAATGTGTGTTTGGCCGCTCCATTACTGATTCTGTCACTGTTGTGTTTTATATGACAACAATTCAACTGTGCAACAACACCCTCAGAGCTTAGGACCTGTGCTTCAGTTTACAAAATGCTCCAACAAGATCCCCCATGGTGCATTCTGGACCCCTCTTATTGAGTCAGGCTGTACATTTCCCATTTTGTGACCGGCTAAAACATCTGCTTGTTTTAACAATGCCCTCGGAGCACAGGAGTCTCTCAGCTCTTGGCACTCCCTGTTGGAGAAAGGAGCTTTTCCTTAACAAGGAAATTAATTTCGAGACATTCATACCTGTCATGTGGGCATCGGGATGGACAGCATGTGTGTAGTCTAAGGGTGTTACGGGTCTGAAGAGACGTGAGACAGGTGGATCCATTCGCAAGGCTTTATTAATAAACATGGTCAATACAGGCAGGGTCGATCAATGGCAAACAGGTATGGCATGGGCAAGACACAAGAATAATCCAAGGCAAGCGTGGGTCGGAGATCAGCGTACAGAGTCCAGAGGGCTAGGCAGAGAGAGGGAACTAGGAACACGGGCAGGAATCAAACACGGCAAGGCAGACTAAAGATACTGGGAAACGCTTTGTATGTAGACTGTGCTAAACAATACTCGGCAGCGTGTGAATGAATGTCCATGGTATTTATAGTGCTTGTGTGTGCGTGTGATTGGGTGATGGTGATTGCGTGATTGTTTGCAGGTGCGTGTGGGATAAATGGTGAACAGCTGTGTGGGTGCAGTGGATGCTGGGAAATGTAGTCCTTAGGGTGATCTGTGACGGTGTGAAAGTCCATGTGGTGGGTGAGTGACCTCTAGTGGTGAGTGTCTGAAAGTTCGTGGCCTGGATTCGTGACATAGCCCCCCCCCAATGAGCGGCTTCCAGACGCTCCTATAATCCAGGGTGGAGCGGACGGAGCTGGTGCCCACCGGGGCGGAGTGGACGGAGCTGGGGCCCGCCAGGGTGGAGCGGACGGAGCTGGTGCCCACCGGGGCGGAGTGGACGGAGCTGGGGCCCGCCAGGGTGGAGCAGGCAGAACTGGAGCCCCCCAGGGCGGAGCAGACGGACCTGGAGTCCACCGGGGCAGAGTGGACGGGACTGGAGCCCCCCAGGGCGGAGCAGGCCGGACCGGAGCCCCCCAGGGTGGAGCAGACGGGACCAGGACCCACCAGGGCGGAGCGGACGGGACTGGAGCCCACCAGGGCGGAGCGGACGGGACTGGAGTCCCCCAGGGCAGAGCAGGCATGACAGGAGCTCCCCATGGCGGAGCCGACGGACCTGGAGCCCACCAGACCGGAGTAGGGCCGTAGCCTGGGTAGGAAACCATGTCTTGATCGGAGATCTGGGGGAAAACAGAGACAGACAACACAGAGGGAGCAGAGACAGACCACACAGGGAGAGTAGAGACAGACAACATAGAGAGAGCCATCCTGGTCTCAGGAGCCGTGACAGAGCAGGTCTGGGAGTCACAGGCAGCCTCCAAAGCTGTGTCAGGACAGGGCGAGAGTTCACAGGCGGCCTCCTTAGTCATGTCAGGACAGAGCGAGAGTTCATAGACGGCCTCCATGGCCGGGGCAGGACAGAGTGAGAGTTCATGGACGGCCTCCTTAGCCATGTCAGGACAGGGCGAGAGCTCATAGACGGCCTCCATGGCCGGGGCAGGACAGGGCGAGAGTTCATAGACGGCCTCCTTAGCTGTGACAGGACAGGGCGAGAGTTCATAGACGGCCTCCTTAGCCGTGACAGGACAGGGCGAGAGTTCATAGACGGCCTCCTTGGCCGGGACAGGACAGGGCGAGAGTTCATAGACGGCCTCCATAGCCGTGACAGGATAGGATGAGAGCTCAGAGACGGCCTCCTTAGCCGTGACATGACAGGGTGAGAGTTCATAGACGGCTTCCTTAGCTGTGACAGGACAGGGTGAGAGCTCACTGACGGCCTTTATAGCCGTGACATACTGGGGTGAGAGTTTACAGGAGGATACCACCGACACCTCTGGAGGTTCTGCAGCTACTGCCGCCACCTCTGGAGGTTCTACGGTGGTAACCTGACCAGGTGAGAGTACGTTGCTGGGCGCTGCTACCTCAGGCAGTCCAATGGCGGTGTGCGCAGCCCAAACGCAACATAGAGCGATCCCTATCATGGGAAGCGCTTCCGACAGGGAAATCAGTTCAGGAATAGGAGAGTTGGAGTGAGTGGATTTGGGGAGACCAGCAGTGCGTACAGATATCAGCTGTGCATCCCTCACGTTGGATATCAACCGGGGAACTTGAAGGACTGGCCTTGAATCTCTGGGTGGGATAGGTTCTGGCTGAGGAGCTGAGACGTGAAGCGGCTCTGGCTGAGGAGCTGAGACGTGAAGCGGCTCTGGCTGAGGAGCTGAGACGTGAAGAGGCTCTGGCTGAGGAGCTGAGACGTGAAGAGGCTCTGGCTGATCAGCTGCGACGTGGACTGACTCTGGCTGGTCAGCTGCGACGTGGACTGACTCTGGCTGGTCAGCTGCGACGTGGACTGACTCTGGCTGGTCAGATGCGACGTGGACTGACTCTGGCTGGTCAGATGCGACGTGCTGTGACTCTGGCAGATCAGCTGAGACGTGCTGTGACTCTGGCAGATCAGCTGAGACGTGCTGTGACTCTGGCAGATCAGCTGAGACGTGCTGTGACTCTGGCAGATCAGCTGAGACGTGCTGTGACTCTGGCAGATCAGCTGAGACGTGCTGTGACTCTGGCTGGAGAGCTGAGGCGTGGCGTGATTCGGGCTGGTCAATTGTGGCTTGACTTGGCTCACGGAGATCACAGGTGGCTTGGCTTGACACGTGACAATTAATTGTGGCTTGGCTTGACTTGTGGTGATCAACTGTGCTTTGGCTTGACTCCCGGAGATCACTGGTGGCTGGGCTTGACTTGAGACAATCAACTGTGCCTTGGCTTGACTTGTGATGATCAGCTGTGGCTTGGCTTGACTTGTAACGATCAACTGTGGCTTGGCTTGACTCACGGAGATCACTGGTGGCTTGGCTTGACTTGGGATGATCAACTGTGGCTTTGCTTGACTTGTGACGACCAACTGTGGCTTTGCTTGACTTGTGACGATCAACTGTGCTTTGGTTTGACTTGTGATGATCAACTGTAGCTGGACTTGACTTGTGACGATCAACTGTGCTTTGGCTTGACCTGTGATGATCAGCTGGGCTTTGGCTTGACTTATGATGATCAACCGTGCTCTGGTTTGCCTCTTTAACAGCAGCGGTGACTTGACTTGACTCTTTAACAGCAGCGGTGACTTGACTTGACTCTTTAACAACAGCGGTGACTTGACTTGCCTCTTTAACAGCAGCGGTGACTTGACTTGACTCTTTAACAGCAGTGGTGACTTGACTTGACTCTTTAACAGCAGCGGTGACTTGACTTGACTCTTTAACAGCAGCGGTGACTTGACTTGACTCTTTAACAGCAGCGGTGACTTGACTTGACTCTTTAACTGCAGTGACATGACGAGGTGTTGTTGTGGCCGTCATTTTGTGAGCGTACTCTAGCGCAGCTGCGATGTCACAATTGGGTGTGATGTTTCGTTCCTCCGCAACACCCACAGTGAATGCTGAACCCACAGTCCATAAAGCATAATCCAGGAAATGACTTAGTGACAAACGAGGGGCATTTTGAATAATTTTTGCTTTTAACGGCTGGTTAAGGCCATCACAGAAAAAGTCGATTAATAAACAGTCCGGTAAATCTGAGCCATTAGCCAAAGCCAAATATTCCGTGATGTAACCCTCAAGTGATCGAGTTCCCTGCTTGAGGGCTAGTAACAGGGTCGCTGTATCCATACCTGACCAATCTTGGTTGGGAAAGCCGCTGGATCCTTGTTTGGCCGAGTATTCTGTTACGGGTCTGAAGAGACGTGAGACAGGTGGATCCATTCGCAAGGCTTTATTAATAAACATGGTCAATACAGGCAGGGTCGATCAATGGCAAACAGGTATGGCATGGGCAAGACACAAGAATAATCCAAGGCAAGCGTGGGTCGGAGATCAGCGTACAGAGTCCAGAGGGCTAGGCAGAGAGAGGGAACTAGGAACACGGGCAGGAATCAAACACGGCAAGGCAGACTAAAGATACTGGGAAACGCTTTGTATGTAGACTGTGCTAAACAATACTCGGCAGCGTGTGAATGAATGTCCATGGTATTTATAGTGCTTGTGTGTGCGTGTGATTGGGTGATGGTGATTGCGTGATTGTTTGCAGGTGCGTGTGGGATAAATGGTGAACAGCTGTGTGGGTGCAGTGGATGCTGGGAAATGTAGTCCTTAGGGTGATCTGTGACGGTGTGAAAGTCCATGTGGTGGGTGAGTGACCTCTAGTGGTGAGTGTCTGAAAGTTCGTGGCCTGGATTCGTGACAAAGGGGGCTTTCAAACTGGGCAGCTTTGCTGCAGTCCAAACCAGAGTGTGATTGTTCCGGCACACTCCGCAGCAATAGACAACACAATACAGGTCAATATTAGGGCTGTCAGGATTCCTTTGCTGCGTTCCAATTCGCATACTATCCGTCCTAAATAGTGTTCGAAAATAGAATTAGTACGTCCCAAATCATAGTATGTTTAAAAAAGTATGCCAAAGATTCCCGGATGGTCTTCTACTTTCGGTTAGTATTCGAAGTGCAGATCGATGCCCACCTTAACAGCTAATATTGGCCACAACACACTGCGCTGTGGACGAGGATTCGATTAGAACTACAAACATGCATAAAAAGTGTTAAAAAACTACAAACATGGCGGATATGCACGACCAATGGACAGGTAGAGAAAGGGATTTGAGTGATAAATAACCAATGTCTAACCTGATTAAAAAATATTAATTTAATGTTATCCACGTTATATTTCATCTGCAGCAACACTGTGAACTTTTATAATGATACGTTTGGTCGTTAACTTTTAAATGCATCATTATGCAACACATGAGCAGAGTTTTCGGCATGAAAGACACGCGATGTGCCTCTTCATTTCTCTCCAATACGGTAGGAAATCAAATTAAATTAAATGTGGATGATGTTAACTGTGATAAGATGATTGACAGGGCAGTTTAAACAGTTACATGATGCACGTAACTAAGCAACAGATCATCCGATAAAGACGCAGTTATGACGAAGTAGTCTGTGCCTACTATTCTGCTACATACTCAAAAGTATGTACTTTTTCTTCACAAAAAGAGTACATACTTTTAGGACATAGTATAAGTAGGAGAATTGGGACACAGGGCTTGATTCCATTTGAGTACTTGGTTTAAAAAACAACAACCTTGATTGCATTTTGCTCGTGTCGATTAACTGGCAAACTACTGGAAGTGGTGCATTCCACGCACGAGAGTCCATGAAACACTTTATTAGATCATTTTCCTGGCTGCATGATATATTTTTTAAATCATAATAAAGCATAATGCTATCCCTGCAAACATGCTCCGGGGCCCATGCTGGCTTTTTGTGGGCACAGTGAACTAGGGCCAGCCCACACCAAACCTAAACAGGCCCAGTGCAGGCTTGCCCAGGTGAGACCCACAGCTTTGGGCTCACCGTGGGCTCTCTGTGAGCAGCCCACACTATGGGACTGCCCACATTAATCCAATGATGGCCCAGTGTGGGCCAGCCCGCTCGGGCCCAGAGCAACTTTTGTACCGTTGGGCCCATGCAGGTTTTGTGTAGGCAGCCCTGTAATGCAACTAGAAGAATACAAACAACATTGACTGGCCATTCTTTAGTCACTCAATTGAACTGGAATGGCTCAAACCCTTTCATATAGGCCAGGGATCCCCAAATCTGGCTCACAAAATCCACTAACCCTTATCAAACACACCTGAGCATGCTAATTAGTGTCTTCAGGATCATTAGAAAATCACAGGTGGGTGAGATTGATCAAAGCTGGAGATAAACTCTGCAGGAAAGTGAGTTTAATGAGCCAGAGGATCCCTGATATAGACCGTCTTGCTCTACAGAGGCTGTTTGAAAATGCCCCTTTAAGCCAAGTCCTAATGATTCTGAAGCTGAGAGTGATATAAAGATGTGATTGCGGTATTAAAGAGACAGAGCAGGTGGACCGTCTGCTGACTAGTTGAGAGAGCTCGGGGGAAGATTGAGCTTGGCCAATTAACATTTTAGCACATCAAAACATATTTTCAGCAGAGGTCAAAGTAATAATTTGGTATTTTTATATTTGTATATATAATATGTAGTCCCTTTCAGAGTATTAAATTAGCTGTATTAACCTGAATTTAATGTTTTCTATTTTGTATTTAATAAATCCATTGATTTAAAATCCCTTTGACTACTGTACATTTTTTGACAATGCAGACATTAGTTATGTGGTGACTGCATACATTTCAGGTATATAATAACTGTTTTTCCCAAAGGCTTAAGTTATAGTAGCTAAAAAGTATTTATATTTATAAGTATTTATTGTTGTAGATTAATAGTGGGGGCCCTGTGTGGGTCTACTGAGGGCTGCCCGTTCAGGGCCAGCACTAAAGGGCCAACGTTTTGCCAATGAGGCCCTGCGCTGGCAGCCCTCTGGGGGCAGGCTTGTTTGCAGGTATAGTAAATTCAAAAATGCTATATGATGCAATTAAATAAATATATGCAATGCAGGTTTAATATGTGACCCTGGACCACAAAACCAGTAATAAGGGGGCAAATTTATGAACCTGAAAGCTGATTAAATAAGCTTTCCTTGATGTATGATTTGTTAAGATAGGACAATATTTGGCCGAGATACAACTATTTGAAAATCTGGAATCTGAGGGTGCAAAAAATTAAAAATAAAATAATATTGAGAAAATTGCCTTTAAAGTTGTCCAAATGAAGTCCTTAGCAATGCATATTACTAATCAAACATTAAGTTTTGATATATCTATGGTAGGAAATTTACTAAATATCTTCATGGAACATGATCTTTACTTAATATCCTAATGATTTTTGGCATAAAAGAAAAATGGATAATTTTGAGCCATACAATGTATTGTTGTCTATTGCTACAAATATACCTGTGTTACTTATGACTGCTTTTGTGCTCCATGGTCACATATATATGCATTATAGATTACGTACGTGCATCTCAGAGCTGCTCCACACAAACTGTTATCATTTACATGTGTGGAGCGTCTCAAACTCCATCTCTGCATATTGCTGTGAGTTTGGGTTTATTATAGCGTTCATCTGGAAACACAATGTGCACCATTTCATCAGATTTGTAAGGTAAATCATTTATAAACCTACGCTAATACAGGAGGATACATTAATATCTCTCAATATGCTAACTGTTCATCTCAATTTCAAAATAAAAGTTTAAACCCTTGCTTTGCGTATACACATATTCAAGACATTACAGTAGCTGCAGCATTTCTGTCTTAAATAAATTGCCACATATTAAAGATTAAGTGGATATTTGAATTAAATGATGTTTGGTCAATATTACTCTGCTGGCATCTGTTATTATGCGTAATGTACATTAGCTCTATTGTTTATAATATATTATGTATTTTAACAGTTTTGTTTAATAAAACCATGATTACTTGCTTTTGATACTTTATTTAAAAAAATGTATATTACTTCATTGCTATTATATACTATATGTATTTTAAGTAATTATTAAGGCTATAGTTCGCTTAGGTCTATTTTTATTTCCACCAAAAAAAAAAACAATCGAATTATCCGATTACTCGATTAATCGTCAGAATAATCGACCGATTACTCGATTACCAAAATAATCGTTAGTGACAGCCCTAGTCAATATATATACAGTATATATATATTTTTTATATGAATCTAATATTATGCACCGCAGCGTGAACAACACATCTGTATGTGACAGAAAGGCAGTTTTCTGCTGCTCACAAACACTCTCTTTAGAGGAGACAGCTGAGGGTGAGCCATTTATTTTCCGCTCTGATTGCACTCGCTCTGCACAATTACACTACACAGGTGTGCAAGTTAAGGCAAGCTCACACTACACAACTTTTGGTTGGATTTTGCTGTCACTGACAGATTTCCAAGGTCTGCGACAACATCCCCGGATCACGACCAAATTGCTACTTGTGGTCACCGATGCTCATTAAGTATCACCGATATTTTCAAACCTGTTTGATATTATCACCACATGATGTTGTAGTGCAGCGACGAGGTAGAACTAATACAACCAGTCACAACGCACATGGGATAAATGAAAAAATCTTGTAATCACTTGCGTGAACTTCTCGCAATGAATTTATGTGAGGAAATGTTTTTTTTTCGGGACTGCCTCTTGAGCAAATGTCTTATAGTTTGTGCAGCCTGTCAGCATTGTGTTGTGTAGTATGCATGCTGCTATGACAAGATGATGACAAGAAGTTCAACTGAAACCGTAGCATGGTTCCTTATGGTGCATATCTCTATTGTCTTGCCCCATGGGTTGAGGCCTGGAGAATGGTCTTCTATCACCTGTAATGATAGATGCTCTGATTCATGCGTGGACGATGACCCTCATGTATGCCTTCTCAACAATAAGCCTGCTTCTGGCAGCTCTTCCAAGAATGTGGGAAGACAGAGAATGACTTCTTCTGCTGGTGGGGCTCTCTGATGTTGTTCATGATGAACAAAGCATGTTGGTTTGGCTGACAGATGCAATTGGCTTATGAGACACCTGGGTTATCTTTGCCTCTTGGCATTCAAGCTTACTCTTACAGAGATGGTGCTTCTTCTCAGGCCTTATCTTAGGGTGCATCTTCGGAGGATATTTGTGTGGTGGCAGGTCGGGCGCTCTTTTATCAGATTTTATTATCTGGATGTTGACGTGACTCACGGTTCAAGACCTCGGAGGCCTTGAGTTCCTGCCTCAACAAACCCTGTATCAACAAACCATTTAAAAAAGTGACGTGTAGGCCAAGTATGTTGGTTAACACACACACCTGGAGCATTGGACAACCATATTTATTTTTTTGCTGCAGCACTGGGGAGCCATTGGGGGTTAGGTGTCTTGCTTAAGGGCAACTCAGTCATGGGTATTGAAGGTGGAAGAGAGCGTTGTTCATTCACTTCCCCACCTACAATTCCTGCCAGTACTGAGAATCAAACTCACAACCTTCGGGTTATCTATCACCTGATCCACTGAGTCTGACTCAGTGTAAGAGTCAGTCATCTATATTTCTAAAGATAATGAGGTGACCCATTATCTAACACTTTAAAAACAATTAATACAATTTTAAAATCAACTGGCAACCATTGAAGGGAGGACAGGATGGGAGTAATGTTTTACTCCCATTATGTCTTGGTGCTAATTAGTAACCTTGCAGCAGTAATTGGCACAATCTCGAAATGAGATAAATATTGCTTAAAGATTCCATTATAAATGCTACAGTAATCCAGGCATGAACATACATGAACAACTGGATCTACATCTTATATGATCTAAAATGTTTTTAGTTTGAAATCATTCTTAGCTGGTAAAACTATTCTTAAAAATGTAATTAATCTTTTTTTTCTGAGCTAAGTCAAAGGTAAAGCCAAAGTTTCTTAGGAGTAATGGCGAGGACGCATCCATTTGAGGTACTAGTGATGCTGTTAATTGGCATGATTGTATACACACTTCAGACAGTTTTCTTTTTGTGTTTTTTTGCATTGGAAACTTCACCTCTATACACAGCAGTGGTGAAATGTGGTGGCTTTTGATTTATTGGGATTTGCCACTACACAAAGTTTGAAAACCATGCCAAAATTTCCCTGTTTATTGAGTTTCAAAGGTCTCTAAAATGGCATCAACAACCACTTCGAGTGTAAAGGCGGAGACCAGGGAAGCGACGTTGCGTGCATCAGAAGCTTTTAAAGAAAAGCATGACTTAGAAATGCAAGAAATGAAACCAAAAGCTCAAAAGGAACAACAAGAAATGGAAACTGAAAGTGCTGTATCAAATACAGATTTGAGAATCTGAATTTTAGAAAATTGTTTCACAAGTATAAATTGAAGTAACTGCAAAAACACCAAAAAAATGGCTTGAATGGCTGTCAAAGGGTCACTTCAGTGAGTGCTTTGGCAAAACAAATCCCTTCAGCTATGCTCCCATCCTTTCAGCTATGCTTGCATGAACACTTTTCGCTGATCCTTTCACATATCTCCCACAGGTTTTCATTATTTAGGGGTTCACATCTCAAACTCATTTAAATCACTACACAAAGAAAATATTGCTAAATTAATGGACCCCAATAAAGTAGACATTCAATGCTGCAACAATCTTCCACTATTGTTAGTAGAAGAAGAATGGCAAGAATGAACATCCTACCATGAATCTAATTTTTATTTCAGACCCTTCCCATTTTCCCCCAAATCTTTTAAGTTATTTGAAGCCATTATATCTTTGAATATCTAGGCTGGTAAACCACCATGTGTACATAAGATAACTCTTTAAAAAGCCAAACAAGCTGGGGGTCTCATGCTGTGTTTGTTTTCTTTTACTATTGAGCAGCTCACATCCAGAAAATATATGAATTGTGTAATTTCCCTGGTGTATCATAAAAGCTAACTCGTGTATGTAATGTAAGTACACCAACAACCTGACTGTACTTTCCTTGCTAAGAATTTGTGAACAGTTTTGTCAGCATTTAGGATTAAATACTGTTTACTTTTATGCCTATTTGTGGTAACTATTCATTTGTACCATCTACTTTAGAATAAACTTTTGCACGGTTGAGGATGAAATATTTAGTATTTTTAATTATACAAAGTGCACACTTTGTATCCTTTCCTTTTACAAAAACATATATATATATATATATATATATATATATATATATATTAGGGGTGTAATGATACGCGTATTCGTATTGAACCGTTCGGTACGAGGCTTTCGGTTCGGTGCGCATTTCAAACCGAACGATTCGTTGGACTAATCCTATTACGTTTGGAAAATAAAAGAGCTTAAAGTGTGTGTGAAATATCAGTGCCACTGCGCTCAACAACGCAGCCCAAAAGACGTAACAGGTGCTGTCTGCCCAGTGATAACCTCCCCTTGCTGGGGAGAATCTTCACTTCAACTGAATTGCTAAAATATTTAATTATAACTGCAATACGCTGTTATACAGCAGTGAATTATATTATTTTATATGGAGCACAAACGTCCGTCTGTGTAACAAACTATGTGCATATTTACAGATGAACTACACTCATGTTCATATGCCCAGACAGTCAACATTTACATTTACATTTACATTTAATCATTTAGCAGACGCTTTTATCCAAAGCGACGTACAAATGAGGAGAACAATAGAAGCAATCAGACCATCGAGAGAGCAACAGTATACAAGTGCCATGACAAGTCTCAGTTAGACTAGCACAGTACACGTAGCTAGGAATATTTTTTTTTTTTTTTTTTTTATTAAATAGAATAGGTAAGTGTTAGTATTAGTTAGTCAGGTGCTGGCGAAAAAGATGTGTCTTTAGATGTTTTTTGAAAATGGCTAAAGACTCAGCTGTTGGAATTGAGATCGGGAGGTCATTCCACCAGCTGGGCCCAGTCCAGGAAAAGGTCCGTGAGAGTGATTTGGTACCTCTTTGAGATGGCACCACAAGGCGTCGTTCACTTGCAGAACGCAAGCTTCTGGAGGGCGCATAAGTTTGAACTAACAAGTTTAGGTATATTGGTGCAGTACCAGTTGTGGTCTTGGTCTAGGCAAACATCAGTACCTTGAATTTGATGCGAGCGGCTATTGGTAGCCAGTGTAACCTGATGAAGAGAGGGGTAACGTGAGCTTTTTTCGGCTCATTAAAGACCACTCTGGCTGCTGCATTCTGGATCAGTTGCAGAGGCTTGATAGTACATGCGGGAAGGCCCGCCAAGAGAGCATTACAATAGTCCAGTCTGGAGAGAACAAGAGCTTGGACAAGGAGTTGTGCGGCTTGCTCTGACAGGAAGGGCCTAATCTTCCTAATGTTGTATAAGGCAAATCTGCAGGACCGGGCCGTTGTAGCAATATGGTCTGTGAAGCTTAACTGATCATCGATCACAACTCCAAGGTTCCTGGCTGTCCTGGAAGGAGTTATGGTTGACGAACCCAGCTGTATAGAGAAGTTGTGGTGAAGTGATGGGTTGGCTGAGAACACGAGCAGTTCTGTCTTAGCAAGATTGAGCTGAAAGTGATGGTCCATCATCCAGCTAGAAATGTCACTCAGACAGGCTGCAATGCGAACAGTTACCGTCGGATCATCTGGTTGGAATGAGAAGTAGAATTGAGTCTCATCAGCATAGCAGTGGTAGGAAAAGCCATGCTTCTGAATAACCGATCCTAATGACGACATGTAGATGGAGAAGAGAAGTGGTCCAAGCACTGAGCCTTGAGGAACTCCAGTAGCAAGAAGTTGTGACTTTGAAACCTCACCCCTCCAAGACACCCTGAAGGACCTATCTGAGAGGTCAACAGTGATAGGTTTTTGGAAATGCTGTTTTGTACTCGTTCATTCACAAGTCTGCTGCGGTTCGGTTCTTTGAATGCGCTGCTAACTCTGCCGGTGGAGAAAGACTGCGTCGGGAAGGCGAAACCTCGCGCTCGCGGTGCGAAACCGGTGACATTATTCTACTGAATGAAAGCTTAAGGTTTATCCAAAATGTTGCTAGCTGCTATGCGCTTTGTCTTACAAAAGAGTCAGTAAACACTGCAACACTGGTTCATGCGCCCGCGTGCGTGTGTGTGTGTGTGTGCGTCTGAGTGATGCCAGTGCGCTTGAAATACGAAGTCGAGGCGGGTCCGGATTTAATTCCCTCCCGGTCCGGAGTCTGGACTTTGAGTAGCGCTGGGCTATACCGTTATCAGCATGTTGAAGTAGATTCGTCTCTCTTTCTCTGAGAGAATAAGCGGCGTCAGATGCCGAAAGCTCCGTCATTACTCCATCATTCCGTTTTTACTTTCACTTTCTGTTTATAGTGAATTGACTGCGATTAAGACGTTCACTGGCATAAATCTTGCACAAGCTGCAAACCCTGGTGCAAACGCGTGCTTGTGTGATATCCATTGGCTCGCCTTCATGGTTTAAAACAGAAATATTTCCAACATTGCAAGACGTAACCAATTGCCCCGCCCCCCGTATCGAAAACATACCGAACCTTGACACCACTGTGTCTTATCGAACCGAACCTGAATTTTGTGAACCGTTACACCCCTAATATATATATATATATATATATTAGTCACTGTCAGACCATACACTATACCAGGCCTTTCTTGTCAGCTGCCCTTAATATTACTCCGAAACCCTGCCCATTTATTGCAATCTTTGCGGTATCTCCTGTTGAAGGCCTGCACAATAAGCCAAGCTGATGTTATCGCTCTTGCTTCATTAGTAGCCAGAAGACAGATATTGCTTCATTGGAAATCCTCAAGTCCCTCTCCTTATATTTCTTAGTTAACTGAGCTTTGTACACATGGAAAAATTAAGCACACTTTATATACACATAAAACTCCCATTTTAGTAATCAAAAAAAAGAAAAAGTGAAACTCAGGCATGTTGTTTAACTAAAGCTGTTTGCAGTGATTAAGGCTATAAGTTGGATAGTTCAAGTACACAGATGAAATGAATGCAACATCAGACCTACTATTGCAAATTTGCTGGCATCAAAATTGCCATTTAAAGACTGATGATGATTAATTGCATGGGGTTTGATGGCAACACATATTTGAGGAAAGCAACTCTTAAAGATTTTGTGGAGTGAAAAAGCAGTCTAGGATAAAAACAGATCCTGTTTTTGGTGACATGTTGTTGAGCCTTCAAAAGAATATTTAAGGCTTAAAGCAGAGGATTCAACAATAAAACAAAGGTCTGGAAACAAAAGTACAGATAAAGCATTGTAACAGCAGTAATAAAAAACAAGTACTAGAAGATAAATACTTCAAATTGCTTTGAATTGTGAAATTGAGGCAATACTAAACAATAGACTTAACTGCGCTGTCTGATCACCCAAAGACAAATAACACTAAAGCACCTACTAAACTACGATACTACAATACTTCCGGTTGTATTTAATAAAGATGATATGTATGCAAGATGCAGATGGAAAAGGTGGGTTAAAAACACCTCCCTTCAATGCAAGAACATCAGAAATGATCTTAAAAGAAATCTCAGCCATAATGACACTGTCCTAATATTAGATGATACTGCACCAAACCTTTGCAGGTCTCTAGATGTCTATTTGCATGCTAAGGGCTAATGCATGAAAAATATATTTTAAGAGTCGAATAAATTAAGTTTTGTGGTGATCCTAAAAAAGATGGATTTTGGGGGAACACGAATATGAACTTTGCTGGGTAAACAAACAGAGATATTGATATGTGATATATGGTATGTGCTATAAAAAAGTTTGATATATGATGAAACAATAAAACTTTACTCTCTTTGAAGTAACATTTGTTATTCTATCTACATACAACCCCAAATCAGAAAAAGTTTGGACATTTTGTAAAATGCAATGAAATCAAGAATATGTGATTTGTTAGTTCTCTTAAACTTTTGTTTAATTGACAGAAGAACAAAGAATAGATTTCCAAAGTTTTTACTGACCAACTTAAATGCTTTTTGTAAATATAAATATCCATATAAATATGGATTTGATCAACTGGTCTCTCTATGCAATTGACACCATCGAAGATATCTACCTATTCGGAACCATGATAACAGGTCTTCTGCTGATTGGATTAGGCTTTGCCCTGGGTTATCGGAGAATTCTCACAAGGCTGCCCGTCATGATTGAAGCAGTGGGAAGAGCGGTCAGCATTGAGACTGAGACTATTAACTGCAATATGGATTCTATCATGGAGAAGCTCACGGCTTTGCAAAGGAAATTTGATCATGGAGATCAGAATTGGACAAAGAGAGTAGCCGTGGAATTGGAATGCGGTTACTCGCCCCAAGACTAAACAACTGCAATCTTATCTTTTGGCTCCCCTGAACCAGCACTGGCCTTGGCCAAGCCTGCTGCTGGAAAATCATCCTGGAAAGAGCACTGCAGTGTGACGCTCTCTGTGTTCCTCCCCCAATCCTAAAGACAGCTGCTGATTACACATACACACATACAAACTATTACAGATACACCCCCCCAACCCCGATCACTCGCCTCCGTCGCTTTGAACCGCCAGCCTGACAAGCGGGTCTGGATCAGCGCTAATCTGGCTGCAGGACCGGATGGCTGATTGCCAGAGCTGGATTACTTCCCCTGTTGCAAAGTCGTGTGTCTATGGTGTATTATGTGCTTTTTGTTGCAGAGGTGTTTTTCCTGTTCTCACACTGTACTCCCCAAGGAGCATAGTCTGGGAGTTATTTTTTTCTCCTTACATACATTCCTCTTGTTTGCTGTATCTTTCTTCAATTCCCTGTCTTCCTGTCCTGTCTACCCCATTGTCATATATGTATGTTGTGTATGGACAGGTCGATGGCTAATTTCGCTGGTACTTGTGACTAGTGACAATAAAGGGCTACTACTACTACTACTACTAAACACATTTTGGATGGCTGTAACACTCCAAAAAGTTGTAACAGAGGCAAAATAAAGGAGAAAAGGTTATAGAATATCCACATTAAACTGTTTTGAAACAGCTCACAGTTCACAGGTGAATTGGTAATAGGTCAAGGTATCATGTTTGGGTATAAAAGGAGCATCTTAATCTTTGCAAGCAAAGCCGGATCATCACTTTGTTACAAATTTCATGAGAGAAGTGTCAAACAAATCAAAAATCACATTTCTCAATGCAAAATCGCAAAGAATTTAGGTCTTTCACCAACTACCATAATATTGTGAAACGATTCAGGGAATCCAGAGAAATCACAGAGAAGTCACAGAAATGACCTTTGAGCCCTCAGATGGCATTGCATAAGAAACCATCATGCTGCAGTGTTAAATATAGCCACATGGGCTCAGGAGTACTTCAGAAAACCACTGTCATTTACCACAGTCTGCTGCTGCACCAAGAAATGCAACTTGAATCTGTTACTCTAGGAGAAAGCTATACATCAGTTCTATGCAGTCACTTACTTTGCCTCTGTCCCAACTTCTTTGGAGTGTGTTGGAATCATCAAAATCAAAATTTGTTTATATTTACAAACGGCATTTTGGTCAGTGAAAACATTGGGAATCTTATCTTTGTACTTTTGGCAAATAAAAAAAAGTTTATGAGAATTAACAAATCACAGATTCTTGATTTCATTACATTTTACAAAACGTCCTAACTTTTTCTGATTTGGGGTTGTAGATTAATTAATCAGCACATCATGTAAATAATAATATAGTATAATATAATAAAATATAATATAATATAATACAGTATAATATAATATAATATAATACAGTATAATTGTCAGGGTTATGGACTCTTTGTTCTTTGTTTTTCCCCTGTCCCTCCTGAGTTTCCTTATTTGGTATTTCCTGTCCTTGTTTCCTGTCATTAGTTAATCGTCGTTTATTCCATTCACCTGTCTTGTGTTAATCATCTCGTTTACTCCTTGACTTCCTGTCTTTTATAAATCCTGAGTTCTCCCTGAGTCTTTGTCCGTCCACTCGTCTTTTATGTTGTGTCTCCTGGATGTCTGTATTTGGTTTGATTTATTAAAAGAAGAAATATTATTATTTACCCGCTGTCTCCATTGTCCTTCCCACACCACAACCCGTGACAATAATATAATATAATATAATATACAGGTAAGTATGGGATAATGCACGACGTGGAGGCCAATAAACTTTGCATCGTGTGGTTGTTTCTGCAAAGTGCATTAAAATCATTTAATGCACAGATAGCCAAGCATTATCCCATTTATACCTCGATCATTTGCCAGCATTGACAAGTTAAAGCTGTTAATGATGCTCGTAGTGCAATATTTGACCGGAAGGGTAAAAAATATGGTTATTTTGGTCAGTTATGGCTTCTTAGCTCAGCATTCTGCCCGCTTCAAATCAGACACAGAGATGAAATAGTGCGGTAAGATCACATTTATTTGAATGAATTATAGTCTTTGAATTAATTATCGATCGAGAGGGAGAGATGACAATTGTGTGTGTGTTACCTGCGTCTGCGTGTCTCTCTACAAACACTGAAGCTGTGTTGCTTCAAAAACAGGTTTGTGTGTGTGTGCGCAGATAGAGTGATCTCCGACTCTCTCTCTCCCTCTCTCTGTGTGTGTGTTTGTGTGTGAGTGATGAGTGTGGGTTTGTGTGCATCAATTAAAGCATCGCATTAATATAGAACGGTGATTAAACTGACTTGGAACTACCTGTGCATTAAATGGTTTTAATGTATACCTGACAGCCAATCATAATCGAGTATTCAGACAGACCATGGTATAATATAATATAATATAATATAATATAATATTTGCATCTTTTTTTTTGCATCTGCCCTGTGCACATGCTTTTTATTTTTTTAAGAGTGCACAGCCACTCATGCATCTAGCTCATAGGAAACATTGCTGACCACCACCCAATGGGGTAGTAAATGCATAAGGCATAGCCTGTTTCCCTCACTCTCTCTCCCCGCCATCACACTGACCTTCCTGATGTTGCAGGGTGATTGTGAAGCAAAGACTAATGCCCCATTATAAAAGTGGAAACTGCCAGGCAGTACTAAATACCAGTGAGTGCAGCAGGGGTATTAGGTAATAGCCGCAAGTTGAGGGCGTGCACAGGGATGCAGTGCACTGACACCAAGTGACCACCATGATTCAGGGGTCAAAACCTCACTTCAGGCATCTGCTAATTTGGTAGATGAACTGGCCAGCGTTTTCGCAATTATTAGGGAACATGTGTGTGAATGCTTCTCAGGGGACAGAAGACAGAGGCATGAGGGTACAGCTCAGGCTGGGAAGGGTGAGATAAAAAAAATGTGATAAAATGTAAAAAAAAACGTTGTTTGAACAGGTCCAAGTAATAGATGGGCAACCCCTGGTTTTGCAAATATTAATGACCTCACGTGACCCGAAGCATGAATACAAAAGACAACACGACCTAGTTGTTACTACCACAGAGCCTTCAGAAGCGTCATTCATGGCAGCTCACCATAATACTATGACAGGATTATACTGGCCAGGCATTTGCAGTAACGTTCACAGATGCTGTGCAACTCCCCGTGAACACAAAAAAGCCCCATTACCCCAAAAGCAACATTGTGTCCTTTCCCTTTGATTGAGGTCCCATTCAAGTGAATTTGTATGGACTTTATCAAGCCATTAGAGCGCTCCGCACAGGGGCATCACTCTGATAGACTATGCAAGCTGATGCCCAGAAGCAGTAGTGATCTGTACCATTGCAGCAAAAAGTGTAGTGAAGGCTAGGTTTGTGAATATATCTATATCTATACACACACAATGTATATGCCAAATCCTAATTTCTTTTGTTTTTGTGTATATTTCATACTAAATATTTGAGATTATCAAATAAAATACAACATAACACAAAGGCAACATGATTAAATACTAGGGGTGTAACGATTCATCGATATGGATCGATACATCGATATGATGTCTGACGATACGATGCATCGATGCCACGCGTAAAATATCGATATCTATAGTATAATTAGGCACCTTTATTTTGGCACTGTCCACATTTTCACATAATGTCCGTCTATGCATTACCGCCAACGCCTGCATTCTCGTTCAAACTCACGTATCAGGACTCGATATAAGCACTGCCCGAAGGCACAAGTCGAGCATAAAAGACGCTCAGGATTGTTTGCGGAAGAGTCGAGCGCTGTGTGAGAAGTTTTCTGTGCACACATCTGAAGCGCACGCACACAGCAAGTGCTAAATTGAGCTCTTTATTGCTTTTTTGTGCATGGATGAATAAATACAGACAAAATTACATCAAAATGCGTGTTTTGGCGAATATCTAAGTAAACACAGTCGGTTAGGCATATGTCTTAATGTAAACAGTTGAGAAAGAAAAGGCATGTGTATCAGTATATTAAATCCGTGCTTTCGTTCTTGAAAGCAAACGCTGTCAAAGAAAAACACAAGTGCTCACTGCTCCTGACTAAATAACCTTTGTAACATCAAAAATGATTAATCTATATTTAATTTATACTGTGAAGACTATGCAGTTATTTTACATTTGATTATTACATTTCTGTAGCATACCTGAAAATTTATTTTAGACTGAGCTGAAAAACCTGAAAACACTGTTTATTGAACATGTGTCTTTGTTCTATTGTATTTATTTGCTGCTATTGCTTGTAATTTGGTTATCTGTAGAAAAGATTTTTGGCAGTGAGCCCATAGCAGCCAGAATTGTTTTTCCAATTGTTTGTTTTCTTTATTATAAAAAAAAAAAAAAAAAGTGTATAGGTCTATTTTTTTGTTGTGAACGTCCCAATTGAGGTACAGGATGTGAAAATTTCAGATAAATGTTCATGTTATATATTTTGGTTGCATTTGTGAGTTAATAAAAATGTAGATGTTGTTTAAAATAGGTATATAATATCATAATATCGAAATATCGAACGATATACTCCTGTATCGAATCGAATCGTTATCATATCGTAGATTTTTTTGAGGTATCGGCAAATATCGTATCGCTGGGTATGAGAATCGATATCGTATCGTATCGTGACAAACCATCCGATTTACACCCCTATTAAATACATAAATTTTTTAAGCAATTTGATCACTCATGTGAAAAAGTAATTGCCCCCTTAAAACTGACTTAAAATCTGGTTGTGCCATCTTTAGCAGCAATAACTGCAACCAAATGCTTCTGGTCAAGGTTTTTCACAGTGCTTTTCGGCCCACTCTTTTAGCAGAACTGCTATAGTTCAGCCACATTGGGTGGTTTTTGAGCATGAACTGTCAATTTAAGGTCCTGCCACCACATCTCAATTATTGGATTCATCTGAAAGAAAAAAGCCATATACACCTAGGATGCCTTGAGGGTGAGTAAATCATGGGCTAATTTTCATTTTTGGGGGAACTATCCCTTCAACTGTTTAATTGTGTATACCCTAGGTTATGGGGAAATAATGGCAATGTCCAAAATCCTTGTCCTTGTCCTTGTGGGGACATTGTCAGTCCATGTGGGTTGAGAAAGAAGCGTGGTTTACAAAGCACAAGGAGACACAAGCTCACTAGCTTCTTCCCACTGATAATCTACAAGAACAATTTGCAACTCTCATAAAATAACACATTTTCCTTAGTAGGAAAACCACTCTGTTTTTTCATTTCTTTACAAACTACAGATGATGCTATCCCATTAGACTGCCCACGGCGCATCTGCTGCTTCATTATTACCATCATAAACCATTTCCCCTAAATCCTCTCCAAAGTCAAAGGACAGGAAGAATTCAATGGCAGTGGTTTCTTCCTGGCACAGCTTGCTCGTGTGAGCATGTGAAGACACGTCTCTCCACGTTAGGCCAAATTGTCACTTTCCTCATTATCTGTCCTTCATATCTCAGGATGAAAATAGAAGTGAAATGTCTGTATCAGCATCCTAAACATGGTTTCTATGCTCTCTGAGTGTGGAAGCAGACATGAGGTGTCAAACTGTAGAGAAAAATCAATAAAGAATGGAAGAGATGTGGATGGATTTGCATGTAGGGCGTATGGCCAGACTTACAGCTTGAGAACTCCAGGGGACATGAATGCTCATCCATTGGAAAGTTATTCAGTTTAAGCAGGCACTCTGCATCAATGGTCAACCTACAGACAGAAATTTCCTTAATTAAATGTGTTTTCATTAGCACACCCTGCAATTACATCGACGGCGCTAGAATACACTGATGTACATACAGCAGCACAATAATGAAACGACTTACAAATCAAGTGCTATTAACGGCAGACATGCATCATAATCATTATAATTGGATGAATTCTTCCTGAAAGCAAATAATCAGACAGTTGCATAGTGAATCAAGTCAGAATGAACATCAAACCGTGATCAGCTGTGAAGTGTTTTATCAATGGTACCCAGCAAAAGCTACCCAGATAGCAAGACGATGTTGAGTTCTCATCCAAACCATCATTTTGTTTGAGATTGACATTTCAATGTTTAAAGCATGTTGGATCAGCATTGAAATTCTGATGAAAGAGCACACAGAGGTGGAGACAGTGACGTGGAACCAGCATTGATTTGTAGCCGATGACCACAAGACCATGCGAGTACGTACAGCAGACTATCTCTGCAGAACGGTCATCTTCAAACCATAAAGGACATTTACTTTACCCGGTTTGCTCTAAATCCCTGGGGCTACAACTGGTTCATAGGTGATCTTTCCTATAAATAAGTCTTGTTTGTTGAATCGCCTGACTAACTCACATCCGGCACAACTTCAAACAATGATGCATCTACTCATTATTTCTCTCCTTCGTTGTATTGTTACTGGCTGTAATTAAATATATTGATTAAAAAAATATTAAAGTGTTTAATTAAATCTGTAACACTAGATTAGGGAACACATCTGTGACCCTGGACCACAAAACAAGTCATGAGGGTCAATTTTTCAAAATTGAGATTTATACAGCTGAATACATAATCTTTCTATTGATGTATGGTTTGTTATGATTGGACAATATTTGGCTGAGATACAACTATTTGTAAATCTGGAATCTGAGGGTGCAAAAAAATCTAAATATTGAGAAAATCACCTTTAAAGTTGTTCAAATGAAGTTCTTAGCAATGCATATTACTAATCAAAAATTAAGTTTTGATATATTTACAGTAGGAATTTACAAAATATCTTCATGGAACTTGATCTTTACCTAATGATTTTTGGCATAAAAGAAAAATGTATAATTTTGACCAGAACAATGCATTTTTGGTATATTTCTACAAATACACCCGTGCTACTTAAGACTGGTTTTGTGCTCCAGGGTCACATATTCACTATTAATTAAGAGTTTTCTCTCAATAAACTCCTAATTTGCTGCTTATTGATAGTAAGTGAGGTAGTTGTTGTAGTAGTTTTGTTTAAGTATAGGTAGATCTAGAATATGCTCATGCATTAATACTGTATAAGCACTAATAAACAGTTAATAAGCCACTATAGTTAATAGTAAATAGTGTTCCCTGATCTAAAGTGTTATCATTAAATCATATATTTTTCTACATACTTAAAGTGCATCTTATTTTAGTAAGATTTATTCAGAATGTTTTAAAGTTCCAGTGACATTTAGAAAATGATATTTATAGTTTTGTTTGTGTATATATTGAGTTTAACACAGTGCTTCATTTGAGTGGCATGCTCCTCACTGACAAAAAACTTCTGTAAACCACTATCCTATTTTAATTAATAGCATTGTGTATTATGTAAAACGTATCATGCAAATGAAAAAATACAATACTATGTTTGACCATTTGCGAACGCCAAGAGGACATCTTTCGATGGTCTTTAAAAAAGAAGAAAACACTTAATCAGTATTTCACGACACTCATCTGACGTAACATTAGAAAGAGCAGCTGACATCAGGTACATTCAATGAGGGATCCTCGTTAAGGTTGCATTTAGTTACTGAAAACAAATGCAGTCACCAATGTTACTTAAGTGTGTTTATTCACAAAAAAAGTCAGTTTTAGTCCATAAAATGTTGAGGTGCTTTCCTATGCCACTGTTAATAGCTCAGCATCTGCACTCAAGGCTCGAAAGCAGCACCTTTAGATGAGAATCTGCTGTTTTTATCCAGTTATTTAGAACAGAAAGGATGCTCACTGTATTCGACAACAAAGAAGAGCGAGAGAGAGAGATGAGAGAGAGTAGAGGAGAGAGAGAGAGAGGAGGAGAGAGAGAGGGGGAGATGGGGGGGGGGAGGGGAGAGAGGATGTGTTCCATTCAGAATCACTAATCACTTACTCCCTTCAAAGTCTTTACCATTCACTGTGAAAGCTTTTGAGCACCGGAAGTGTGTGGCCATCTGAAACTCACTATTAGAGCTATGTTCTTATTACAAAATATGTTTAGAATGACGTTAAAGCATGGCAATAATGATTACACTATATAAACCCTTCAGAGTGCCCTCCGAAGGCAACGATCGATGGGTGTGTGTGTGTGTGAGAGAGTCAAACAAGACTACACTTATATACATTATTATGAAGCTTATATTTTGGTAAATATTTTAATGATTAAACAAATTTGTAATCATTGTGTAAGGTAAGCTACACAGAAGAAATATCTGACCACACACCACACTCATTAAATGGACTTGCTCTCGGGTGACATTTCATAAACGCCCCCCCCAAACAAAAAAAACAAATAAATAAATAAGGAGGCGGTAGTCTAACGTAAACAAGATCTTTAAGACTTGAACCTTTGCAGTCATAATACTGTAACATTGGACACCAGTTCAAGTATTATTTAGTTATTAGTTCAAGTATTTGCTATTGACTGTTCAAATGCGGAGTTTTGCGCAGTGTAGAGTAGCTTTATGTTGTTTGTGTGTGTGTGTGTGTGGAACAGGGTCACATCACAGCGGAGTGTACAGCCTGTCAGAAATCATAGCACGTCAGCTGTCTTAATCACGGCTTGTGTACTGCAAATACATACGAGCATCATCACTAGGGTTGGGTACCGAACTCGGTACTTTTGATTATCAGAAAAAAAATAAAACAAGAATTTCTGGAAGGAAAAAAAAATATAAATAATTTTTTTTAGCCCTATTGATCAAAATGTTGAAATTGAGAGTTTTGGACTTATTTTTTCCACTGAAATAAATGTTTTTGTTATTACACAGAGAGTAAAGTACCGAAAAAAAGGTACCGTTGGGTACCGGTACCAAATTTCAGGTACCAATACCGGTACCGTACCGGTTCAAATGTGAACGGTACCCAACCCTAATCATCACTGTGTCTGTCACGTGACTCTGTTCCCCTTTCAGGCTTGGACTGATGGTAAAACTAACGACATTATTAACTGTCTTTATATTTACTTTGAAAGCTGAAGCTCGTGATTATGGAAAGGGGCGTTACATTTCTGACGCAGCTTGTGGTGTTCGGCCAATCACAATGCACTGGGTCAGTTGGCCAATCAGAGCAGACTGTGTTTGTCGGAAGGAGGGGCTTTGTAGAAAACTAAGCTTTTGAGAGAGGCGGGGCATAGAGGACCTACAATAATGTACAGTATTTGAAAAATAATGTGTTTTTTGAACATTAAAGCATGTCAACATATTCTGTTACACCAAATACACAAAATAATGATCTTTAAAAAAGCATCATATGACCCGTTTAACAACAGACGATTGAAATGTTAAACATGATTTTATTGCTAACATTTCATTCGAGCTGTTTTCAGTGTTATTAAAACAACAGTGATTCAGAATCACAGTATAATGTTGATTCAGTGACACTACTGTTGATTTTTATTAACATTGCAGTTGATTCTTTTTTATTCATTTCAATGATCATTCAAAATCAACAAGAATCTAGAATTAACATCAGCAACTATTGACATTTTAACACTGTTTTAACATTATCTGAGAGTGCAGAGCTGATATTGAACCAACATTACTTTGTAACTTTACTTCAGTGCAATTTGCATTCAGCATTGACTTTGCATTGTTTCAATGGTTGCTTGCTATCTGGGTATGCTCAGTTCATGCATGATAATTCACAATTAAACAGTGCATTTACCTTAAAGTGTACAGTATACGCCCGTCGTTCCATATCCGAAGCATGCGATTAGGTGTGGTGATCCAGTGAGCGTCTGCCTTCTTGGAGTTGCGGAAAAACGTGTCAGGGATCCAGATTTTTCCCACCATGTTGCTGTTGAGACGCAGAACCTTCATGGTGCTGTTGAACTTCAGCCGCCTGTCATACCACGTCTGGGCGAAGAAGATGTCAATCGTGTACTCCTAAGGAATCAGAAAGGGCAGAGCTTTCAGACATTTGTGTAACTGACAAAGGCAAAACCGTCCCAATGAGAATAAGTATTCAACTTTGAGAAGAGAAGGGAATTGGATCATGAAATGACACAAGCCAGACGCACACTTGCACTGGAGGATCGGCTATTTTAAACAAGTTAGGTGCAAATGAATTAATACATAAACACTGATTTAATGCATGTTAAATCCTAATCCTGGTGCAAATTCAAACGAACACTGGAGACAACAGACATATCAGCAACAACTGTAGGATAACACTTGTTATCTGTTTCGTACTGTTTCATATATGTTTAGGGACTGTCACAGCCCAAACTCATTTTCTTACAGATGCATACCATACAGACAAAAAAAAGTTGCCAGTAACACTTGTGTTTATCTGGAGAACAGCCCACATCTCCAATGCATTTCATGGCAAAACGCCAAGCAGCATTTCTGTTCATGTTACAGAAAATGGAGACATTAACTGGAAATAGGAATTATTGATTACTAACAAATTTCATTATACTGTTTCAAAATGACAAACAATTTCATGCCTACAGAAATGTTACCACGTATGACTGTACATGCCTTTTGCAAGCTCTCAAACTCTGTATTGCTGTCTTTTATTCATCAGTGTGAATTTTAAAGAGCAGGACAGGCTGGAGTTATAAAAAAGTGCTGATCAGAAATAAAAATTATACAGAAATTCTATAGAAATAAACATTAAATATATGAACTCCATGTTTTCAAATAAAAAATATCACCACTTTATCAATAATAATAATAGTTTGATTTGTATCTAAAGATTTGCTGTGTTATAGACCCTTTCACACATACAGACTTTACTGGAAAATTACCGGTAAATTGCTATAAAAAAAAGGAACGTCGTTACCTTTGTCAACAGCGCATTTTTGTATTTACCGGTAAAGTCGTTCCAGTCATTTTACAGCAATATTACTGTGTGAAAAGGGGGTATAATTTCCATTTTGGTTCCATTGTTTCAGTTTTCTCTTCCTGTGTTTATTTGCTGTTTCTGTTTGCTTCAATGGCTTCTTTTTTTGTTATCAACATTTTTTTTTTTTTCACACATAACACAACACAGCATTCAAAATATAACAAAACAAAACAACAGACATATACTCAACATCTCAAAGTCCAGTCAAAAGGGAGGGAGAGAGGGAAGGACAATAAAAACACAAAAGTCACTCCTTTATATAATCACGTATATCAAACAAAAAACACTGCCAAGCGTCAATGGTTGAAGGCCTGGCCCCACCGACTCAATGGCTTCTGATTATGTTCACCTGTGTCTTGTTTAGCTGCTTGTTATCTCTTGTGTGTATATATAGCCATATCTTTCAGTTGATATTTGTTCGTTATTTGCTCATTTGTTTAGCTGTTATGTTTGTGCTTCCCTTAGGTTTGTCTCTTTGTTCTTGAATGATCTTCTTGTCTAAAAAAAGCTGCAATTAGATACTCGCCTCAATCCTGGGACTGACAGAGAATGCTGGACAGAATTCACTCCTTTAATTGTATATCTACCAGAAACACCTTTGTATGGACATATATAAATTAATGTTCAGTTACTGCAGATATCCTGAATTAATATCTACAGAAGCCCGTTTACGCCACTGAATATATAAAAACGGTCATTGTGAATTTTTTTCCTCAATATTCTAATATTTTTCTGGCTTGCAATTGAAAGTTATAAAGTCAGAATTGCGTGATATGAACTCAGAAAAAGTCAGAATTGTGAGATATACTGTAAATTGTAAGAAAATAGTATTTTTTTCCCCTCAGAAAAGGACTTTATAACTCACTTTTGCAGGTTCATATCTAAAAAATCTGAGAAAAGTCAGAATTGCAAGAAAAAAGTGAGTTTATATCCCTCAATTCAGACTTTTTATCTTGCAATTGCGACTTCATATCTCACAATTGTGAATTTATATCACACAATTCTGAGAAAAAAGTAAGAATTGTGAGATGAAAAGTTGCAATCACCCTTTATTTTTTATTCAGTGGCAGAAACAGGCTTCCATACAAATCATTATAGAACGTAAGCATTAATAAACATCCAAAATAAATAGGCTACAGCAATTCTAGATTGCATTGCAATTTATAATATCACTCTGACATACAGTATATCAGCTTCACAGCTTTCAGCTGCTAATGTTAATAGCATTTGTGTATACAAATATGCTAATAAATACATTATAAAATAAAAAAGCATTTCCTGAAAGAAACACTATACACTTTTATATTCATAAAAATGTGTTAGAGGACATCTCTTACCATGTTGATGGCATTTACTGGACCAATACTGTTGACAAACATGTCTGTGTGGATCACGGTCGGTTTGACTGTAGAGAGCAGTGGAGAGAAACAAGAGGAATGTACAGTTAGTTCAGAGTATATTTAACGAGGTTTATTAAGGTAATAATAATGCAGTAATCAGAGCACTTGAAAAAAGCCAGATGAACATATTATGACACTCTTGTTAAAGTAAACTGCCATTATATACTGACTTCAACGGATATTCATTAAATCTCTATTTGTGTTCTACAGACGAAAGTAAGTTCACAAAGTTAAATGTTAGCAGTATTTAGACACCTCTTCGTCATGAATAAACATTCACCAACATTTAGCATCACAGCACAGTTTTCATTTACAGTTTTCATAACAAATTCACAAAACTGAAACTAACTTTACTCATGGTTGCCTGTTTGGAGAGAGATTTTAATGACAAGGGCTGAATCAATGAATCAAAAAAATAAAAAATAAAAAAGTAAATAAATTATTAAATAAGTATGTAAGTAAGTACAGACACATTTCTCAAATAATCTTCTTTTATAGTCCACAGTTTATGTTGTTTAGGTTGTTGTAGCCTAAAAGTTTATGTGTAATAAATTCTATGTTGAATCAAATAAAATATTTATTTCTAAAGCTACTTAAAAAAAAAAAAAAAAAAAAAAAAAATTGATATTTTTCTCGTTTTCACAATAATGGCTTACTTTAAAGCCATTATTGTGAAAATGAGAAAAGCATAAAATAAACTTTTGAAAAACTTAAATCACAAATTAATCACACATCAAATCTGGCTGAGAAGTTACCCCAAATGATAATTTAATTGTTTGTGGTAATTTCTCAGCCAAATTTGATGTGCGATTAATTAGATTAAACGGCGCATTGTGTAATTAATTAGATAAAAATAATTAATTGCTGGACAGCCCTATACAGTTTAGAACTAGGGAATGCATAGCATTTTTTTTGTTATTTGGCATGAGATTTATTTTATTTTTTTTACAATTTTGCACCAATTTAAGAAGCCTCGAACACACATATGACATAACGACAAAAATGTATTGTAAGAATTTGTTCCCTTGTTTTATGAATTATAGTTAAATTGTGACAATGAATTAATTTTTTTTTTCATTTGTGGCCATGTTTTAATTCATTCACTAGTTTTGATTTGGAAATTAATTAGTACAACTGTCACAAATCCAAGCCATGAACTTCCGGTCATTCACCTCTAGAGGTCACTCACCCATCACATGGACTTTCACACCACACAGTCAGTCACAGATCACTCAAGGACTACATTTCCCATCATCCACTGCACCAACACAGCTGTCTGCACTGATCACGCACACACCTGAATACAATCTCACATCACCATCACCCAATCACACACACTATATAAACTCTGGACTTTCTCTTACACTCTGCCGAGTATTGTTAGTCTAGTCTGCATACCAAGCGTTCCCAAGTATTCATAGTTAGATTCCCTGTGTTCCGATTCCTGCCCGTGCTCCTGGATTATTCTCTCTGCCTAGCCCTCTGGATATCGTATGCTGATCGTCGACCCACGCTTGCTCTACGGACTGCTCTGTGTTTTGCCCCTGCCATACCTGTTTGCCGTGTACTGACCCTGCCTGTGTTCTGACCATGTTTAAGAATAAAGCCTTGCAAATGGATCCTCTCGTCTCACGTCTCGTCAACCCCGTAACAGAATACTCGGCCACACAAGGATCCAGCGGCTTTTCAAGTGGACAATGGCCAGGTATGGATATTGCAAGGCTGTTATTATCCCTCAAACAGGGCACACGTTCGCTCGAGGACTATATTCAAGAAAATTTGAACATTGTTTATTACTCTGATCTGCCGGACTGTGTACTCATAGACTTCTTTTGTGAGGGCATTAATCAGCCGCTAAAGTCACGGCTAATCCGTGAGGGTCCCCGTTCATCTCTCAGTCAGTTTCTGGACTATGCTTTATTGACGATCGGTTCAGCATTCACTGTGGGGGTCGCGGAGGAACGAGACACCGCACCCAATTGTGTGATCACAGCCGCGCTAGAGCACGCTCACAAAATGGCGGCCACAACAACACCCCGCAGCGTCATTGCTGCCAGTCACAAACCCAGTCAAGTCCCAGCTGATGTTAAAGAGCCAAGTCAAGCCACAGCCTATGTTAAAGAGCCAAGTCAAGTCCCAGCTGATGTTAAAGAGCCAAGTCAAGTCACAGCCTATGTTAAAAAGCCAAGTCAAGCCACAGCCTATGTTAAAAAGCCAAGTCAAGCCACAGCCTATGTTAAAGAGCCAAGTCAAGCCACAGCCTATGTTAAAGAGCCAAGTCAAGTCCCAGCTGATGTTAAAGAGCCAAGTCAAGTCACAGCCTATGTTAAAAAGCCAAGTCAAGCCACAGCCTATGTTAAAAAGCCAAGTCAAGTCGCCGCTGATGTTAAAGAACCAAGTCAAGCCACAGCCTATGTTAAAAAGCCAAGTCAAGCCACAGCCTATGTTAAAAAGCCAAGTCAAGTCGCCGCTGATGTTAAAGAACCAAGTCAAGTCACGGCCTATGTTAAAAAGCCCAGTCAAGCCACAGTTGATCGTCATGAGTCAAGCCAAGCCACAGTTGATCGTCACGAGTCAAGCCAAGCCACAGTTGATCGTCACGAGTCAAGCCAAGCCACAGTTGATCGTCACGAGTCAAGCCAAGCCACAGTTGATCGTCACGAGTCACGCCAAGCCACAGTTGATCGTCACGAGTCACGCCAAGCCACAGTTGATCGTCACGAGTCCAACCAAAGCACAGCGCTCCAGCCAGAGTCTCTTCGTGCCTCAACTCTCCAGCCAGAGTCACACCACGTCTCAGCTCTCCAGCCAGAGTCACACCACGTCTCAGCTCTCCAGCCAGAGTCACACCACGTCTCAGCTCTCCAGCCAGAGTCACACCACGTCTCAGCTCTCCAGCCAGAGTCACACCACGTCTCAGCTCTCCAGCCAGAGTCACACCACGTCTCGGCTCTCCAGCCAGAGTCACACCACGTCTCGGCTCTCCAGCCAGAGTCACACCACGTCTCGGCTCATCATCCAGAGTCACACCAAGCCACTGTGGATCATCATGAACTCACCCAACTCACAGCTGACCAGCCAGAGTCACGCCACGTCACAGCTGACCAGCCAGAGTCACGCCACGTCTCAGCTCCTCAGCCAGAGCCTCTTCACGTCTCCGCTCCTCAGCCAGAGCCTCTTCACGTCTCAGCTCCTCAGCCAGAGCCTCTTCACGTCTCAGCTCCTCAGCCAGAGCCTCTTCACGTCTCAGCTCCTCAGCCAGAGCCTCTTCACGTCTCAGCTCCTCAGCCAGAGCCTCTTCACGTCTCAGCTCCTCAGCCAGAGCCTATTCCACCCAGAGATTTAAGGTCAGTCCTTCGAGTTTCCTGTTTGATATCCAGCGTGAGGGATGCACCGCTGGTGTCTGTACGCACTGCTGGTATCCCCAAATCCACTCACTTTGGCCCTCCTGTCCCTGAACTGATGTCCCTGTCTGAAGCTCTTCCCATGATAGGGATCGCTTTATGTTGCATTTGGGCCGCATACACCATCACTGAACTGCCCCAGGGGATGGCGTCCGCTGCAGAACCTCCCCAAGAGGTGGTGCTCGCCTCAGCCCTTTGCAAGGTGGTGGCGCCCAGCAATGTACTCTCAGCCGGTCATGTTACCACCGTAGAACCTCCAGAGGTGGCGGTGTTAGCTGCAGAACCTCCAGAGGTGGCGGTGGTATCCTCCTGTGAACTTTCACCCTGCCCTGTCACGGCTAGGAGGGCCGCCTGTGAACTCTCACCCTGTCCTGTCACTGCTAGGAAGGCTGTCTATGAGCTCTCGCCCTGTCCTGCCCTGGCCATGGAGGCCGTCTATGAACTCTCGCCCTGTCCTGTCACGGCTAGAGAGGCCGCCTGTGATTCCATGTCCTGCCCAGTCACGGCTGTGAAGGCCGCCTGTGATTCCTTGTCCTGCCCAGTCACGGCTATAGAGGCCGCCTGTGATTCCTTGTCCTGCCCAGTCATGGCTATAGAGGCCGCCTGTGATTCCTTGTCCTGCCCAGTCACGGCTCTAGAGGCCGCCTGTGATTCCTTGTCCTGCCCAGTCACGGCTATAGAGGCCGCCTGTGATCCCATGTCCTGCCCAGTCACGGCTGTGAAGGCCGCCTGTGAGTCTTTGTCCTGCCCAGTCACGACTATAGAGACCGCCTGTGATTACATGTTCGGCCCAGTCACGACTATAGAGGCCGCCTGTGAATTCCTGTCAGGTCCTGTCACGGCTATCAAGGCTGCCTGTGATTCCCTGTCCTGCCCTGTCACGGCTAGGGAGGCCGTCAGTGATTCCCCGTCCGGCCCTGTCACTGCTATGGAGGCCGTCTGGGATTTCCTGTCCTGCCTTGGCACGGCTATGGAGGCTGCCTGTGACTCCCAGACCTGCTCTGCCACGGTCCCTGAGACCAGGAAGGCTCTCCCTGTGTTGTCTGTCTCTACTCTCCCTGTGTTGTCTGTCTCTGCTCTCTCTGTGTTGTCTGTCTCTGTTTCCCCCCAGATCTCAGACTCAGACATGGTTTCCTGCCTGGTTTACGGTCCTACTCCGCCCTGGGGGGCTCCGGTCCCGTCTGCTCCGCCCTGGGGGGCTCCAGTCCCGTCCGCTCCGCCCTGGTGGGCTCCAGTCCCGTCCGCTCCGCCCTGGTGGGCTCCAGTCCCGTCCGCTCCGCCCTGGTGGGCTCCAGTCCCGTCCGCTCCGCCCTGGGGGGCTCCAGTCCCGTCCGCTCCGCCCTGGGGGGCTCCAGTCCTGTCTGCTCCGCCCTGGGGGGCTCCAGTCCCGTCCGCTCCGCCCTGGTGGGCTCCAGGTCCATCTGCTCCGCCCTGGGGGGCTCCAGTCCTGTCTGCTCCGCCCTGGTGGGCTCCGGGTCCATCTGCTCCACCCTGGTGGGCTCCAGATCTGCCTGCTCCGCCCTGGTGGGTTCCAGTTCCATCCTCTCCGCCCTGGCTTCCACATGGACCTGGCCCTCCGTCCCTCCCCCTGTTCCGCCTCCGCTCCTCCGCCCTCCTAGGATTGTTTAGGAGCGTCTGGAAGCCGCTCCTTGGGGGGGGGCTATGTCACAAATCCAAGCCATGAACTTCCGGTCATTCACCTCTAGAGGTCACTCACCCATCACATGGACTTTCACACCACACAGTCAGTCACAGATCACTCAATGACTACATTTCCCATCATCCACTGCACCAACACAGCTGTCTGCACTGATCACGCACACACCTGAATAAAATCTCACATCACCATCACCCAATCACACACACTATATAAACTCTGGACTTTCTCTTACACTCTGCCGAGTATTGTTAGTCTAGTCTGCATACCAAGCGTTCCCAAGTATTCATAGTTAGATTCCCTGTGTTCCGATTCCTGCCCGTGCTCCTGGATTATTCTCTCTGCCTAGCCCTCTGGATATCGTATGCTGATCGTCGACCCACGCTTGCTCTACGGACTGCTCTGTGTTTTGCCCCTGCCATACCTGTTTGCCGTGTACTGACCCTGCCTGTGTTCTGACCATGTTTAAGAATAAAGCCTTGCAAATGGATCCTCTCGTCTCACGTCTCGTCAACCCCGTAACACAACATGTCCATGATTTACAAAAATGAATGAAAAATTTATTCTAAATGAAAGAATTAATAAATCCTGGGGAACAAATAAATTTGTGGCCACAATATATATATATATATGTGTGACCCTGGAGCACAAAACCAGTCTTAAGTCGCTGGGGTATATTTGTAGCAATAGCCAAAAATACAGTGTATGGGTCAAAATTATCGATTTTTCTTTTATGCCAAAAATCATTAGGACAATAAGTAAAGATCATGTTCCATGAAGATATTTAGTAAATTTCCTACCGTAAATATATCAAAACTTAATTTCTGATTAGTAATATGCATTGCTAAGAACTTCATTTGAACAACTTTAAAGGTGATTTTCTCAATATTTAGATTTTTTTGCTCCCTCAGATTCCAGATTTTCAAATAGTTGTATCTCAGCCAAATATTGTCCTATCATAACAAACCATACATCAATGGAAAGCTTATTTATTCAGCTTTTTATGATGTATAAATCTCAATTTCAAAAAATTGACCCTTATGACTGGTTTTGTGATCCAGGGTCACATATATATATATATATTATCCCAGCATATCATAAGCATGGCTCTGTACCGATTCCCTCAATCAATAAAAGGCAACAACTTTGCCCACTATTCATTTTCTATCTCCATTAATCGAATAACATAATTATCAAATGTATACTTTTTAATATTTTGGACACTGCCTTCCAAATCCATTTGGCTCAACAATCTGTGGGGTCTCAAGCCCCGTGTTAAATGATGTAGAGCGATGGAGATCAGGAGTTTGTGTAATCACATCTCATCTAGCCCTCTGTACTCACTATGTGCTTTCAAATCTGTACAATTACTACTAACACACGGAGAGCACGCGCTGTACGTTGGAGGCAGGCCAATCCTAATAATCTACGAACGGTCCCTTTGTCCTCTACTAGTTTACTCTCTATTCCAATTGGTCTTTGGAACTGCCAGTCTGCTGTAAACAAAGCAGATTTTATTCCTTCTATGACACATACTCAACATCTCAAGGTCCAATCAAAAGGGAGGGGGAGAGGGAAGGACAACAAGAACACAAAAGTTACTCCTTTATACAATCACGTATGTCCAACAAAAAACACTGCCAAGCATCAATGGTCGAAGGACTGGCCCCACCAACTCACGCCATTGTACATTCACACGTCACTATTCGCAAGAGGCTACGGATCCAATATGTTTTTCTACACATGTGCGGTGTAAACCATATTGTCTTCTTCGCAGCTGTAAAACCAGCAAACAACATTCTCTTTTGCATTGAACTAATGCAGAGACCAGAATCATCATTAAGAAGACACAAACTTGGGTTAACTCCAGTGCATTTAAATGGCAAAACGCCAAGCAGCATTTCTGTTCATGTTACAGAAAATGGGGACATTAACTGAAAATAGGAATTATCGATTACTAACAAATTTCATTATACTGTTTCAAAATGACAAAAAAAATAATTCCCACAGAAATGTTACCACGTATGACTGTACATGCCTTTTGCAACCTCTCAAACTCTGTATTGCTGTCTTTTATTCATCAGTGTGAATTTTAAAGAGCAGGACAGGCCTGGAGTTATAAAAAAGTGCTGATCAGAAATAAAAATTATACAGAAATGCTATAGAAATAAACATTATATAGAAATAAACATTAAATATATGAACCCCATGTTTTCAAATAAAAAATATCATCACTTTATCAACAGGTCAATCTTAATAATAGTTTGATTTGTATCTAAAGATTTGCTGTATTATAGACCCTTTCACACATACAGACGTTACTGGAAAATTACCGATAAATTGCCATAAAAATTGCCGGTTGTCAGGGTTCTGTTGTGTGTCATGTGTTCCCGCCTCTTGTGTCCATATTTGGTTTGTTTCTTGTCCTCGTCTGATGTCATTATGAGTTAACTCTTGTCCAGCTGTGTTTGTCTCGTTATCTGTAATTAACCTGTGTATATTAGTTCATGCCTGTTCAGTTTGATTTCGTCTGGTCTACTCGTTACTTCCCGGTGTATCCTGTCTCTCTGTCCTGCCTTGTCCTGCCTTGATGTCCTCATTAAATATTATTACTTTGAGTTTATATCCTCGTCTGTGTGTTCCTGTTCCTCCCTCGTGTGTGCACCGTGACAGAAGACCAGACCTAAACCGTAAGCGGCGCCCATTCACCCCGTTTTGTTTTCCGTTTTTGAAAGTCTTTTGTTTTGTTTCTGTTTGTCTGTCCCGCGGCAAGGAAGTCGCCGCTCGTCATCCGATGGCCGCGAGCCCTCATGCCCACCGATCGCGGGAGATATCCGCCGCCGGCGGTGGCTCTCCCAAGCCCGCCGGCGGGTTGCCTAGTTCCCGGGTTGCCGCTCCCCCAGGCGCGCCGTTAGCGGGAGATCACGCCACCGGCCCGCCTCTGACTCAATGCCCGTCGGATCGCCGCTGACTCAAGCCCGCCGGATTGCCGCTGACTCATGCCCGCCGGATCGCCGCTGACTCAAGCCCGCCGGATTGGCGCTGACTCATGCCCGCCGGCCGCCGCTGACCTTAACCCTAGCCCCGTGGATCAAGTCCACATGTCACAGCCAGGAGTGCCGTGTGTCTGTCTTGTTGTGCCCACAGGAACATTTTAAAGAACCTTGTCTTGTCCACGGAGACTTGTCTGGGGCAGGCGGCTCCTCTTGTTGTGGCCATGGAGGCCATTCTAGCCGCCTGCCCCCTTGTCCTGGAAGTGGAAGCGGTTTCTGAGGGACCCTGTGAGGGCCCCTGATGTCATGTCATGCCCAGAGGAAGCCTCAGCTTCCAAGCCAGCCCAGGAGGGCTTCTGGTTCCTGTGGGCTGTCCTGTCCTGTCTGTCTGGCCCTGGAGGGCGTTCCTGTCTTGTTTTGTACTGTCTTGTCTGTTTAGCCCCGGAGGGCTCCTGATACCCCCTCACTTCCCCAGGGAATTTTTTTTGGGGGGGTAGTAAGAGTTCCGGCTGTAGGGGCCGGGCCGAGGGGACCGAGGCCAAGGCCCCGAAGTCCATCTGCCATGGCCTCCTGAGCTCCCTGCACCGCCATGGCCTCCTGAGCTCCCTGCTCGCCATCCGACAGCACCACCTTGTTAAATATTTGCTGCATCTACACCCTGTTGCCATTTAAAAACTAAAGGATTCCAGTTTAACCACAATATTTAAAAAGAAGATCCTATAAAGAACAATAACGACATTAAATGCAAAACAACTATTAACCAGCAACCGCGTGTAAACAATGAGCAGCTAAAAACCAGTAGCAATTATCGTTTTACCACAATTGACTAATAACAGTATTATTAATAACACAATTATAAAATTCATCATTTTCAGCCCAACCATAGATCCCAATTTTTCTCCCCAAAACAATCAATTTCTCAATTCCATACACAAGAACTTCAGCTACAGTTACTCTTCAATACTTATCCACAGGCCATTATCCAACAACGCTCCTCCATCATGCCACTCACCACTTCTCTCCACAAGAACTTGCATATCAACTTGCACTGGTCAATATTCCAACACGTGGCAAGCCGATAGTGACAAGATCAGTTGTTACCCTCACAGCCTCTTATCCTTCCATCTTACTATCACACGAGCCCTACTTAGCCAGCCAACCTTACTCAGCCCTCCCTCTATTCTCCTTCCATGGCTTGACCCAGTTTAGCACTATTTCCTTTATCACTGGTCACCTGTGCTTACATGGTACCCAACACTCATTGCTCCCCTACTATTCCTTTAACCTCCATAGGGGTTTCATTGCCTATTCAATATGAATTGCCTGGGTCCAGAACTCCCATTGGTCTGCCTACCTTTCAGTGTGCCACATTATTACGTCTACACGGTGACTCTGGTGGTTTACCTCAAGTGGTGGTATCCTCTGTACTTCGCCTCATCACTAGAGGCCCCGACTACTCCCTTCCCTAAGCTAGAGTCTCCCGCTCCCAGGAGCCGCTATTCCCCTCACGCAACTTATCCCCCCACGCTGAGCCCTTATTCCTTTCCTCTGCATGGTGCGTACCTTTCGCCCAGTTGCCCCGATCCTTGTTCCCCCTTGCCTGTTTTGCGCCACAGGCTATGAGCCTTGTATCCTCTCGTACGCTTGCCCCTTATTTCGCCAGCACTGCCCTGTGTCATGTTCGCCGAGTATAAGCCGGATCCAGTCCACGTACAGCTCTTTCCCTCTCCTCCGCAGGAGCTCTGTCCCTCGCCCACCATGAGCCTGGTTCCGCCTCCTGCTCCTTGACGCCTGCCTCGGCTCCCACTCCCTGGCGCCGAACCAGGACGCTCTGTCCGTTGTCTGTTCTGCTCTGAGTCCCCGTCCTGTTTCCTGTCCGTGTTTGTCCTGCCTTGATGTCCTCATTAAATATTATTACTTGAGTTTATATCCTCGTCTGTGTGTTCCTGTTCCTCCCTCGTGTGTGCACCGTGACAGAAGACCAGACCTAAACCGTAAGCGGCGCCCATTCACCCCGTTTTGTTTTCCGTTTTTGAAAGTCTTTTGTTTTGTTTCTGTTTGTCTGTCCCGCGGCAAGGAAGTCGCCGCTCGTCATCCGATGGCCGCGAGCCCTCATGCCCACCGATCGCGGGAGATATCCGCCGCCGGCGGTGGCTCTCCCAAGCCCGCCGGCGGGTTGCCTAGTTCCCGGGTTGCCGCTCCCCCAGGCGCGCCGTTAGCGGGAGATCACGCCACCGGCCCGCCTCTGACTCAATGCCCGTCGGATCGCCGCTGACTCAAGCCCGCCGGATTGCCGCTGACTCATGCCCGCCGGATCGCCGCTGACTCAAGCCCGCCGGATTGGTGCTGACTCATGCCCGCCGGCCGCCGCTGACCCTAACCCTAGCCCCGTGGATCAAGTCCACATGTCACGGCCAGGAGTGCCGTGTGTCTGTCTTGTTGTGCCCACAGGAACATTTTAAAGAACCTTGTCTTGTCCACGGAGACTTGTCTGGGGCAGGCGGCTCCTCTTGTTGTGGCCATGGAGGCCATTCTAGCCGCCTGCCCCCTTGTCCTGGAAGTGGAAGCGGTTTCTGAGGGACCCTGTGAGGGCCCCTGATGTCATGTCATGCCCAGAGGAAGCCTCAGCTTCCAAGCCAGCCCAGGAGGGCTTCTGGTTCCTGTGGGCTGTCCTGTCCTGTCTGTCTGGCCCTGGAGGGCGTTCCTGTCTTGTTTTGTACTGTCTTGTCTGTTTAGCCCCGGAGGGCTCCTGATACCCCCTCACTTCCCCAGGGAATTTTTTTTGGGGGGGGTAGTAAGAGTTCCGGCTGTAGGGGCCGGGCCGAGGGGACCGAGGCCAAGGCCCCGAAGTCCATCTGCCATGGCCTCCAGAGCTCCCTGCACCGCCATGGTCTCCGTTGTCTGTTCTGCTCTGGAGGTCCCCGTCCTGTGTTCCTGTCCGTGTTTGTCCTGAGGGGCCTCCAGAGCGCCCACCCCCCCTGAACTGTTACGGCGTGGGACACGCCTTCCGGGAGGGGGGAGATATGTCAGGGTTCTGTCGTGTGTGTCATGTGTTCCCGCCTCCTGTGTCCATATTTGGTTTGTTTCCTGTCCTCGTCAGATGTCATTATGAGTTAACTCTTGTCCAGCTGTGTTTGTCTCGTTATCTGTAATTAACCTGTGTATATTAGTTCATGCCTGTTCAGTTTGATTTCGTCTGGTCTACTCGTTACTTCCCGGTGTATCCTGTCTCTCTGTCCTGCCTTGATGTCCTCATTAAATATTATTATTTGAGTTTATATCCTCGTCTGCGTGTTCCTGTTCCTCCCTCGTGTGTACACTGTGACACCGGTAAAGTCGTTCCAGTAATTTTACAGCAATATTACTGTGTAAAAAGGGGGTATAATTTCCATTTTGGTTCCATTGTTTCGGCTTTCTCTTCCTGTGTGTATTTGCTGTTTCTGTTTGCTTCAATGGCTTCTGATTATGTTCACCTGTGTCTTGTTTAGTTGCTTGTTATCTCTTGTGTGTATATATAGCCATATGTTTCAGTTGATATTTGTTCGTTATTTGCTAATTTGTTTAGCTGTTATGTTTGTGCTTCCCTTAGGTTTGTCTCTTTGTTCTTGAACTATCTTCTTGTCTAAAAAAAGCTGTAATTAGATACTCGCCTCAATCCTGGGACTGACAGAGAATACTGGGCAGAATTCACTCCTTTAATTGTATATCTACCAGAAATACCTTTGTATGGACATATATAAATTAATGTTCAGTTACTGCAGATATCCTGAATTAATATCTACAGAAGCCCGTTTACGCCACTGAATATATAAAAAAACGGTCATTGTGAATTTTTTTCCCCAATATTCTAATCTTTTTCCCACAATTTTCTGGCTTGCAATTGAAAGTTATAAAGTCAGAATTGCGTGATATGAACTCAGAAAAAGTCAGAATTGTGAGATATAAATTGTAAGAAAATAGTATTTTTTTCCCCTCAGAAAAGGACTTTATAACTCACATTTGCAGTCACACCTCTCTTCCTTCTCTGCAAATGTCTCCACTGCTAAAATGACATACTACCACAACAAAATTAACAACTGCTCCGACTCTCGCGCACTCTTCAAAACGTTCTCTTCTCTTCTCTGTCCACCTCCCCCTCCTCCTTCATCAACTCTTACAGCTGATGACTTTGCAACTTTCTTCACAAATAAAACAAAAACCATCAGTGACCAATTCCTCACACCGCAAACTAATAATAACTTCATAACGACAAATACACAATCTCTCACCTCCTTTTCTCCTCTCTCGGAGACGGAGGTTTCCAAACTCATCCTTTCCAATCATCCCACTACTTGTCCGCTAGATCCTATCCCCACTCACCTCCTTCAAGCCATTTCTTCTTCGGTCGTACCTGCTCTTACTCACATTATCAACACCTCGCTTAACACTGGTACATTTCCCACAGCATTTAAGCAGGCTCGGGTAAGCCCACTGCTTAAAAAACCTGCTCTAAATCCAGCACTTTTAGAAAACTACAGACCGGTATCCCTTCTTCCATTCATTGCAAAGTCACTTGAGCGAGTTGTGTTCAACCAACTCTCTCTGTTTCTTGCACAGAACAACATTCTGGACAACAACCAATCTGGCTTCAGAAGTGGACACTCAACTGAGACTGCCCTACTCTCGGTTACAGAGGCCCTGAGACTGGCAAGAGCAGCTTCCAAATCCTCTGTACTCATCTTGCTGGATCTGTCTGCTGCCTTTGACACAGTTAACCACCAGATCCTCATGTCCATCCTCAGAAAGATGGGCATCTCAGGAACCGCCCTCCTGTGGTTCGAGTCTTACCTCTCCAATAGATCCTTCAGGGTGTCTTGGAGGGGTGAGGTTTCAAAGTCACAACTTCTTGCTACTGGAGTTCCTCAAGGCTCAGTGCTTGGACCACTTCTCTTCTCCATCTACATGTCGTCATTAGGATTGGTTATTCAGAAGCATGGCTTTTCCTACCACTGCTATGCTGATGACACTCAACTCTACTTCTCATTCCAACCAGATGATCCGACGGTAACAGATCGCATTGCAGCCTGTCTGAGTGACATTTCTAGCTGGATGATGGACCATCACCTTCAGCTCAATCTTGCTAAGACAGAACTGCTCGTGTTCTCTGCCAACCCATCACTTCACCACAACTTCTCTATACAGCTGGGTTCATCAACCATAACTCCTTCCAGGACTGCCAGGAACCTTGGAGTTGTGATCGATGATCAGTTAAGCTTCACAGACCATATTGCTACAACGGCCCGGTCCTGCAGATTTGCCTTATACAACATTAGGAAGATTAGGCCCTTCCTGCAAGAGCAAGCTGCACAACTCCTTGTCCAAGCTCTTGTTCTCTCCAGACTGGACTATTGTAATGCTCTCTTGGCGGGCCTTCCTGCATGTACTATCAAGCCTCTGCAACTGATCCAGAATGCAGCAGCCAGAGTGGTCTTTAATGAGCCAAAAAAAGCTCACGTTACCCCTCTCTTCATCAGGTTACACTGGCTACCAATAGCCGCTCGCATCAAATTCAAGGTACTGATGTTTGCCTACAAGACCACAACTGCCACTGCACCAATATACCTAAACTCGCTGGTTCAAACTTATGTGCCCTCCAGAAGCTTGCGTTCTGCAAGTGAACGACGCCTTGTGGTGCCATCCCAAAGAGGTACCAAATCACTCTCACGGACCTTTTCCTGGACTGTGCCCAGCTGGTGGAATGACCTCCCGATCTCAATTCGAACAGCTGAGTCTTTAGCCATTTTCAAAAGACATCTAAAGACACATCTTTTTCGCCAACACCTGACTAACTAATACTAACTTACCTATTCTATTTAAAAAAAAAAAAAAAAAAAAAAAAAAAAAAAAAAAAAAAAAAAAAAAAAAATCCTAGCTACGTGTACTGTGCTAGACTAACTGAGACTTGTCATGACACTTGTATACTGTTGCTCTCTCGATGTTCTGATTGCTTCTATTGTTCTCATTTGTACGTCGCTTTGGATAAAAGCGTCTGCAAAATGATTAAATGTAAATGTAAATGTAAATCTAGGGTTTCCGTAACAGTATATCTTTGCCTGTCCATTATTCTGAGTGCAATGCATGCTCAGTACATAAAGTGATTACATTCTCTTCATGCTGAAAATGTAAACCGCAGAAGGCTGTGCACTCAAATCTCATCTCACGTGGTCCAGGAACGATAACTTTGTTTTTGGCCCAAAGATGCATTCATCTTTTTCTCTTTTACCAAAGCACATAGATACAGTTTGCTCATAGTTTGATGTTTTTGGCTTATAAAACTTTGTCTAAAAGTTTTAATTTGAAAGGTTTTATGGTCAGACAGACAGAAAGTAAGTTAGATGAAGACATGAAAATCAATAAACATTAGAGCCCATTAAACTTCAACTGACCCTTCAGAAACCACATCAAACCAGTTCAGACCCAAACAAACCTCTTCAAACCCATTAGAGCTCATACGAGCACTAAGAAACCTCAACAAGGCATTACTTTCATGTTTCTATAGTTAGACATTTTTCAGTATGTTTGCTGCTTGGCCCCAATATAACTGCTTGCAACTCTTGTTTTTATTAGGGGCCAAGCACTAAAAGGGCTGTAACCTCTGATGTAATTATTATTCCTCCCCAAATGTTGTCTATGGCAGCACTATGAACCCTAGGAAGGAGAATAATGAAATTTGGCACACTTAAAGGGATGGCTCTCAATAGTAATTTGATTAAAGTGCCCTATTATGGATTTTTTCACAGCTCTAAGTGATTGAAAACATCCAAAAAGTTTTAAATCTGAAAGAGCACCGTGTATAAAGTTATTGTCTCTCAAAAGAAAGAGTCGACTCTGAATCATTGAATCATGGTAACGCTGTACACAAATCAGCACTGCTCACAAACACTGCTTTAAATGAATTCGACCAATCGACCAATCACAGCAGATTAGCGTCACGCAAAGGAGGGGTTTGGAAAAATTAATCGTTGAGCGAATCTTTTGGGAGTCGTTGAGCAAATAAAGTAAAAATAAATGCATATTATAAGAAAATGAAAGTGTTTTTTGACCTTGCATGCATGTCAACCTGTTGTTGGGGACTCACAAAACCCCCCAAAAACTTTCATAACCCATAATAGGGGCACTTTAATTCTGGCGTCTCTAGGGCCAACTCTATTACACCACCACAAGTTCACCAATTCTTAACTTTTGAACCCTTTGTCCTAGAAACAACATATGATCTTAATTTATCTCATGCTGATCAAAGTCAATATGTTACATTAGCAGCAGTTCCTATTTTGAAATCCACTATATTCCATATTTTCACTCCTCCTCCGTCAAATTCTGTCAGATGATTAACATGTGGCTCAGATGATAACTGGACCTAGCTGCACAGAAATGACTGAACAGAGCTTAGCATGGATGTTTAATTGACTGACGTTCTTAAAAGTTTAGTTAGTTGTTATGCTTTCAGATGATATCATAAAAAGTGTCATTTTGTGACGAGAAGCTGATTTGCTTTTTGAAAATTAAAATAGTATACCCAATAGGGCTGTCAATTTTTTTTTCTTCGAATTTCTAATATTTGTCGAATTTAAAATAAAACTCCACAACGTTTTTGCATTCGAATTTTAGGCTTATCAGCGACGCACAAGATGTGATGACGATGTAGGTGTCGTTACATTTTAATGCTTTTGTTAGTCTATCCAGTTGAACCCACTAGATTCGGCGCTGCTGTGTTGTTCATTCAAAATATTGCAGAAAAAGAGAACATCAATGTGGAGATGATCTTGTTTACGGTGAAACAGAAACCAAGCCGTTCACACAGAACACATATTTATCACATTTATAGTCAAGTCAAGTCACCTTTATTTATATAGCGCTTTTAACAATACAGATTGTGACAAAGCAACTGCACAATATCAAAATAGGAAAATAGTGAGTCAATAATGTAAAATGACAATTTTCATTTACAGTTTTCATAACAAATTCACAAAACTGAAACTAACTTTACTCATGGTTGCCTGTTTGGAGAGAGATTTTAATGACAAGGGCTGAATCAATGAATCAAAAAAATAAAAAATAAAAAAGTAAATAAATTATTAAATAAGTATGTAAGTAAGTACAGACACATTTCTCAAATAATCTTCTTTTATAGTCCACAGTTTATGTTGTTTAGGTTGTTGTAGCCTAAAAGTTTATGTGTAATAAATTCTATGTTGAATCAAATAAAATATTTATTTCTAAAGCTACTTAAAAAAAATAAAAAATAAAAATTTGATATTTTTCTCATTTTCACAATAATGGCTTACTTTAAAGCCATTATTGTGAAAATGAGAAAAGCATAAAATAAACTTTTTAAAAACTTAAATCACAAATTAATCACACATCAAATCTGGCTGAGAAGTTACCCCAAATGATAATTTAATTGTTTGTGGTAATTTCTCAGCCAAATTTGATGTGCGATTAATTTGTGATTAATTAGATTAATCGGCACATTGTGTAATTAATTAGATAAAAAAAATTAATCACTGGACAGCCCTATACAGTTTAGAACTAGGGAATGCATAGCATTTTTTTTGTTATTTGGCATGAGATTTTTTTTTTTTTTTTTACAATTTTGCACCAATTTAAGAAGCCTCGAACACACATATGACATAACGACAAAAATGTATTGTAAGAATTTGTTCCCTTGTTTTATGAATTTTAGTTAAATTGTGACAATGAATTATTTATTTTTTTTCATTTGTGGCCATGTTTTAATTCATTCCCTAGTTTTGATTTGGAAATTAATAAGTACATGTCCATGATTTACAAAAATGAATGAAAAATTTATTCTAAATGAAAGAATTAATAAATCCTGGGGAACAAATAAATTTGTGGTCGCTGGGGTATATTTGTAGCAATAGCCAAAAATACAGTGTATGGGTCAAAATTATCGATTTTTCTTTTATGCCAAAAATCATTAGGACAATAAGTAAAGATCATGTTCCATGAAGATATTTAGTAAATTTCCTACCGTAAATATATCAAAACTTAATTTCTGATTAGTAATATGCATTGCTAAGAACTTCATTTGAACAACTTTAAAGGAGATTTTCTCAATATTTAGATTTTTTTGCACCCTCAGATTCCAGATTTACAAATATTGTCCTATCATAACAAACCATACATCAATGGAAAGCTTATTTATTCAGCTTTTTATGATGTATAAATCTCAATTTCGAAAAATTTACCCTTATGACTGGTTTTGTGATCCAGGGTCACATATATATATATATATATATATATATATATATATATTATATATATATATATTATCCCAGCATATCATAAGCATGGCTCTGTACCGATTCCCTCAATCAATAAAAGGCAACAACTTTGCCCACTATTCATTTTCTATCTCCATTAATCGAATAACATAATTATCAAATGTATACTTTTTAATATTTTGGACACTGCCTTCCAAATCCATTTGGCTCAACAATCCGTGGGGTCACAAGCCCCGTGTTAAATGATGTAGAGCGATGGAGATCAGGAGTTTGTGTAATCACATCTCATCTAGGGTTTCTGTAACAGTATATCTTTGCCTGTCCATTATTCTGAGTGCAATGCATGCTCAGTACATAAAGTGATTACATTCTCTTCATGCTGAAAATGTAAACCGCAGAAGGCTGTGCACTCAAATCTCATCTCATGTGGTCCAGGAACGCTAACTTTGTTTTTGTCTTTGTTTTTGGCCCAAAGATGCATTAATCTTTTTCTCTTTTACCAAAGCACATAGATACAGTTTGTCATGGTTTGATGTTTTTGGCTTATAAAACTTTGTCTAAAAGTTTTAATTTGAAAGGTTTTATGGTCAGACAGACAGAAAGTAAGTTAGATGAAGACATGGAAATCAATAAACATTAGAGCCCATTAAACTTCAACTGACCCTTCAGAAACCACATCAAACCAGTTCAGACCCAAACAAACCTCTTCAAACCCATTAGACCTCATAAGAGCACTAAGAAACCTCAACAGACCACAAGGCATTACTTTCATGTTTCTATAGTTAGACATTTTTCAGTATGTTTGCTGCTTGGCCCCAATATAACTGCTTGCAACTCTTGTTTTTATTAGGGGCCAAGCACTAAAAGGGCTGTAACCTCTGATGTAATTATTATTCCTCCCCAAATGTTGTCTATGGCAGCACTATGAACCCTAGGAAGGAGAATAATGAAATTTGGCACACTTAAAGGGATGGCTCTCAATAGTAATTTGATTAAAGTGCCCCTATTATGGATTTTTTCACAGCTCTAAGTGATTGAAAACATACACAAAGTGTTAAATCTGAAAGAGCACCGTGTATAAAGTTATTGTCTCTCAAAAGAAAGAGTCGACTCTGAATCATTGAATCATGGTAACGCTGTACACAAAACAGCACTGAGCTCACAAACACTGCTTTAAATGAATTCGACCAATCGACCAATCACAGCAGATTAGCGTCACACAAAGGAGGGGCTTGGAAAAATGAATCGTTGAGCGAATCTTTTGGGAGTCGTTGAGCAAATAAAGTAAAAATAAATGCATATTATAAGAAAATGAAAGTGTTTTTTGACCTTGCATGCATGTCAACCTGTTGTTGGGGACTCACAAAACCCCCCAAAAACTTTCATAACCCATAATAGGGGCACTTTAATTCTGGTGTCTCTAGGGCCAACTCTATTACGCCACCACAAGTTCAAAAATTCTTAACTTTTGAACCCTTTGTCCTAGAAACAACGTATGATCTTAATTTATCTCATGCTGATCAAAGTCAATATGTTACATTAGCAGTAGTTCCCATTTTGAAATCCACTATATTCCATATTTTCACTCCTCCTCCTTCAAATTCTGTCAGATGATTAACATGTGGCTCAGATGATTACTGGACCTAGCTGCACAGAAATGACTGAACAGAGCTTAGCATGGATGTTTAATTGACTGACGGCTCTTAAAAGTTTAGTTAGTTGTTATGCTTTCAGATGATATCACAACTGAACATCTTCATAAAAAGATGTGTCATTTTGTGACAAGAAGCAGATTTTTTTTTGAAAAGTAAAATAGTATACCCAATAGAGCTGTAATTTTTTTTCTTTGAATTTCTGATATTCGTCGAATTTAAAATAAAACTCCACAACGTTTTTGCATTCGAATTTTAGGCTTATCAGCGACGCACAAGATGTGATGACGATGTAGGTGTCGTTACATTTTAATGCTTTTGTTAGTCTATCCAGTTGAACCCACTAGATTCGGCGCTGCTGTGTTGTTCATTCAAAATATTGCAGAAAAAGAGAACATCAATGTGGAGATGAGTCTTGTTTACGGCGAAACTGAAACCAAGCTGTTCACACAGAACACATATTTATCACATTTATAGTCAAGTCAAGTCACCTTTATTTATATAGCGCTTTTAACAATACAAATTATGTCAAAGCACCTGCACAATATCAAAATAGGAAAATAGTGAGTCAATAATGTAAAATGACAAGATTAAACACTCAATTTTCAGCTAAAGGCATTTCATTGTTGAATTCAGTGATGGCATCATTCAGCTCAGTTCAGTTCAAAAAGTTTCTGTTCAATCAAGTCGACGATATTGCTGGAAATGAATAGGTACATATTTATTTATATATTTATAGGTACATCTATCAGCAATGCACTTGTGTCTCACACAATAGAGCTACATGTTTAGAAAGCCATGCAAAATTAACATAAGTTCAACTTTTAAAAAACACGTCTCGAGACTTTATAGCAGTTTTTCCTCATCCCACAGCATCTCATGTTTTTAAATGAAAAAGTACTCTTTGTGATTGGTTTATTAAACTTTACATACATGCATGATGCGGTTTTGTTTCTAATTGTTTAAGCAACTTTATTAATTATATATGGTTTATAAACATTATTTTAAACATTATGCACTTTTTTCAAAGATAGTCCTGTTATTTTTTTGCTTTGAATAATCGTGCATTAGTAATATTTTGCTCGATGCACCTCTTGTGGCCTCAGAAGAGAAGCCAAAAGCTTTTTCCCCTTAATAGAAATTATGCCTTTTAAATTCGAATATTGATAATATTTGAGTACAAAATTCGAATTTAGTTTTTGAGCCATTTTGACAGCCCTAATACCCAACACAACTCAAACACAAGTCAACTTAAATAAAACCCTGCTGAAAGAGTAAATCAGAAAGATACAGTATTCCCACATTATATGATGTTTGTGATTGAGAGGGAGTTTGGTGTGTTATTAAAGTTATTAAATCCAAATGTAAAGAGGTTCAGTATTCTCGGAGATTAAACATGTATTTGAGTCAGTTGTTAAACAAACTAACACACTTGCTGATTCTGAACCACCTCCAGTAGCTCAGATCTGAATGAGAAAACAGAAACAGGACCTACCTCCGATGTCTGGTCGCAGCTTGTTATCGTAGCCGTCTAGTAAGCTGTTCAGAATATGTGTGACGTCGCTCTCGAACACTTTGGGGGTCAGAACCCAGGTTTTGTTTGCCACTTCATCATCATCACTTTCCAGCTGGACAGAGCTAATGGGGAAACATTAAAAAGGTGAATCAAAGTTGATAATCTGTCACTCTTGTACATGTCCTATAAATGCATGCTTTTATTTCTGTGGTCTCTAGAATGTAAGCTAAGATCGTGTTGACTTTGGTTTGACAGCATAGCAAATGTCCATCTGATCTGGTTCTGCTCGTATACCTGATCTTGTTAACAAGCCGTCAAGCGAGTGTACTGTAAATCTGTATTTCCAGCTGAAAGCACACATTTTGTTGAAATGTCTTCCAAAGAGCCACTAATGAATGTTTATCGAAATGACACAGTTTGCAAAAATGCACACTGCAAAAAATGCTTTTCTTTCTTAGATTTTTTGTCTTGTTTCCAGCCAAAATATCTAAAAAACATTCTTAAATCAAGGATTTTCTAGGCAAGTAAATCTTGTTTTCAGAAAAAACTAGTCAAAATTAAGTCAGTTTTTGCTTGAAACAAGCAAAATAGTCTTGTTTTCTGTTTGAAATAAGATTAGCAGATTGGCAGATTATTTTGCTTGTTCTAAGCAAAAACTATAATTTTGACTTTTTTTTTCTTCTTCTGAAAAGAAGGCAATAATTATTACTTGTCTAGAAAATCCTTCTTGATTTAAGAATTTTTCGATATTTTGGCTGGAAACAAGACAAAAAATCTAAATAAGAAAAGCATTTTTTGCAGTGCATAATTGAATGTATATAAAACAAAATTAGTACTCTTTCCCAGCATTGAGAGCTTTTTTCAGCTGTTATATGGTAGGAGATGCTATTACACATCTTCTGAAAGATTACTGAATCTCTGGATCAAAACATGGTGAAGAAGATGCAGAAACACGTGATTATGTGTAAGCAGACGCATATGTATAATATCTTAACCATCAAACATTAAACTGCAAATTAATCAAATCTGCCTAATGTTAGCAAATGAAATGTTGACGCAGAAAGTGTTACACCGCTGTAAAGCTTTGGATGTGTTGATAAAGTGATCAACTCCATCTATATTTTGATAATATGATCCGGACAAAAAGCTTTTTGTTCAAAATTTTGCTTTTTGATTAAACTCGCCCACATTCAAGTGATAATAAAAAATAATACATGCAGCTAGAATAAAATGGTTTGTTTTGTTTAAAAGCACAGGCTCTGTTCTTTCTTTTGACATATTGCATGTTCAGATATTCATGCAACAAAATATTCTGGGGGACTTGACAATTTTGTGAAAATGATCAAAAATGCTGGCACCTAATAAACTACAGTAATTATTTCAAGAAGACTTGACTGATCTCTGAATCTTTTGCATAGAGCACATGGAAATGTTAACAAAACAGAGACATCAATCACATACAAACACAAAGTATCTAAAATAGCAATTATAAATGACAAAAAATGAAAAGCAATGCTTCTCCTGGGCTTCACACAACAGATGGAAGCAGATTCAGGACGCACGTGTTCTTAACTCTACTGAACTGAACAGGCTGCTGTGATTTCCATAATTGGACATGCAACAAAGTTTTTTTGCAAAAAGACCCTTTAACTAGTATCATAAAAAGGGGCGCCACCTAGAGGAGGACACAGATAGCGTTCAGTCTTCAGAGTGTGGGTGTGATGGTGGAGGCTGGAGACAGACAGACGTACAGTAATAATGTTGCATTAGACGTGGAAATATGCTCTCGCTCTTTCTCTCTCGCTGGCAGCGCTCCCAGAATCAGATTGTGAGAGGAAGGTGCGACAAACGCAAGCCTCTGTTTTGCATCTACAGCATTATCTCATGTGTTCTATGAGAATAGGCTATAAATCATTTTAATCACATGCTAATGTGTTTCATAAACTACCTGCTTGGGTTAATAGTAGAGTTTATGTTTGCATAGCAGTGCACAGCGGCTATATATTTGATATCCATCCATCCATCCATCCATCCATCCATCCATCCATCTAACCTATGTAATTTATTAAACTATTAAAGTATGCCAGAGGCAGAGTGATGCAATCATTCCCAAATGCACAGCTGCTATATTTTTGATATCTTGAACATCCATCTATCCATCTATCCATCCATCCATCCATCCATCATCCATCCATCATCTGTCCGTCCGTCCGTCCGTCCATCCATCATCCATCCATCTATCTATCTATCTATCTATCTATCTATCTATCTATCTATCTATCTATCATCATCTATCTATCTATCTATCTATCTATCTGACGGACGGTATCCTCCATCCATCCATCCATCCATCCATCTATCTATCCATCCATCCATCCATCCATCCATCCATCTATCTATCTATCTATCTATCTATCTATCTATCTATCTATCTATCTATCTATCTATCTATCCTATGTAATTGATTAACATATTAAAGTATGCCAGAGGCAGAGTGATGCAATCCTTCTCAAATGAATGCTGAGGACCTTGGCAAATCAATCAGAAAACAATGGATGGTGTGTGAGGCAGTAACCATGGAGTCAGTAGAAGACAGAAAAGCACATCCTTGAGAGAAACATGTGACTGAGAGCAAACACATCAGAAACATTTCAGAAAGGCCAGACTGTAACACCTCCAATGCATTTCACTGTACATTAATACGGGGACCCTAGTGAAAAATAAATATTACAAAATTTTCATGCTAATATACTACAAATACATTTACATGCTTATGTACTGAATACCCAGAAATTGGATACTAAACTGGTATACTTCAAGTCTGCTAAACTGGAACAACTAATTTTGTACTTAATGCACTTTAATTGTACAGAAGTAGTGCTGAAGTGATATACTGAAGTATATTTGATTGTGCTAAAGTGGAACTATTACAAGTATACTTCAGGTACACTTTAAATATCTTGCATTTAAAGGCTGATATCATTCAAAGATCATACAATCTTCATCAGCGGTGACATTAAAACACATTTTAGGCTTAATATTAAGAAATGTGCATTGTGCACAAGTAGTACTCCAAATAAAGTTTAATTATGTGTGACTCTGGACCACAAAACCAGTCATAAGGGTCAATTTTTCGAACAATAGGACAATATTTGACTGAGAAAGAACTATTTGAAAATCTGGAATCTGAGGGTGCAAAAAAATCTAAATATTGAGAAAATCATCTTTAAAGTTGTCCGAATGAAGTTCTTAGCAATGCATATTACTAATCAAAAATGAAGTTTTGATATATTTACAGTAGGAAATTTACTAAATATCTTCATGGAACATGATCTTTACTTAATATCCTAATGATTTTTGGCATAAAATAAAAATCAATAATTTTGACCCATACAATGTATTATTACTACAAATATACCTGTTTTACTTATGACTGCTTTTGTGCTGCAGGGTCACATATTTTTTATATCAGTAAATATCTCGAGTCATATGTCAGTAAATATGTTAATAGATTTGAACTATACTTAGTGTGAAATAAATGTATTTTAAATATATAACTTTTTTACTAGGTGAGGAAGCACCACATCATGACAGTCTTTTCAACAACAAACAGCTTCTGAAGCCCATTTAAAAGCTTCCCGCTGAACTCTACACATATTCCTTTTAAGCAGTTATCAAAAATGAAGACTTTTAGCATCCCAGAACAGTTTAGATAAACTGAACATCAGTTAGACCTGTCACAACGATTACATAATTATCTCATCAAGATGTTAGTGGATTATTACTAATAACTGCGATCACTGGGCACTTCACATTTCAATCACACATTGCATTGCGTGTGATGGTCTGTCCATCTGTCTAGAGGTCCCTTGACGCTAGAATAGCCTCCAGCAAACCTGTGACCCTACAGAGGAGAAGCGCTTTGGTGCATGGATGGACACTGCATTACAAACAAATGATTTTATAAGTGAATACTAGAAATTATTTGACATTTCAGACCATCCTGAGTTATTCTGAACACAAAGCACTACAGGTTTATTTTACCGTCACAGCTGTGTAATTACAAAACATTTTTTATCTATGTTACCATACAAAGATAATGCAACAAAACATGCAACATGCAACAAAAAAGAAGAGATTTATCCTTAAAACAGAATGAGATAAAATATAACATATACAATAATGTATATGTATAGAACTGCTTTATTATTGTGTTTACATTATTGTATACTGTATGAGTAACACTTTATTTTAGGGTCTCTTAACTAGTTGCTTATTAGCATGCATATTACTAGAATATTAGTCATTTATTAGTAGTAATTAATGCCTTATTCTACATGACCTTATTCTATCCAATACCTAAACTTAACAACTACCTTAATAACGATTCATAAGCAGCAAATTAGGAGTTTATTGAGGGAAAAGTCATAGTTAATAGTGAATAAGTGTTCCCTATTCTAAAGTGTTACCCAATAATGTAATATATACTCAACTACAGAAAGTCTTCATTCATGTCAAATGAAAGCTTGTGGGTTTAATTGAACTGCCTTAAAAATAAACTGCTGCCTTTCAATTAATCACTGATCACAACAATTATCATATAATATCAATTAATTACCTGCAATAATAGTGATAATAGCATAATAGTGACAGCCCTAATATCAATGAAGTTAATATAATTCACACATTTTTCCAGCAGTTTAATTGTTGCGTCTGTAATGTGAAACTTTAAAAAAATACCGATATCATACAGAGCTGGAGTGCACTGGAGCTGCTCTTCTATTGAGAACACTAGACATGGAGAGTTTAGAATACAATACACTGTACTACATATATTAAGAGTGCATTTTACAACATGCCTGTTCCAGTAATTGTCATATTAGAAATAAAATCCATAAATATAGCCTCAAATGGTGATTATCAAGGGGCAAGGACAAATGACTCAAGTAGACGATAAAGTGATACAATGGCCATGCAAAAAAAAAAAAAACAATTTTAGAAGTATTATATACTGTATGTATTATAGCAGAAGATACAAATAATACTGAATTTGTTTCAGTCGCACAGCTATCAATCTTCTTTTTTCCATTAGAACGGCTGTGGCTTCTGGTGTCATGCACTTCCAGCTATTTGCTGCGTGATATCACACACTAGCGTTTCATACCATATTATTTTTATGTATCGTCTTAATTATAAAGCATAACAGTTTTACCGTTTACTGCACTTTGCCATTCTTCTTGTTATTACTCTACAGCGGCTAATGAATCAGAAGACTGACATTCACAGAAAACTGCTTTTCTGTGTTGAAAAATAAGGTGGATACATTGAGTTTTAAACAAATATGTTTCAATATCATTAGGAATATAACAATATATAACAATAATTGGTAACACTTTAGAATAGGGAACACTTATTCACTATTAACTATGACTTTTCCCTCAATAAATTCCTAATTTGCTGCTTATTAATAGTTAGTAAGGTAGTTGTTAAGTTTAGGTATTGGGTAGAATTAGAGATGTGGAATAAGGTCATGTAGAATAAGGCATTAATATGTGCTTAATTACTACTAATAAATGGCTAATATTCTAGTAATATGCATGCTAATAAGCAACTAGTTAAGAGACCCTAAAATAAAGTGTTACCCAATAATGTAACATTTAATGATCTATATAAGTATTTTAGACATCACAGATCTCTCTCTCTCTCTCTCTCTCTCTCTCTCTCTCTCTCTCTCTCTATACTGTAAATACACTACACGTCAATATACTGAACTATTTATGGATTTTTTAGCCTGAGACCTAAAGGATTTCCTCTGGACAGCATATTAAAGCTGATCTTTTAGAAATTGCTGTTAGTCCCACGAGCGTCAGGGTAATTCCTGAAATTCAGCAGAATGCCCTGTTGTGCATGAGTACCAAGTTTTGTGAAGTTTTTCAAATAACAGGAAACTTTTTGGTGAGGAAATGGATCAAATATAATCAGCTGATTTGGGGGCACTGAAAGATTCATAAGACTTTACTGAAGAAATTACTGCTCCAAGAGTTATCAGCAAGAACTTGCTATTGTAGTTTGATGCTGGCGGCCATGTTTGTTTGTTTGTTTGTTTATCCAAATGAAATTGGAAGAATATTTTAGCATCTGCCAAGGATAAGAGGCAAAACCATTTGCAACTTCACTGAATACATACGGCTGAGGAGTTATGTGCTTTGTTTGTGTTCTCAGAGCGTCCAGAGTGTCTTTGTGTATCATGTTTTGGACCTCTGCATGGATATCTGCTTAATCTAACAATGGCTCAATTCATTAATATGCACTATGCCAGACCAATTAATTCGCCTATACCTTCACAACCCTTGGCCGTATCAAAATTCTTTTGATTATTATTATTTTTTTTATTTTTTTGCGAGCATGGTATAGATCTGTTCTGTGCAAAATTTGGTGAAGATCAGATTAACAGTCCAGGAGAAATATTAAAAAGTAAGGAACATCCCCAAAATGTTTTGATTGTAGCTCTTATGGTTCCAGAGACACATGAACCAAAACAGCAATGACCTTATTATAGTGCCACCGTTTCTGATGTACAGATGCTTTTAGGGACGAAAAAGAATAATAATAACTAGAAGAATAAGAAAAGACTAATGTGATGTATTGTCAAGTATGGTGACCCATACTCGAAATTGGTCCTCTGCATTTAACCCATCCAAGTGCACACACACAGCAGTGAGTAGTGAACACACACACTGTGAACACACACCTGGAGACTATATTCACTGCTTGAATCATTAATAAACACTCTTGCCTGGATTGGAAAATAAGCTTTTTCATTTGCTTTAAATTAAAAATTCCTTATAAATAAACAAATAAATGAACAGAACAGAAGTAAAACCTTATGATTTTTATGAGTTTTATAGGCCTACCCAGGGGCGATTCTAGGATTTTCATTTTAGGGGGGCTCAGCCCCCAATGAGGGTATAATAATAAAAAATAAATAAATATTTACAAAAAAATTGATTAATAGGGTAGGATGGTATACTACACTTATTGCAGTATTCCACTGTATTGCATAGATGGGTATAACATCCGAGTACTGAACAAGCCAAATACAAGTCTACCTGATCTCTCTCTCTCTCTCACACACACACACACACACACACACACACACACACACACACACACACACACACACACACACACACACACACACACACCTGTTTACTGTACAAACCAAAATGTTTACTGTTTGTATTACTAGTACAAATCTCTTTCTATGCTCAAGTACAAACATAAATAATATTAGGTTCTATATAAATTCAATTCAAACAATAAAAAATATATTTTTTTTAATTAATACAAAACACACACACACAATGTTTCAATCTCTGTCAATCACTCTGATATGCAATTAAAATGAGTGCACTGACCGAGTGCTGTCTGTCACTGTCTTTAATCATTTTTATGCATAACTGTATGGTAGCCACATGCACTGTAATATTATGTTCTATATTGAAAGCTAAATTTTAAAATGAAAATGCCAATAACGTGATCGTTTTATAAAGTATGCGTTCATATGTGTTAAGGGCTTTCGCTGAAGGAAACAGCTGTGGTGTGATGAGTGGTGAATGCAGCGAAAACTTTACAGAAGATTGGAAACCGATTGCTCTCCCAAGACTTTTTGTAAACTGTATTTATGCCAAAGAACGGCATAGATGTAGATACTATAACAATCTATCGATAAACACACACCTCTGCGCCACCGAAGTCTGTGGATTGAAGAACGCGCAGAAAGATGGGGAGGAGCTGCGTTTTCATTTGAAATTTAAAGGGGAAGAATCCCAAGATTTTTAGGGGGGCTGAGCAGCAATTTAGGGGTGCTAAAGCCCCCCTAAAAATGGCCTAGCAACGCCCATGGGCCTACCACACCATAATTTATTCAGAATCAGTATTGGGGAAGATACTTTTAAAAGTAATGCAGTACAATATTGCGTTACTTCTTAAAACAGTAACTGATTGTGTTACTTAGTTACTTTTCATGGAAAGTAATGTTACTTTTGCATTGCTTTTTCTAATCTGGGCTGGGCTTGCTTGTTCTTTTTTAATATAAAAATGTCTATTTCTGGCAAATGTAAAGCCGTTTCACACCAAAAGTGAAATTAATAAGCCTCAGGCTGAAGGACATGTAAATTCATATCTGTACAGTAGAGGACGCAGGAGAAGAAAGTTCAACTATAAAAAAAAAACACAAATGTTATGTTTATTTAAAGTCATTTTTGCTTATTCGTATTAGTCTAGAACTACAGTAAGATCATGTTCACACAGCGCTCTGCACTTACTCCTGATTTCTCTTGACATGAGGACAGGAGAGCTGTCAGACAATACATGAAAAAACAAAGTAGCTATCCTTACTTATTTGAGAAAGTAACTCCAGTAAATTAACCCTCTATGGTATGCAATATGATATCAATGAGGAAAAAATAATTTGTGATGTTTTTCCTGCTTAAAATGGGACACTATAACAATATCAATAAATATTTTCATTTTATTTTTTATTTTTTTAAAGTTTGTTGCCTGAAGGCAACAACAAATTTAAACATTTGACATTTTCATGCATAAAAAATAAATATATTTATTGTTTTCTTTAACCAAATACTTGAACAGTTAGTTTTATCTAGTTTTTAATGTATTGCATATCTCCTATTTAATAAAATGCAATTTCATATCCAGCTGTTGCTCTCAGGCAACATTGTACCATCGTGGATCACAAGTATAACCAAACCATCATATCAGTTATCATATCAAAACATTACAATCAGAGTCGTTTCAAGGTAAAAAATTTAAATCAGCATAACCTTATCCTAATATGCACCTTATCCTTAAAAGCATGCACATACACACACAAGCACATGCATGTAAAATCTCCTTCACTAATGACACCTCACTGCTTGTGAAAGCTGAGAAAGTTCAAGTTCAAGTTCAAGTTCAAGTTGAGCTTTATTGTCATTCCGCTGCATGTGGGGACATACAGTGGAACGAAATGTCGTGCCTCACAGGACCATGGTGCTACATAAATACAGACATACAACAATTCCTCTCAACAGAAAAATCATAATATGTGCAAATATAGTATCTGAATTACTATTTTTACAAATGCATTACAAAATTTTGCAAAAATGCAAATACATTTAGATAATTCTAACTCTTTTCCTTACAAATATCATATACTTGTATTATAACCTAGCAGGCCTGCGATTCCATTACGGTACAATGTTGCCTTGAGGCAACATTCATTTTTTTGTAATTTCCTAAAATACATTTGATGATATATAATGTAAAGTTTTTGAAAATACTTATTTACTTACTAATGAAGATGACTCAGATTTTTTGTAGGCAATTATATGATAAAATGGTATAAATGATCATGTGACAGTCCTGAAATTGGAAGCAAAATGGACCCCTGTGGGTCATGTGACCACTTTTTTGCAATTTCATTGATTAGTGTTTGAGTTCTACTACCCCGAGATAGCATTTATCAATTAAATGGGTGTCTAATTTTATAAAAAAAAACTAAAATAAAGTATGTTGCCTGGAGGCAACATGGTACCATAAAGTAATGTGTTACTTTACTAGTTACTTGGAAAAAAGTAATCTGATTACATAACTCATGCTATTGTAATGCATTACCCCCAACACTGTTCAGAATGCAATGTTAAGCTCATAATGATCTCTGTTTGATATTAAAGGTTTAGCAGAGTTAACCTAGCCTTTCACATTAAAGTCTGTGCCGATAGTCTCGTGGGCAGCTCGCCGACATATACAAGGTTTAATGTTTTTTGAAGGAAACTAATGGGACATGAGCTGCCAAGTCCAATGTTATCTACCACAATGTGCATTTTCAATTTTTTTGCAGCCAAAGGTCCTAAAAAGGCTTAATTTCTCTTCATGCAAAGTATAATGGTATACAACAATTTACTATGAAATTGTTTAAATTTTGCAATATCTTATGTGTGAGGAAATAACTTGAACCTGACTGCATGGCTCAAATGGCTCCTGTGTGGTGGTGAGAACATTGCATCAGATTTTCATTTCATCCTTATTGAGTATAATGAAGTAATCTGCCTGCTTATTGCAATTCAATAATCAGCCCATGCAGCAATGCAGGAAAACGCTCACCGTAACCCCTTTGTAATGGTTCTCAGTATAAGACAGCTCATAATGAAAAGGAGATGCTATTTCCCTTGATGGGACGCTGATGCCATTTTTGTTTATTGGGCTCAGCTCCTCTACTGAATTACACCATCTGCTGCATGTAGCCTACTTGTCCATCACTAGTCCAGAAAGAGGCTGAGGACAGGCAGAAGAAATCAAATGTGTCCATCTGCACTGTCCTGAAGATAAGGTGCTATTAACAATACATCAGCTGACCTGTAATGGCCTTCAGTTCCCTAATTAGATGACCTTTAAACAGTCTGGATATTCACAGATCTTAAAGCTTAATCCTAACTAAATAAGATCGGTCACGCTTTATTTTAATGTCCAATTCTCACTATTACTAACTATAAACTACAACGTTTCCTCAATGAACTCCTAATTTGCTGCTTATTTATATTTAGCAAGGTAGTTGTTGAGTTTAGATATGGTGTAGGATTAAGGGATCTAAAATATGCAGAATAAGGCATTAATATGTGCTTTATAACAGCTAATATGCTAGTAATGTGCATGCAAGTAGTTTGAATTGGTCCTTAAAATGAAGTGTTACCATAAAATCAGTTTGGAGTTTAAATAGGGTCAGTTTTAATATTCAAAAATAATTATTTGAAAAACGAATTGATACACCATTGCAGCTTCTGTTGACTAGTTTCGCTTCAGGCCTGTTTATTTTGCTCTCCTAACTATGCATGATTATATTTTTTGGGCTGCAACTCACCAACTGAGAACCACTGATTTATGAAACTGGACCAACATTGATTTTTTTTTCTTTAAAGTACAGCCAATTTTTTACTACTGCCCTTTTCAATTTGTTTTAAGCAAGGAAATCAAAGACATAGCAAATATTTGTATTTATGTATCAGTAAGACTTCAATAAACTCGCTTTTACTGTGTTCTGGACATTTGGGAAGATGAGAGAGTAACTTCTGAATATCATAACGTACATCTGCAACACACCGCATGCATTTGGGAGTCAGCTTTCAAACATCTGAGCTTTGGTTCAGAACATCTTACGTGATAAGGTTGAGGTGTTACTACAGGCCTTGCTCTTAAACCAGCATGCTGAGAGATATCAAAGGCAGCAGCAATCTTTTCATCACACCACGAGTCAGTGTATTAATCCCTGTGGTGCAACTCTAGATGAAAATGTCATGTAGTGTCGGGGTGCCACCGACACGTGCCACCGGTGCCACACTGATGAGCTTCTGATCCCCGTGAATCGGACACTTGCCTGATCTATTCCTTGTGGGTCAGAAAAATATACCCCCATATCATTCAAACAGCCTAATGAACAAAGTGATTTAGGTGTAAAATAGTAGAACACCTATAGTCTTAAAGGGATAGTGCACCCAAAAATGAAAATTCTGTCATTAATTACTCACCCTCATGTCGTTACAAACCTGTAAGACAAATTAAGATATTTTTGGAGAGTATCACATATGTAAACAACTTATCTGCATACATACATTGCATACATATGTGATACTCCCCAAAATGGCGCTATAGGGTGACTCGGAGGAGATGAATTGTTGAATAAAGTTGTTATTTTTGTTTTCTTTGCACACGAAAAGTATTCTTGTAGCTTCGTAAAATTACGGTTGAACCGCTGATGACACATGGATTATTTTAACGATTTTCTTGCTATGTTTCTGGGTCTTGATCGTGTTAGGATCCTTGCTGTCTATGAGAGTCAGAGAGCTCTCGGATTTCATCAAAAATATCTTAATTTGTGTTCTGAAGATGAACGAAGGTCTTACGGGTTTGAAACGACATGAGGGTGAGTAATTAATGAGAGAATTTTCAATTTTTGGGTGAACTGTCCCTTTAAGTAGATTAGAGAGATAACCCTGAGTGACAGCACTAGCAGTTGTCAATACTATTCCTTCAATCTGTTAAGAACAATTTCTGCTCCTAGGTTTGCACAGCTCCTGTATTGACAGTTTGAATCAAAAACTCAATAACTCAATAACTGTACACAAGGTCTAGCTGTCCTTTCCCAATCAATTATCACTAGCCTATCTCAAATATACATGCCTTTCTGGACGGATGCACTATATATGGAACAACAGCTATGCTAATTATGTCTCTATTTGTTTCTCTGTTTCTGCCACGGGATTAACATCCTTCACAAGCTTCAGTCTGGATCCAACCTTTAAATGATCTGAGATGACCAAACACTGATGCCAACCCCTCAGAGGACCTCAGAGGATGCCAGCCCTCAGACAACATACAGAATTACCAAATTTTGCCATAAGTTAAATATATTAAATTTCTACAGTATATAAATATATTGTAGAAACTTAATTTCCTGTAAAGCTGCTTTGCAACCATTGTATCGTAAAAGGCGCTATACAAATAAACTTGAATTGAATTGAATGTGAAATTGGCTGGGATGTATGATAGAAACATGTTATGACATCAAATCTGTGCCTGATAGCAAAAATATTGAATGCATTATCCTGAAAATGGAAAGCAAGCATTATATTACAAAGTACTAGTTAAATAAGAACATAAGCAGGCTTTTACTATAATTACAATAGATGCCTCTGTCAGTAATCTCCTCGAACGTAGAAAGCCCATGTGACTGATGCAACTAAAAGGTGATCAAATGCACAATGTTTTCATTTAAATTTGTATGCTTCGGTCAAAATCCCCCCAAAAACTAAAACAATGAATACCTACAGTGCTTTGTGATCAGAAGATTCAATAATATATGTAGGTCAGAGGTGCATATCAAAATAATAGCTTCATTTCAAAATTACGGTAACACTTTAGAATAGGGATATTTATTCACTATTAACTACGACTAGTTCCTAATTTGCTGCTTATTAATAGTTAGTAAGGTAGTTGTTAAGTTTAGGTATTGGGTAGGATTAGAGATGTAGAATAAGGCATTAATATGTGCTTAATTACTACCAATAAATGGCTAATATTCTAGTAATATGCATGCTAATGAGCAACTAGTTAAGAGACCCTAAAATAAAGTGTTACCAACATGACTATTAGTTTTACTTTTGCACGCACTGCACTTGGATCTCAGGGAACCAAACAAAAAGCCAATCTCAACAAAACATGACACTTAAACCCCCTGATAGTCATTTTATTTCTTTATTTCAGTACTTTAACATTATTATTTGCTTGTGGTGCTTGTGTTACGTGTCCACGCTCAGACTGTGTAGCTACAGGCCAGATTTATTCCTGATTCTTCATCAGCAGGTGGAGAGGAGGAGTCAATCCATGACTTAAATCTTCTTAAACAAACGTCTTGACTCAAATGTCGTCAAGCTTTGAACTTTAGCCCTTGACTAAACACACTGAGAAATTGCATGCTTTTGCATCTATCCTGATTCTGTCCTGAATTTGGTTTAATGGCTGTTTGAATCATGACACACCTCCAGACTGAACACGGTCATTATATAACTAGTATTAGTTATATAATTATTGCTATTATTATAATTATTATTAAGCGGACTGCTCGATAGCTTGACACACCACTGCCTCATTTAGTGATGTTTTAAGCCTATTTAAAGGGTTGCGCCACCAGCACCGTATAAAACACATGCAAGCCCCAATGTCGTATCAGATTTAATCTTCATACTGTTACAATGAAACATGCATCCATTCCTAGACTCTGAGGAGGACAGATTAGAGGAATCCATGGGAAACAGAGCAGCACCAATCACACATATAACGTTTGCGAACCAGAGCACACCAACATGATAAATTCGTCTGATATTCTTACCTCAAAGGAAGATGGGCGATTAGAAAAGCCCACAGACAGAGCTTGAGCGAGATCGCATTCAAGCATTTAGAGGAAAAATGAAAAGAAGCCATGATCACCATCTTGCTCTCTCTTCACGCAGACGGACGCGTCGCCTTTATTACTGCCTTTCTTCGCTATGACACATAGCAGATCGCGTCGGCTTTCGCGTCTCAGAGCCGTCAGAAACACAACAAGGCACGGCGAAGGCGAGCTCCTTCTCTCCTGAAATAATACTGGCAGATATCTGGAAATAAACGCAAGACCGGCTCCGGTTCAACTGCTGAATGTGTGAATGCAGATGAAGCGCGTGAAAGCGGATCTGATGCACGTCGCTGCAGCAATACAACACATGCGTGGTAGAGATGCATCCAAGCTCACATGCTTCTATTAATACAATCTCTCCATTATATCCAGATCATATTATAACAACGACAAAGCATCAACTCATGCATATTATGGAATCTTATTTTTGTTGTTGTTAATATTCGATTATATTATTATTACTTTTAAATACAACGATATTTAATAAAAGGGAATAAACAAATCCGAATTGTATGCTGTCGAGCAACTACAATGTGCGTGTTTATCGCGGTATTTTAGTGTCTTCGAACGCGACTTATCCAATCAGAATTCAGATACTGTTTTATGTAGGCTATTTTGTTAATGTATTAGAGGCGTTTATTAATATTAGAATTAAAATACAATGTTCTTAGACGAATAGGCCGGCTCTCTGCATTTGTACCTTGTGACATTGACTGTTTCTGTATGTTTTGCTCATATATTGAATTATTTTTTTATTTTATTTTATTAGTTTTTATTGTATTTAATTTTCTTTCTAGCTTGTTGGATGTGGAGATTTATGTCAGAATTATTTAACATGTCCATAAATGACAAAATTAAAGGTTGTGTGTGATTTGGAGTGTAAATAGCACTTATGTGTGTTTTTAGAGAGAGAGAGAGAGAGAGAGAGAGAGAGAGAGAGACTATCCTGATGTGAGCACAGGAAGCTGTCATCCCTCACAGCATGAGGTAAAAGAAAAGCATGGTAATTCCACGTGATATAGGCGACCAATCGCTGCTTACAGCTCACAGATGTCACATATGAGTCTAACTGAGGTAGAGTGACAGGATTTTAGTGACAACAGCTATTTATGAGAAGAAACTCAGTTTCAGCAGCATGTACAAATCTAGAGAGCATCAAGTGGAGGGGATTGTATTCTAGCACCATGGACAGCTCCACTGTGAAATCTCTGAGGAAACTAGGGGGAAAAACAGGTGACACTATATTTAGGGTGGCACGGTATCTATATGCATGTATGTGTTTATTTATTAATTCACCACTGTTTTGCAACCCTCCTAAAAATAAAGAGATAAATAGGTCAAATTATTAAATTTAAATTAAGTTATCCTCTAGCAATGCAGAAAACATTAGAATATCCCTTATATAACATGATGTGTCTAATGAATTAGCTAATGTTTTTAAGCGAGGCATTGTGGCTGAATGGTCCATCCACTTCTTTTAGCCACTGGGAAGGAATAAAATAGAAAACAGATTATAATTCAGGCTCCTGGCCTGTTCTACTTTCCACTATTGTCAGCTTATGCCATGAACGCTCAGTATTAGTGCTCAGTGCAAAAGTTAGCCATGGGACGTTTTGTGCCTGTGGTCATGCTTGGGTTGCTGGCTCATCCCTGAGAACACACAACACATGCATTCATTTTCATCTAATCTGTTATATTATCAAAAATCATTTAACTCAAATGCATGTCGGCAACTCCTGCCCAAAATATACTGTGCTGTTGGTGAGACCAATTGCTTGCATATTAAAATGTTGAACTTTTCTGTGTTTTCATATAATCATACATCGCTTCTTAGTTTAATAGGAGAGATAAAAGGGAAAGTTTGCACAAAACTGTTTAAATAAAATAATAATAAAACAGATATTATATAGAGATGGCAAAACAGAAGCTTACTAAAACATGCTGGACTATGACATACACATCCCAGTTGACGAAAGAAATGAGCATCTCTTATGGAAATAATTTTGTGGATAAATAATAATAATACTGTAGTAAAAAAATAAATAATGATAATGCCTTCATCCCCTCAGCTTGTTAAATTAACATGCATGGCTGTTTGTTTCCATCGGCTCTTTTCCAGATGTCGAACAAAGGCTTACAGAACAAAATAACGTATTTGTAATGAGGTGTAAAGAGTCCATGAAAAACATACTTGAGTAAAAGTACAGATACCTTACAGTGAAAATTACTCCACTACATGTTACAAGTCACCAATTCCCAAACAACTTGAGTCAAAGTCTTAGAGTATCTGATTTTAACAATACTTATGTATTTTACTTATAATAAATATAGGCTCAAAGATGCACTAGACAAAGAGACATGCCAGTCAAAAACTGTAATGTTGTGGAGAAGCTGGAGAAAACAGGCAGAGGCAAGGATCTGTGTGCAGGGATTTCATGGAAAAACTACAACAAACAATAAAAAACCACAGAGAACAAAGAACTGATTGACAGGCAGACACACATCCATTACATTCAACAACTCACAAAGAACTAAGGAAACACTAGGGCTATGTATACACAGGAGGCTAACAAGCTGAACAAGATAAGATACTGTGACGAGCGTCCCGAACACTCATTAGCGTTGCCCTGGAGACGGACGCGAAACACCTGCACCCGCTCATCACGGCTGGATCGGCCACACCTGAGGCTCGTTTGCCCACGGCCAGATAAGCCGTGCGAGGCTGGGTAATGGGGAGACTGGTCTCCTCTATGCAGAGAACTAATGTGCATACTCTTCTTGATTTCAGACGCCAGCGAGTGACCGATCCAGCTCTGCCACAAGCACAGCTCCTACTCACATCACCAAGGAAATCACCCACGGAGAGCACCGCACCTCCTCAGCAAGCCACTCTTCACTCTGCACCCTTTCTATGTGAATAAATCCACCCTCTGGGGTATTTATTTGAGCTCTCCTTCTCGTGTGATTCTTCCACCCCGTCACAGTGGTGGAGAATGCGGGCATGTGAAAAGGAAGCTTTCACTGACAAGTGATCTCCAGTTTCTCACCCCCCCTGTTTATTTGTGTTTCCAGAAAGGCGGTTACTCCTCCCCTCAGGATGGAAGAACTTCTCCGGCAGTTAACAGACGTCAGCCTGCGCCAGCACCAGATCGTAGAACACCTGGCCACACGCCAGGGCCAGGCTGACCAGGAAATTGCAGCCCTTAGCACGGCCGCCCTCCAGCACGTTCCGTTACCGGATCCCCGGGTACAAGCCACCCAGCTCCTGCCAAAAATGACCGCCCACGACGATGTGGATGCGTACTTGCAAATGTTTGAGAATACGGCTACCACAGAGGGATGGGACCCGGACGACTGGGCCCGTGCACTGGCCCCTCTCCTCACAGGTGAGGCCCAGCGTGCATTCTTCAGCCTCCCAACGACAACGGCGGAGAGATATGAGGATGTAAAGAGGGAAATTCTGGCCCGAGTGGGGCTATCTCCAGTGTGCGCGGCCCAGTATTTCCATGACTGGACGTACCAGTCTCGACATCCCGCTCGTGTCCAAGCCGCTGAACTCACTCGTCTGGCACATCACTGGCTGATGGTTGGAACACCCACGGCTGCCCAGGTAATGGAACGTGTGGTGATCGATCGCCTCCTCCGGGCCCTGCCCCGTGTTTTACACCAGGCGGTCGGCATGCGGAACCCCACAACCACGTTGGAGCTAGTGGAGGCGATTGAGCTGGCTGAGGCGGCCCACCGACGCGAGGCTGGGGAGTGAGTACCGCCTTTTCCTCGGAGGGTGGCTCCGGAGCAACGCGCGCCGGAGGGCATCTCGCGGCCAATAGACAGGACGGCGGCCCCCGAACCTCAGGACGAGTCCATGCCAACAGCGCCCTCTTCTCCCAAAGCTCGGACTTGGTGGGCAGGTTGTGTGGTGCACCAGGAGCTGCCTAAGGGAGCTCCAACGGCCGAGATTAAGATCAACGGCCGGCCGTTCAAAGCGGTCCTCGATTCAGGCAGCGCCATCAGTCTCGTCCAGGCGAAGATTCTTCCCCCGCCTTACGAGACCAAGACTGTACTGCCAATTACCTGCGTCCATGGAGATACGCGAGAGGTGCCCGTTTGACGCGTCACCATCTCGGCGACCCCGGGGTCCTGGCCCATAGAAGTGGGGCTCGTGAAGGATCTGCCGGTAACTGTGTTGCTAGGACGAGACTGGCCGGGCTTCGAGGCCCTGCTGAGCATCGCCACACAGCCTGCCAGCCCAAGAGGGGGCCACTGTGGACGGCGTCCAACGAAGAGGCCCAGCCGCCGCCCCGTTCTCTTGGCCTCTGACAGTGGGAGAGATGGTGAGTCCCCTTCCCTTAGTACTAACCTCTTCTATGATGTTTACCAGCAGGTCTCGGGAGGGGGCTCATTTGGCCTTGCCCAGCGGGAAGACGAGCGACTGAAACATTGTTGGTCGCAAATCTGTGTGATGGACGGCAAGGATACCCGGCCAAAACCCCATCCTCTCCCCCACTTTGTCGTAGAGAACGGCCTGCTCTATTGTGTCGCCCAGCGGAGGGGGGAGGAAAAAAAACTGCTGGTGGTTCCGCGCTCGAAGACGGAAACGGTCCTGAACTTGGCACATTCACATCCATTGGCAGGACACCTCGGCGCAGGTAACACCATCCAGCGCATCCGAGACCGGTTTCACTGGCCCGGCCTGGAGGCCGAGGTGAAACGGTTCTGTCAAGCCTGCCCAGACTGCCAGAAAACCTCACCCAAGCCACCTCCCCCCACGCCGCTCATTCTGCTGCCCATCATAGAGGTGCCCTTCGAGTGCATCGGGATGGATCTGGTGGGGCCGTTGCCGAAGTCGGCCCGGGGACATGAACACATCCTCGTCGTGGTTGACTACGCCACCCGGTATCCCGAAGCTATCCCCCTCAGGAAAGCCACAGCAAAGAACATCGCCCACGAGCTCTTCCTGTTGTTCAGCCGGGTTGGCATACCGACGGAGATTCTGACCGATCAGGGAACACCGTTCATGTCCCGGCTAATGGCTGACCTCTGCCAGCTGCTCCGGGTAAAGCAACTGCGGACGACCGTATACCACCCCCAAACGGACGGACTCGTCGAACGTTTCAACCAAACCCTCAAGCAGATGTTGCGACGAGTGGCAGTGGAGGACAGGCGGGACTGGGACCAGATGTTGCCATACGTCCTATTCGGTATACGGGAGGTCCCCCAGGCGTCCACAGGCTTTACTCCGTTTGAGCTCCTCTTCGGAAGACAACCTCGCGGACTGCTCGACGTGGCAAAGGAGGCTTGGGAACACCAACACCCCACCCCACACCGGTCCCTGGTCGAGCACGTCACCGAGATGAGGCAACGGATCGACCACGTCATGCCATTAGTCCGGGATCACCTGGCCAAAGCCCAGCAGGCCCAAGCGCGCCACTATAACCGTGCAGCTCAGCCTCGGGAGTTCCAGACGGGCGAACAAGTCATGGTGTTGGTCCCCACCGCCGCCTGCAAGTTTCTGGCCACTTGGCGGGGGCCGTATACGGTGGTGGAAAAGGTGGGACCAGTGACATACCGTGTACGGCAACCTGGGAGACGGAGCCCCCAGCAGCTGTACCACATCAACCTGCTGAAGAGATGGGTGGGGACCAGAGAACAGACCGTAGCCCTTGCCACCGTGGAGCCCGTTCTGGTGGACACCAACCCCGGTCTGTCGGCGGAGCAGAAGGCTGAGCTGCAACACCTGATCGGTCAGTTCTCGGATGTGTTCTCCTCCGTCCCCGGGAAAACCCAACTGGTCCGACACGACATTAAAACACCACCAGGAGTCATCGTGAAACAACAGCCCTACCGCATCCCAGAGGCTCGTCGGCAGGCTATTGAGGAGGAGATTCAACAGATGCTGAAGTTGGGGGTGATCGAACCATCACGCAGCCCATGGTCCAGCCCAATCGTTCTGGTCCCAAAGCCAGATGGCACCCTCCGCTTCTGCAATGACTTTCGGCGCCTCAACGAAGTCTCGGAGTTCGACGGCTACCCAATGCCCCGAGTGGACGAGCTTTTGGATCGCCTGGGAAGGGCCCGGTATATTTCCACACTGGACCTGACAAAAGGCTACTGGCAGGTACCCCTCTCTGACAGTGCTAAACCGAAGACAGCTTTTTCAACCCCAAGTGGCCACTGGCAATACCGGACCCTTCCCTTCGGCCTTCACGGGGCACCCGCCACGTTCCAGAGGCTCATGGACATCGTCCTTCGCCCACATCAGCAGTACGCAGCGGCGTACCTCGACGATGTCGTTATCCATTCGGAGCATTGGGAGGACCACCTAGACCGTCTGCGGAGGGTGCTTATGGAGCTTCGAAGGGCTGGACTCGCCGCTAACCCTCGCAAGTGTCACCTGGCGCTCTTTGAGGCGAAGTACCTGGGCTTCCGGGTCGGACGGGGCCTCATCAAGCCGCAGGAAAAGAAGGTGGAGGCCGTCCGCGCCGCCCCACGACCCGGCACGAAGACTCAGGTACGAGCGTTCCTAGGGTTGGCAGGTTACTATCGCTGCTTCATCCCCAACTTTTCCTCCTTAGCCGCCCCCTTGACAGACCTAACCAGGAAGGGGCAGCCTGAGCGCGTTGTTTGGAGTCCAGAGACAAAGGAGGCATTCCACCAAATCAAGCACGCCCTGACCGAGGAACCGGTCCTGCGAGCCCCAGATTTCGGCTGCCCCTTTCTGCTGCAGACGGACGCGTCCGAGGCAGGGTTGGGGGCCGTCCTGTCCCAAGTTCAGGAAGGAGAGGAACACCCTGTCTTGTTTATCAGCAGGAAGCTGACGAAGGCCGAGAGGAACTACGCTACCGTTGAGAAAGAGGCTCTGGCCATAAAGTGGGCAGTCCTGGAGCTGCGGTATGACCTGCTGGGCCGAAAGTTCACCCTCCTCACGGACCACGCACCCCTTCAATGGATGGCCAGGGCTAAAGACACCAACGCCAGGGTGCCAGGGTGCTTCATCGTCCGCCACCGAGCCGGAGCCTCCAACGCCAACGCCGACGGACTCTCTCGGTTCTGGTCAGCCTTCGCAGGTCTGTCAGGGGTCACTCCCCACCCACCCCCAGTTTCCCCCTTGTTGTTACCTTATGTCTCCACCAGGACCAGGACAACGCTTACAGGGGGGGAGTGTGACGAGCGTCCCGAACACTCATTAGCGTTGCCCTGGAGACGGACGCGAAACACCTGCACCCGCTCATCACGGCTGGATCGGCCACACCTGAGGCTCGTTTGCCTGCAGCCAGATAAGCCGTGCGAGGCTGGGTAATGGGGAGACTGGTCTCCTCTATGCAGAGAACTAATGTGCATACTCTTCTTGATTTCAGACGCCAGCGAGTGACCGATCCAGCTCTGCCACAAGCACAGCTCCTACTCACCGCACCAAGGAAATCACCCACGGAGAGCACCGCACCTCCTCAGCAAGCCACTCTTCACTCTGCACCCTTTCTATGTGAATAAATCCACCCTCTGGGGTATTTATTTGAGCTCTCCTTGTCGTGTGATTCTTCCACCCCAGTCACAATACAAACTGACTACAAACACCACGGGAGACAGGAAGTGACATAAAAGTCCAGGACAAGGCACAGAGAACATGTAACAAACAACAAACAGTTGATTTGTGAGGAGAGCAATCACGTGTATCCTCTAAAACCAAAATATAACTGAATACATCAAAATTGAAAAAAAAAAATAAAAAAAATGAAACAATATCCTTCAAAAAGGTCTCTTCAGTATAATGGATAGATAAAATAATGTTAAGTAAAATTAAAAAGTCAAAGTCTTCTTGCACTGGATGTGCTGGTTTCGGCTGCAGTCGTGTCCTCGTCTCATATATAAAACACCTGTGATTCACATCTACTCTCTAAGGAGCTCACGTTCATGTAAAGTAGCCTTGTTGACAAGTTTGTGTGAGTAAGAGCAAAACTCATGAGATCTAGGACCTTCAGTGCTCTGTAGTAGGCAGTATCACGTCTTTTGTAGCAGAAATAAACTGCTGTATTACATTTACGCATTTAGCAGACGCTTTTATCCAAAGCAACTTACAGTGCATTCAGCCTATACATTTTTTTTTTTATCAGTATGTGTGTTCCCTGAGAATTGAACCCACAACCTTTTGCGCTGTTAATGCAATGCTCTACCACTGAGCCACCGGAACCACAGTATTAAAGCTAGGTGTCATGCAAAATGTAATGTGTAACTGCAAAACTCATTACAAATGTAGTGGAGTAAAGAGTACAGAGACTCATTCAGAAATGTAGTAAAGTAGAGAGTAAAAGTTGTTCATATCTTTGATACCCAGTAAAGTTTCCGAAAAGATACTGAAGTATAGTAATTAATTACATTTACTCCAATATTTTACACCTCTGTATTTATAACTATTTACATTTGGAATTATACCTTTTTTCAGAATTAATAATGTTCTAAAATTCTGATGCATTATAAATTAAATATAAATTGCTATCAGGACAAGAAGGGTTTTTTTCCCAACATAGATGCAAATTAATGCAATGCTACTCAGTTCCTCAGCCTGGAGCTAGTTATTTTACAGCTTCTGCAGCTCTTGCATTGCTGGCCTACATTTATTCGTCCTCTTGAATGCATCGACAGTACAGCTGCTGAAACATTGTTTTTATTTGTACAGTAACTGCAAATGATTCTGCAGCGTTTTTATTAACATTGTGTATTTCGAATCAGTTTCAACTTAAACAATGGTTGAATTAACATTTAATGCAACAACATATACAAGTAACACTTAATTCATATGCAAAGTGTCATGCTGTGAAATGCCACAGAATCTGCACAGTCCTGTAGTCCCAAACAATATTGTTTTGAAAATAAAAAGACACACTCCTCAGATCATTCAGAGAAAAACACCTTTATTTCCAAGTATTTATAGCCTACTGTTTGTTTGTTTTTTACACTGAAAAAAAAAATGATTAATTGAATTTACCAATATTTTTTAAGGTAAGTGGTTGCAATCAATTTATTTTAGCTACATTTAAATAAACAAATTTAGTTGACTAACTTTCAACATTCTTTTTTTTATTTAAATGTAGCTAAAATAAATAGTTTGCAACCACTTATCTTAAAAAAAAAAAAATATTGTATAATTTTTTTCAGTGTACTGTGTAATTAACACAATTACATTTTCTAAATCAATTCACAGCCCTAATTTATTTTAGATTTTAAATAGATTTTATGGGTTAAATGATTAATCAAAAAATAATGACAATGAAAATATTTGTTACTTGTTGCCCCATTGAAGACACACTGAGAGATAGATTAATGAGATGGATATACTGTCATGTGGCTGAATATATTTCTAATGAATAATACAACAATGTGTGGTAAAAAGAGGTACTTACTCAGTCCACATACACCTCCCAGTCTTTCAAATGTGCTTGCTGATAAGGAGCAAAACACTCCACAATTTAGACACTATTGCAGGGCTTACTGGTGCAACCAGTTTATTTTCTTTCAAGTGATCACACTGCAAAAAATGGCTTATCTTACTTAGTATTTTTGTCTTGTTTCTAGTCAAAATATCTAAACATTCTTAAATCAATATACTTTTACTAGATAAGCAAAATGACTTAAGATGTTTAGTCTTATTTCCAGGAGGAAAAAACTAAATTAAGTGCATTTGGCTTAAAACAAGAGTATTTTACTTACCTCACTGGCAGATAATTTAACTTTTTTAAGCCAAATGCATTTAATTTAGTTTTTTCCCCCTGGAAACAGGACTAAGGCCCGGTTTCACAGACAGGGCTTAGACTAAGCCAGGATTAGGCCATAGTTCAATTAAGTCATTTAAGTAATTTTTATAAACATGCATTAGAAAAAAAACATTACTGGTGTGCATCTTGAGACAAAACAAAGGCACTGATATATTTTAAGATCAGTCAGTGCAAGTTTATTTCAGGTGAAACAGCTCAGACTTAGATTTTAGTCTAGGACTAGGCTTAAGCCTTGTCTGTGAAACCGGGGGTAAATATCTTAAGTCATTTTGCTTATCTAGTAAAAGTATCTTGATTTAAGAATTTTTAGATATTTTGACTAGAAACAAGACAAAAATACTAAGTAAGATAAGCCTTTTTTTTGCAGTGCATACTTGACCTCTTGGGGCTCTAGCATTATGTCAAATTGTTCATTGTAAAGGATTTGAAGTTAAAATGTCTTAAACCTGTTAAAATCTGAAAGTGGCCAAGAGTTTAACAGAATATATTGTTATTCTTCTGCAAGTAGTTGGAGAGTGAGGACTGTGTGTTTTGGCCTGAGGGTGGTGCTTGAGGAAAAGTCATAAGTCTTCAAAGAAGTGAGAAGGTCCATCTACTGAGGAGCATGAAGCTGCTCACTGCTTTTACTTGAAGTTCTACATGGACAACTGACAAAGTCACACTTAACTCTCCTCAATGAAACTCGTTAGGAAATATTGAAACTCGTTGCAATAATTCCTATATGTTCATGTGTTCAATTAGGGACCTAATGGCACCCTAAACCCTTACAGTCTTCCTCTGAGTCCATGCTTTTGTGATGTAATGGCGCTTAGATTGTTGGGTATAAGTCAGGCTCAGCAGAAGTGTGCATTGAGGCGAATGTAAAAATATTGGTCATGCCAATAAAAGAACGAGAAAGGGCAAATCTTTTGTAATAAGCATAATCCATAAACAAGTATCCCCCTTCAAATTATTCATCAAAATTTTGAACAAGTTTATATAGTTTTTTTCTGTATATCTTGAAAAAAATCTTGCAAATTTTGATGTTTGGATTAATTAAATGATGTGCTTATCTGTTGCACCTAATTAATAGAAACTTATCACTGACTTTTTTTAACCCTTGTTCAAACTTTTGGATTTTTTTGTCAATTTTTTTATTTAATTTTTTTATAATTGTGCCTGTGTTTATGCTAACTGCATACATTTTGGCTCAGGTGTGTATTTTTATTGGAATTTTAATATTCCACCCTCATTTCCTTTAATAAATCTGTTTTACACTAGGTACAAAAATAGTTCCTCTCAGTGCCTTTTGGACAAAAATGTCTCCATTGAAACCCATTAAAACAGCTATTTTTAATCGCAGTGCAGTTTAACTGTAAAATGATGCAATTTTTGTTAATAGGCTTTCATTCTGTTGGCAAGGCTTCAAAATTATTTTTTTTACCAGATGGTGCCATTTTTTCAGGTTTGGTTTATAAAGGGTCTATAAAGCAAATACTCACTTTATTCCTGTTTTCTGCTTCTGCATATTATAGAGCCAATTGGATAAATAATGCAGCTATAATTGTGTGTGTGTGTTGGTATAGATGTCAGAGTGTGGTTTGTATGTGTCACGGTGCACACACGAGGAGGAAACAGGAACACTCAGACGAGGATTAAACTCAAATAATAATATTTAATAAGGACATCAAGGCAGGACAAGGCAAGGCTTACAGACAAGATACACCGGGAGTAACGAGTAGACCAGACGAAATCAAACTCAAAAGACAGCACTAATATACACAGGGTAATTAACACATAACGAGACAAACACAGCTGGAACATACTTAATAATGACATGAAACAAGGACACAAGGAAACAAACCATATATGGACACAAGAGGCGGGAACACATGACACACACAACAGAACCCTGACATAACTCCCCCCTCCCGAAAGGCTCGTCCCGAGCCTTAACAGTTCCATCGGGGAGGGGGGGTGGGCGCTCTGGAGGCCCCTCAGGACAAATACGGACAAGAACACAGGACGGGGACCTCCAGAGTGGAACAGACAGACAGGGACCATGGCGGAGCTGGGAGCTCTGGAGGCCATGGCGGAGCTGGGAGCTCTGGAGGCCATGGCGGAGCTGGGAGCTCTGGAGGCCATGACGGTGCAGGGAGCTCAGGAGGCCATGGCAGGTGGTCCTTGTGGCCGTGGCCTCGGTCCCCTCGGCCCGGCCCCTACAGCCGGAACTCTTTCTACCCCCCCCCAAAATTTCCCTGGGGAAGTGAGGGGGTATCAGGAGCCCTCCGGGGCTAAACAGACAAGACAGTACAAAACAAGACAGGAACGCCCTCCAGGGCCAGACAGACAGGACAAGACATCCCACAGGAACCAGAAGCCCTCCTGGGCTGGCTTGGAAGCTGAGGCTTCCTCTGGGCATGACGAAGAGTCAGAAGCCCTCACAGGGTCCCTCAGCAACCGCTTCCATTTCCACGACAAGGGGGCAGGCGGCTAGAATGGCCTCCATGGCCACAACAAGAGGAGCCGCCTGCCCCAGACGAGTCTCCATGGACAAGACAAGACAAGGTAAGTTTAAAATGTTCCTGTGGGCACAACAAAACAGACACACGGCACTCCTGGCCGTGACATGTGGACTTGATCCACGGGGCTAGGGATAGCGGCGGCCAGCGGGCATGAGTCAGCGCCAATCCGGGCAGTCAGCGGCATCCGCGGGCATGAGTCAGCGGCGATCCGGCGGGCATGAGTCAGTGGCGATCTGGCGGGCCTGAGTCAGCGGCGATCCGGCGGGCATTGAGTCAGAGGTGGGCCGGCGGGCATTGAGTCAGAGGCGGGCCGGTGGCGTGATCTCCCGCGAACGGCACGCCTGGGGGAGCGGCAACCCGGGAACTAGGCAACCAGCCGGCGGGCTTGGGATAGCCACAGCCGGAGGCGGATATCTCCCGTGATCGGCGGGCATGAGGGCTCGCGGCCAGAGGACTCGCGGCACTCGCGGCGATCCCGCCGAACTCCCTCGCCGTCCTGCAGTGGGCTAAGGCGGGAGGACGAGTGGCGACTTCCTTGCCACGGGACAGACAAACAGGAACAAATAAAAACTTTTAAAAAAACGAACAAAACAAAACGAGGTGAAGGGGCGCCGCTTATGGTTAGGTCTGGTCTTCTGTCACGGTGCACACACGAGGAGGAAACAGAAACACGCAGACGAGGATTAAACTCAAATAATAATATTTAATAAGGACATCAAGGCAGGACAAGGCAAGGCTTACAGACAAGATACACCGGGAGTAACGAGTAGACCAGACGAAATCAAACTCAAAAGACAGGACTAATATACACAGGGTAATTAACACATAACGAGACAAACACAGCTGGAACATACTTAACTCATAATGACATGAAATAAGGACAGGAAACAAACCAAATATGGACACAAGAGGTGGGAACACATGACACACACAACAGAACCCTGACAGTATCATAAAAAAAAAAATTGTGTTTGTGTACATGTGTGTTCTTGTAATATTTTAGAGCGAAAAACTACTGCAAATCACAAATCAAGCACTGTGAGCACCAGCGGAGTTTTGCTGGCATCTACTGGGGAAAAATTGGTACTGCGCCCAAACAAGATCTTACTGAAAGCTCATTTTTTGAGATATCAACCTCAAATTTGGAACACAACTTGTTTAGATTTATGGCTTTGATTTTCTAGCAGGTTTAAAGTTGAACATGTTTCATAAAATATATATTTTATATAAAATATTGTTCATTAACTTAAACCTGTATAACTTTTTTTTGGTTTCAACAATAATCTGCCATGGGTCTTCTTTAAAATGAGACCAAACTTAAGTCTGTGCTCCCAAGCTTCACATTATTATGATGGTGTTTTGACATGGACATTTTTGTCCACTATGGACCTATGTGTACCTTTTTTTTAATTGATGCACAAGTGTTAAAACTTAATTTCTTGCAACTGGGCACTGGAATTTTTGGATGCTAACTAATGGAAATGATATACAAACAAATAAATCCTTGTAGCTGAACATTAGAGTTTGTACTTGTGCTATTCTCCTCTTCAAACTTGTGAAGAGTAGAGCATCTCTAAACCTCAGCTCGTAAATCATTCATATCATCATCTCTGCAGGGAAACATGTTAAATATTTATGAAAGATTATCTGAAAAAGAGAGAAAGAAATTATAAAGCTTTAATATCATGGGGATGGGAATAAGATGATTCATACTCGAACACTTGGGCACAAGTTTCTTTGAACTTTGGTTAAATCTAATGTAAGATCATGTTAAAAAATATGGCACTGATTATTCAAGACTCAAGCAAATTAAATATAATAAATACAATACATTCAGGAAGTATTCAGATCCCTTCGTTTTTCATTTTACTATATTGCAGCCTTTTATAAAATGCTTTAAATGATTTTTTTCACGTTAAACAATACATACTCTATTATGACAAAAAAACAAAAAAAAAAAACTGAACCAGAAAAAAGAAAGAAAAAACTGAAATATCTCACTGACATAAGTATTAAGACCTTTTGCTATGATGCTTGAAATTAAGCTCAGGTGCATTTCTGTGGGTGAGTCTCACTCTTTATAGTCCACTTTAGACATTATACTAACTTTGCAACTACATGTCAACTAACTCTCATTAGAGTATTAGTAGACTGTTAGGTTAGGGTTAGTAGAATAAGTTAACATGTTGTTGCAAAGTTGGCAGATTGTCTGAAGTGTTACGCATTTTTGAATGTTTCTACACTTTGATTGTAGATTGAGTCCAACTGTGGCAATTTTAATTGCTTGGACATGATTTGAAAATACACACGTCTTTATATCAATTAAAATAATAATTAGAAATAAAAATAAAAAAAGGTTAACCACCAGATCCTCCTGTCAACCCTATTGGCTAAGGACATCTCAGGAACCGCACTCCAGTGGTTTGAGTCTTACCTCTCAGATAGGTCCTTCAAGGTATCTTGGAGAGGTGAGGTGTCCAAGTCGCAACATCTAACTACTGTGGTGCCTCAGGGCTCAGTTCTTGGACCACTTCTCTTCTCTGTCTACATGGCATCATTAGGCTCTGTCATTCAGAAACATGGCTTTTCATATCACTGCTATGCTGATGACACTCAACTCTACCTCTCATTCCATCCTGATGATCCGACGATAGCTACTCGCATCTCAGCATGTCTAACAGACATTTCTTGCTGGATGAAGGACCATCACCTTCAACTCAACCTTGCCAAGACAGAACTGCTTGTGGTTCCATCAAACCCATCGTTTCATCACAATTTCACCATCCAGTTAGGCTCATCAACCATTACGCCTTCAAAAACAGCTAGAAACCTTGGAGTTATGATTGATGATCAGCTGACTTTCTCAGACCACATTGCTAAAACTGCCCGGTCCTGCAGATTTGCTTTATTCAACATCAAGAAGATCAGGCCCTTTCTTTGGGAACATGCTTCGCAACTCCTTGTTCAAGCTCTTGTTCTGTCCAGGCTGGACTATTACAATGCTCTCTTGGCAGGTCTTCCAGCCAGTTCTATCAAACCTTTACAATTAATCCAGAATGCGGCAGCAAGATTGTGACGAGTGGGGCGGGGCCGAGAGCCGTGGGAACGGAGCGAGGCCGGTGGAGTTAATGATGATGAGACCGGTCTCGAGTTCCCACGGATGAGCTCCGGAAGGATAAAAGGAGGAGCTCCTCCGTGGGGACTCGAGATCGGTGAGTGGTGCAGGTGTCGCTCATCATCATTACGTAACTCCACCGGCCTCGCTCTGTTCCCACGGCTCTCGGCCCCGCCCCACTCGTCACAAAGATTATTTTTTAATGAGCCGAAAAGAATGCACGTCACACCTCTGTTTATCAATTTGCACTGGCTACCAATAGCTGCTCGCATAAAATTCAAGGCATTGATGTTTGCCTACAAAACCACCTCTGGCTCTGCACCCCTTTACCTAAATTCAGTACTTCAGACTTATGTTCCTCTAGAAGCTTGTGTTCTGCAAGTGAATGTCGCTTTATTGTTCATCCCAAAGAGGCACAAAATCACTTTCACAGACTTTTACATTAACTGTTCCCTCCTGCCCAACTCAATCCCAGAAGCTGAGTCCTTAACCATCTTCAAGAATCAGCTAAAAACACATCTATTCCATCTTTATTTGACCCTCTAACTCTAGCACTCTCTATTCTAATTCTATTCATAAAAAAAATACTTTTAGACTTTTAGACTTGCACTATTGATTTACTAACTGCTTGTTTTCTTTAAAAAAACAACTAAAAAAACTAACACTAGCTTCTCTATTCTTTTTCTATTCTATCTATCTATTCCTTTTCTTTTTATTTATTATACAATTACCAAAAGCAAAAAGGCCTCTAACACTAGCTTCTTTTTCTACTCTATCTCTTTTCTTTTTATTTATTATATAAAGCTAACTGAGACTTGTTATAGCACTTGCATATCATTGCTCTTTTGTTGATTTTGATTGCTTCCATTGTCCTCATTTGTAAGTCGCTTTGGATAAAAGCGTCTGCTAAATGACTAAATGTTAATGTAAATTCTAAAAGATGAAACTGCATATCAGGGAAAAAAAACAAGCCATGAGGTAAAAGGAACTGTCTACAAAGCTCAGAAATATTGTCAAAGTACAGATCTGGGCTAGGCATTAAAAAACAACAACATTGAAGGTTCCCAAGAGTACGAGGGCCTTTATAAATTGGCTGAGCATTTGGGAAAAACAGACCTGGACTTCCTCACTATCTTTGCAAAGTTATGTTCTAATTGTACAATTCTGAGAGTTTATTTACTTTTATATTATCCCATGTATGACCCTACTGTCTTTTCTGTTTACCCCTTGCTTTGCGATATGGATTTGGTTCCTTGATAAGATTGTTTTTGATCCCCTGTCTGTTCTCCAACTCTGTTTCTGGTTTTGGATCCTTGTGAGCCTCCGGTGTCTTCTTAATCACAGAGGAAGACACATGAAAACCTGCTTGGAATTTCCCAAAAATTTCCATGGTGGCAACATCATGTCGTGGGGGTGATTCATTTCAGCGTCAGAGACACAGGCAAGAATGAAAGCTGAATGCAGCAAAATACAGATATATCCTAAATGAAAACCTGGTCCACAGCACTCAGAGCCCAAACTTTAACCAAACTGGACTTCTCTGGAGAAACTGAAAAATGTCCACCAACTCCTCATCCCAGCGGACTGTATCTGCAAAGAAGAATAGCAGAAAATTCCAGAATATTGAAGAGCAAAGCTTGTCACTTTAACCTCTACTTAAAAGTCTTGAGGAAATTGCAGCCAAAGGTGCCAAAATATGAGAAACAATGATGTTGCGTGTGCCTTAAATGACCACAGATCCAAATTAATGTCATCTTTATTCAAATAATGAACATGAAACAAAACATATCAGATAATTTATTTTGTGATTGTGTAATAAATCAATGTTTAAGTAATTTTGTACTCTATAATTCTTCATTTGAAATATATTAAGTAAACTAATGTGTAATAATAAGAATGTAATAATAAAATAGAAATAACATTGTCAGCCATGGCAGAATCTAAGCTACAAATTTAAAATTTAAATAAGCATCACACATATATGCATGACTTTTTTTCAGACAGCCTTTTGGGAGAGTGGTGCTTCTCTCACTCTGAACGGACGTCTCTAAAGATGAGTGCTTTCTCATGTCCTCGACATTCTTGACGTATTAATGATGTGAAAACTCATGATGACTGTCCCTGAGTGTTGTGTAAAAGGCACTGAGCTTTCAGGACAGCCACGCAGGCCATATTTAGTATCATGATGGGCAGTGTGCAATGGAAGAGATACCAACAGAAAGGACCTTGAGCTGGGCAAACTGGACTAAAATGAGAGAAACAGAACAGAACAAAGCGAGACCAGATATTGCTGAAGAGCAGAAGTGAAAATCTAGAATACAGCATAAAACAATCTGTCAAAAACTAGAGGAAAGGAAACAATAAATAGGGAGGTAAACAGGTGAGAACATTAACAAATAGCCTAAACGACTTTCAGATCAACCTCCAATCAATCGTCAACTGATGAACTGAGGTCCCGCCTTACATTTTTAACATTTCACTCAGATGTACATGACAATAAGGAAGAACTGTCCACACATTAAATGCCACATGAACAAACATTCAGTAACATGAAAACAGTAGGAAAAGTAAAAACACTGCGTGGCCAGAGTCAAAATAAAGTAAAATATGCATGCAAATTACAGCGAAGTGCAATAGTTACCGTATGGTGTTCGGAAATGGTAAAACAGTTCATTTTGAATTGATATCCTCTTGTAAACTCATAGATGTAGATTCACACAGCAACTAAATTCCAGCATGACCTTGGTGTTTGTCAAAAAACAGTAGGTAATTCGGCCGGGGATTTTTGGTGGAGGGAGAAAAACACTGGCATTCTGGATTCGGACGGCAATAAATTCACAGACTAACCCGTGTAAATGATGGAAATAGCTTATGTCCCCTTGAGAAACAATTACCGTCCGAATCGGGCTTAAGACAGACATACAAAATGTGCAGAGCAGTGGGTCCCCAGGACTGGAGTTCAGAACCACTGGTCTAATTGACCTATCAGTAAGCCCCTCCCCTCGAACGCAGACCAGCCAATGGCAGTCGAGTATCAGTTGCACGAGGAGCGGAACTCGGACATCTTTAGGTTTCAGCGCCATAGAGAAACATTGGAAGATCCAAAGCTTGCATCGGTTTGATGGTGTTTATGTTTCAAAAATGTAAATACGATGTGTCTGTGGTACTTGTAACACTGATTCCAGGTATCCTGAGAGGATGAGCAATATCATTTATTTTATTAAATGTCCTGAATCCAAACAAAACAGAGCAAAATGTCCCTAAGTATTCAACCCCAATACAAATGAAGACAAAAACGTTCATTTTCTGCTTGTCATACACTCATTAAGTTACAATTTTCATCTGCTCAAGCAGAACGTTATTGTTATCTTGTGCTTCAGCAAGGTATCTCTGGCTAAAACTAGCTAACGTTAAAGTTCGTGAGTCCATGCTAATGTAGCCTAAATAGCGGACTGATCGCGTCTTGTACAGTGTAGGTCAAAAACACATAAACTAAGGCCTACATTTCAGTGCCTCATCATATTAAACTGGTTAAATGTACATTAATTTAATCGTACCCTGCGATACATGAACAGTGTTGATCCTGCATGTTATCATCCGTGATCGTAATATGAGACTTCTCCCGCTTGCATTGTGATCTGTAAACCCTCGAGTTACCCACCGTATTTATTTTTAAATATTTTATAAATCCCTCCATGGAATATTTAATTCCCATTTGGTGGCCTTCTGTGTCCAAAATTGTGCAAAAACATCATGGGACAAGGTTTTCACACTGACCGCTCTCACTGTAAGACAGTGAGCAACTCTGTTTGTCCGAGGGAGCAACAGTAACTAAGGGGGGCGGGGCTTACCGATAGGTCAATTTACTTGTCGGATTACAAATTTATATACATGGTTTAAAACTAGAAGAGAATTTTCCACAGTGATGCTGATAAATATCTACGCCCTTCAACAGTCACAGAATATGCTTGCACTATGTGAGAATTTATATGTAAACAGGCAAATTCAGAATTACAAACAGCATTAATGAGTGATAACAGATCAGGGGTGTGTTTCCCAAAAGCATCGTTAGCTAACTATGGTCGTTAGTTCCATTGAACTCTATTGGTAACGTCGGAACTTGCGACCATAGTTGATTTTGGGAATCGCACCCCAGACCAGTTATGTTCCTAAATAAAAATCAGCATCAAAAGTTATTGCAAAAGCAAATTTCTGTACATTTGTGAAGCAGAGTACAAAACCAATTCACAAAACTACAGTCTAGTTGTTTTGGCATGTGTGTGTTTGGATCACATTGTAAATCCAAAACTATGTGAATTTGTGCATTTTAGCCCTCTGGGGTCTGAGGGTGTTTTGGGGGTCTGGAGAAGTGTTGACATGCCCTGACATTTGTGCTTTTTTCAGTTGCTTATAAACATATAAATGGCTAAGGTCTGAGAAACTGTATTCAGCACAAACTGGGCTACAATAATATGTGAGCAGCATGCATGTACATGATTGTGTTTTTGAGAAAGCAACGTTTATGCGTGGTTAGTGAAAAACTCATATTTAATAGAGCCATTTATTCAATTACCAGCTGGTGTTTTTTTTTGTGTGTGAATGTACGAAGTCAGCTGAAGTCATCTCATTGACTCCTGTGACAGAATGCAGAGCTTCATTGCTGATTTGTGGGCACCAGCCCAACCACCACCCCAAGGCCTCATTTCACGACAGAGAATCAGATATCACACTAACAGGGAAGCCAAGGGCATCGATATCTATGCAAAGCCCAGAGAGCTTCCGCTCGAAAATGCTGCGGGGAAGCTCAGCTTTCCAGCTCCTGAGAAAGAGGTGAGAGGATCCATGAACCTGAACAGTTAAATAATCCATCTAAGGTTTGAACGCGTTCCAGAGAAAACATTAAAAAGTTCTTAACTAAATCCATTATGCTTCAGTGAGGCAGTAACCTCTGTCTAAATTGGATCACAGGACCGAGTAATTGCCCTCTGGCTTTACCAAAACGGACCTCTTTCCTGGATGCTGTAGAGAGTGCTCCAGCTATTTGAGTTCTGGATCAATTAGACTGAAAGCATTTAATGTGGAAAGACAGAGGCTTGTCTGGTGGTATCAAGGCCAGCATGTACACATCAACATGTTTTTCCATCTTTTTTAATATAGTAAACAACAACTCGGTTTATGAAACTTTAGCACTGACACTCAAACCAGCAGAACAGCGCCTGAGAATTCTTGCAGCTCTAGCCTTCAGCTTGAATGTAATGAATACTATGACTCTTTAAAAATATATATTCATTTTCTAATCTTTAAATCCTTCCCTGCTTTAGCCTGTACAATTTCAGACAGTGTTTGAAACTTTGTATTGTTTTGAATGTTTTTGCCTGCTTAAGAAATAAAACCCCTTTATGTATACCTCATTCTGCATAAAAGCATCTACTAAATGAGTAATATGTATATAATAAATAATAATAATAATAAATTATTATGTTTCTATAAACATTATAACCAAGATACAAATCGCAATTAATATTTCAATTTGGAACAAGCCGAGTAAATTTTTACCTCTCAGTTGCATATTTTTTTTTGCATATTTTGATGCATATTTTTCTAAGTAACGGTAATGTAAATTCATTCCAGTCAGTTGCTGCAGAATCATTGCTGCTAGATCAATAGAGAGCCTTGTCCCAAAAGTAGGTTTGATATGCACTCGCGTAGCTTGCAACTTTACTATCCACCCTTGATGTTGGATTTTGCAAAGTCCACACTGATGCAGACAAAAATCATGAGTCTACTCTAGTCATCTTGTAAAAAATTGAAAAATGACTATCTGTTTGTTAACTAGACAATAAAACATAAAAAAGCTAACTATTGAAAATAAGCTGGTTTAAAGATTGTTGGATCAATTTGGCTTTAATTGTTCACTAGATTTGTGAATGCAGATTGGCTTAGTTTGGAGGTATAGGAGCATGCACATTATAAGTTGGCACATGTGCATGTTGAAGCAGACCAGCAGCAATATTTTAAACATCTGTAACAATCAATGTGTTTCTTCTCTTTTTTAAAGCAAGTGCACATATTTGTACCGAAGTCAATTGTTAAAATGTTTGTAACATGTAGCAGCCAGATTGTAGAGCATTGGTTATAATGTGCATATAGAGCCTGATGCAATTATTAACTGAATAAGCTTGAAATTACACCTTAACTGCTTACAAGTCTGCAAACTTCAATATTCAAAATAATAAATAAAATGATTATACTGCTATTATTTGTTCATGTTAAGTGTCACAGAACAAGTAAAAAATTAGCACTTGTTAAAACTAACACACATTTATAATGTGCTGTGTATTAATATATTTACTGTTTATTTGTTTAATTCACGCAATAGTGTTGTGTATTACATCAAATCCTAAAGGCGATTCTTTAGCTTAAGTTTTAGTTAACAGAAGCTTACATAGAGCTTATTTTTAATTTTCAATGTCCTTGTAAGCTGACTCGGCTATCACACATTTGCAGACTACTCAACAGAGAGGAACAAGACAATTAAAGTAAGTAAACATTTAAACCGCTGACTCAGAATGCACTTTTAATAAAACATGACCTGCCTCCCACAACCCACCCAAGGTTTTCACGGGGCAATGTGTCTATATATAAAAGTCTCTATATTTAAAATTCAAAGAGACAAGATAATACAGTACGTGACCTGACCTTTCCATGAGAATAGAAATGGGATTACGGACGAAGCTGCAGCCATAAGCCCCAGTGCTTTCTGGAAAGACTTGAAGGGAAAGAACATCCATAGTCTGAAAACTGAGAGAAAGAATGGATGCATTGTATATTGATTATACAGAGAGGTACTAAATTAATGTGTTAGCTCAAATCAAACACAGGCAGAACAATCAGAACATAGACACAGTTCTAAATAATTACAACTTAAATGCAGTAGCCGGGAAGGTGATTAATTAAGATAAAATTATATTAAATAAAATGGCCATGGCCATACGGGTCAAAACTAAAAAATGACATTTATTTAGTCAGTTGCCACTTGGGGTCAATCTGTGCACTTGCTGACAGTAATGTAGTCTGGAGGTCATGAATGCATGAATTATTAGGCATCAGAAACAGAAAGCTCGTGTCATAATTTAGCTATGTTTCTGGGTTGAAACACTGGCGAAGTGACTATCAAAAGACAGGCTGATATCAAACTCAACACCCTGTAATTATCTATAGAGAATGATAGCAATATACTGTAAACTGATTCCACATAGAGGTGGGCAATAAGACTATATATATTGTGGTGACCATAATGTATCCATGTAACCATGAGATAATGTATCAGATAGAGATTTTGCAATTTTGTGTATGCATATGTAAATATATCCGCGCAGTTGAGGAATGCATTTTTTTTAGACGCATTAAAGCAAAAAAGCAGCATGCATGAATGAGAAAGTAGCAGTGATGTTCACACACAGTTCAGTTATTTATTGGAGCAACAACTGCATTGTGAAATAAAACTCACA